>CM047583.1:22187833-22201841 GCA_026184515.1 Peronosclerospora sorghi
TGAGAGAAGACCAAAACCGGTCTAAACTCCAACCAATATTACAATAATCCAATATGTCCACGTAAAGACCCAATATGCCCGTGAAACTCCACAAACGATATCTCCACGTAAAGACCAATCCAGAGAATAGCACGTTCCAAACGTACTTGAGTCAATGTGTCGAGATCGCCAAATCGTACTCCCGTCGAGGGACTTCCGGTGGCCAAAGTGCGCGTGCAGCGCGTCCAGTCCGGGTATAATAGACAAGAGGGGATAATTCAACCCTCTGCCCCCAAACACTCCGCGGCGGGCTGAGGCGACTAGTGTACGTGAAAAGAAAAACGGCGACCCCTTGCTGCGGTGTGGACCAAGACCAGAAGAGGTTTTTGTCACTTATTCCTAGACCAAAAGACTTTTACTTGGAAAATCCGAAACCAAAAGACTCTTACTTGGAAAAACCACAACTAACCAATAATACTAACTCCGTATGGTCCCTAATGTTCCCTATCAAAATTATGTAAAATACCCAAAGTCAGGTGACTAACCCAAGACCAGCGTTCTTGATACTCCTTGAATTTAATAGGCTAAAAAGCCCCCCTTGTTAGACCAATCGGAAACTCGACCAACTGCCTTGACCAAAAGTGACCAAATTTGTGGTACACTTCACCACACTAACGTGTTACGGAACAAACTGCGCCCCAGGTTTGTGGGGCCTTTCAAGGTGCTATCCCGAAAGGGCTTGGCATACACCTTGGATATTCCGAAGGCGATGCGTACGCATCCAACCTTCTATGTGGGTATGCTTAAGCCATACCAGAACCCTGAGGCGGGTCACCTCTTGGATGAGGTTGAAAAGGCGAATAACAGTAAAGGCCGTAAGACGCGGCAGGGCGGAGTGACTACGACAGGGTCGAAATGCGACCACGAAACTCCGCAAACGCCGACTCGAGAGAGTCAAGCCGCCTCTCGATGCGGTCAATCGCACTCCCCTCATCGTCGAGTCCCTCCTAGAAGTCCTGGATGCAATGGCTGTGTCGATGACAGCGCTCGTGAACCTCACGTCGCAATTGCGCGACCTCCTCCTCCAGTTCTTGATTCGTAGGGTATTCCACATTACCATGTGGAGCGTCTGATTGCGCGACGACATCATCGGGCTGAAACCCAGTATCTTGTGAAGTGGAAGGGTTATCCACATTCGCAGAGTTCGTGGGAGTCAGAGACCCCCCTACGGCAGGATTGCCGAGACGTCGTTGACGCTTTCGAGCGGTAGATCCCACTGCGAGTCGACGACCAAAGGGGAGAGAGAAGCCCCTTCACTCCCAGTAGTTGGGAGCTCGCCAGAGGCAGATTCGGCGCTTGCCTTGTTCTCTGGTACCGCGTTGGGGGCAGGGGCGCTGGCATAGCGTGTGGCGAAGCGGACTCAAGATTTTTGGTCGTTTTTGTCAGCAGCACACCGATCGGCTTATCGGTGATCGGATTGGTGGAAATCCAGGAGGATTTTAAGCCTATCATGTGCAAGAGGTGTCAAGAACACGGATTTCGGTAAGTCACATGAGATTGCGTGTACTTAGATATTTTCATGTGTGTACATATTGGGGACCATAGGGAGATAGTTTTACTGTGTCGTCAATTTTCAGCCTTAAACACTCAACAAGAAGTCGCTATCTTTTTCGCTTTGTACATCAGTCGCCTCTGCACACCGCAGATTGTTT
Source organism: Peronosclerospora sorghi (assembly GCA_026184515.1). Taxonomy (NCBI): domain Eukaryota; phylum Oomycota; class Peronosporomycetes; order Peronosporales; family Peronosporaceae; genus Peronosclerospora; species Peronosclerospora sorghi. Next base: position 22,189,525 of record CM047583.1, read on the forward strand.
GAAGAAAAGCGTCGAGTAATCCCCTCTAGCTTTTTATACCCGGCCGGGACGCGTTACAGGCGCACTTGGCCCGCCGGAAGTCCCTCGACGGGAGTACACATTGGTCGACTTTCCAAGCGCAAGTTGCACACGTTTGGAACGTGTTATCAAATTATTGGATTATTTCGTGGAGATATCGTTCTTGGAGTGTATCACGTTCTTATTGGATCTCTATATTGGATTATTGGACTTTATTTCTCATATTGGTCGGGCTCTACGATCGATTGACCGATCTGCCCTTTGGAGTATACTTACTCCAAGTATAACTGGTCTGCCCGTACCCAGGGTGAATAGTCCGCCCAGGGTACACCACCCAGCACGGTCTCACGTTTTTAGACCTCAAGTCGATTCCCAGCACAGATCCACCGATTGTGAAACCAGCCCATTCCATCGGGTACACAAGGTGAGATGAAGAACGAATCGGACCAGGCGTCCTGTGCTGATGATCGGTCGTCTGCTAGCAGCGGACGATCAGATCGGATCGTGGGCGAAGGCTCGCGGGGTACCCTCCCCGTAAGTTGGAAGGCCGGGCACGATGGTGGTCAGGTTCTCGACACTACGGTGTTCGATTTTGAACTTGACTCCACCACAATGGTGCGCGTGCCCGGATCGCTTGGTGATCTGGATATCACCGAGATGATATCTCGCGAAGAATCGATTATAACGTGTTAAATGTGGATTCGTTCTGGAAAGGACATAAGCAACGGCTATCTCCTTATGTTCTCGTTGTCTATAAGTATGGCGATGTCCGATCTGGCCGGGTGTAGAACCAGATCGGGATTAATATTTTTTTCTCCCCATAAGGCTCCAACCGGAGCCGATCGGGACTATAGAAAGTCTTGCTATAGTTCCGGAAAAGATCAGGACTTTTGTCCTGATCCTATGCACTTAAATGGACATTTTGATGAAAAGAAAAATAAAGATGAAAACGACTTGGAGGCTGATCGGAACGATCCGATCCATTTTCCCTAGGTCCCCAAGCAGAGGCTCAGAATGCCGTCCGAGGAAGACGACTTGGAAGAAAAGTCGCAGGTCCGGGATGGGGTTATCAAAGAAGAAGACCTGACCAGGATGTATTACATCCACGAGTTAAAGCGATTTATTCGTAAAGACCAGGTCATGCGGATTAAAGACCCCCAGATCCCCGACCGCCTTCTCGGACCCACCACCGAGCCGATCCAAAGCGATCGTCTGTTGCTATTGGTAAAGAACCTGCTGGCGATGTTGGCTGAGGTCGGCATGAAAGTGCGAAACCTCTCCAGCGTACAGAAACTGCTCGATCTGGATACTTGGAGGCTGGAGATGTCGATATCTACCCTCCATGACCATTTGGTTCCGTTTGTGGGGGCGGTCCGCCGACCAACTTCCACCGTGGCATTGAAGGCTGCTGAGGTTACGGCAGCATACGACGATGTGTGCTCCGATAATAAGTCGTTGTATCAGTCTCCACCCGCCTCTAATAGCTCATCGGAGATGGAGGTCGGTGTCGAGCGGATGACCATGGGGCCGGACCAGACCCCATGAGAGCATAAAAAGGACGTGCGGAAGCATAGGGCTGCATGCCAGTCGGGGCCCCAGGAGCCCCCACAGGCTTCAGTACCTCCAAAGGAGGACACCAATACGTTGCCCATGACCCAATACAACGTCCAAGCCATGTTTGAAGCGATGATGGAGCGTTTCATGGGAGACCGATGCCGATCACCTCCGCGCCCGCATGCCCAGGACCGATCTGCCCGGCAAAATGTCAATATTTGCAGAGTTGTGGATATGTAGTCAGTGGCATCAGCGGATAACGCTATCCGAGTTGGTAAACCAATTGGCAAGGGAAGACGCAAGCCGCAGCCAGCCCGACCGCGCCGATCAAGCAATAATAGCGATTACGACATGAAGTCGATCGGCGATCCGGATGACCACTATGGGTCAGACGGTGCAGGGAAGGGCAGAACGCGTAAGGCTAACCTAGCCTCTACTACCTTATTTGATCTTGGATCTGCCGCGATCCCACGTATTCGTATGGCCACGACTACGGATCTCAAGGACTTCACTGGCAAGGACGCCGACGAAGAGCAAGCCAGGTCGTGGTTTGGTCGGGTCAAGTCTGCTTTCTTACGGGATCAGACACCAAAATAGGAACGGTGTCTGATCTTCAGGGATATGCTAAAAGGACCGGCTGCGAACTGGATCCAACAGTTGGGTCGGGTGTCCGATCTGATTGGGATCTGCTATGTTCAGAATTTGAGGGGAAGTACTGCAACTCCGGATTTTCTACCGCCCGCAAGTACCACCATATGCAGAAGCGGGGCGACGAGACGCCGATCGAGTATTAGCACCGCCTGAACGTGGCCGCAATTCGCGCCGGATTAGTAATCAAGGAAGTCAACCCGCCGACCGGTGCCGCTATGAAGCACGTGGGTCACTATATTAGTACCCTGGATGACCAAGAGCTGGCAGATCAGCTCACTCTGCTGTGCCTGAAGGATGTGACAGAAGTGGAGCAGACGTTGTGGACGCTGCAACACTCGCGCAGTATGAGGGCGAAGGTCGCCGTTGGATCGGGTCGCTACAGATCCAAGCCCCAGACCGACCCTGTGAAGAGGCCCTTAACCAGATCGGCCCGTGCTGTCAAGGCGATTGTGACTGAAGACAGCACTGGGTCGGAAGAGGAAAGTAGCGGCATGTCCAGTCGGGAGTCAGATGAGGACCAGTATCGCCACGTTTTCATCACGGAACCTGCCCCAAAAACCAGATCGATGTCTAACCAGGCAGATCGGAAGGGCAGGAGTGGAAACAAGTCCGACCCGGACCGACCTCGCAAGAAGTGTTCTCACTGCGGGTCGAGCAAGCATGACGGTGGGGACTGCTGGAAGAAGTTAACATGCAAGAAGTGCGAAAGACGCGTCCACCCCACCGATCACTGCCTCTTCGTGTGCAAGTCATGTGGAGAGATCCACGAGGCCGTCCAGTGCAAGATCGAAGAGTTTTTCAATCTGATGCGCAAGTGGTATGTGCCAGGTAAGGACGCGGGGATGCTTCCACCGGACGTGGAAGAGATGTTAAACTAGAACGCTCGCCAGGTTGTAATCTGGATCGAGCCGAGAGATCTACGTTTGGCATCTATGCATATGTCGGCAAAGAGAATAAGACAGACAATACATGTTCTGTTCTCAATTGCGTCGATCGGGATCATCCGGTTTACAATCTCACGACCGATTAATATTCCCGATCGAAGGTGGTCATGCAGTTGGATCTGCTGCCTGGGGAGTCTCCCGGATACTGGAAGTATCATGCGCCCGACAAATGGTTTAAGCAGGCGAAAGCATGTGGTAAGATAAACAACCATAAGGCGACGATGTAGTTCGACTCTGGGGCCGAAGTCTCGATTATAGACTCCGCCTTTGCTCGTAAGGTCGGATGTCGTATAGACGACACCCAGAGACAAGAATGCTTCGGGATCGGTGAAAACTCTTTGTCGTGAAGGGGTTGAAAATTATTATAATTCCACTTAATTAACAACACAAAGAGGTAATAAGCCAGTCCTCCTTGTTTTACTTCCCGGGTACTTTATACTTCCGTCCGAACCAGACAATCATTCAAACACACTTGGGGTACACTTCAAAAGGCTGTTCCGGGCTGCCCCCAACACTAGCGCACTTCAGATGGCTTCTGCTCCACTCACTAGAGCGTGCTCTCACGGACTTCCTTGTGTTACACTTGGTTTTTGAATGGAGTAAAAAAACAAAGGTTTTTGAGGGCCACCAGAGATCTTCTTAGTTCAGGGGAAATTTCGTTCTATTAAGTATTACTACCTCCTACATCAACTTCAATCACTTTTTTCACCCACTACTTTTTGGTTACTTCAGTGCTGACTTCAATACGTGGCAGTTACCGCTGAGTCCCTCTGTAACCTGATTGATCATTACCAATGATTCCCTCTGTAACCCGATTGAACATCCTTGGGAGCTACCACTGATTCCCTCTGTAACCTGATTGATCATCCTTGATAGTTACTTCAGCAACCCTCTGTAATCTGATTGAGCGAGATGGCCGTCGCGACGCGGCCGTCGCATGTCGCTCCTGATTGGTCAAAAATTCCACTTATTTTTCCACAATCATATCAATCACAAACAAATTAGCCGTGAGGTGGCCGTCGCACGTCGCTCCTCATTGGTCAAAAATTCAATTTATATCTCCACATTCATTCCAATCATAAATCAATTAGCCACGAGGTGGCCGTCGCGAGGTGGCCGTCGCGGGTCGAATCTGATTGGCTGAATATATATATTTCCAAAATGGAATAAAACCACTTGAGAACAATCGAAAATGCCCAATTAACCAACTTAAGCGGCCGAGGGCGCATGACTTTCCGGGAGCTTCCCACCACAACCAGACCTGCCGCTATGCTTATAAGGTGCGCCTGTGATTTGGCTTTCTGTAGTTGTGCTGACAGTTTGTTTTCGTGATCTGGTTCATCTGCAACAGTCGAAACAGTATCTTTGACAGCTTCAACGCCAATTTTTGACGGACGAGCCGACAGAAGTCATGCCTTTGGACACTGTTTTCTCATTTGAATGAGCAAGCACGAAGTCGCTCAGTTTCATACCGGTTATCTCGTTCAGTTTACCTTCCATCCGCAGCATCAGTGCTGCCGCTGCGTCATCGTCCGACTGACCGGGCAAAAATCTCTCCATGACAAAATCCTCGAGGTCGCTCTGGGTGTAGTTCACTCCAATGTCCGTAATCTTTGGAAGTGCCTTCACAACTAGCGTGAGCATGATCATAAATAAGCTCACAAGCCTCCTCAAACAATTGAAGGCGATCACACAGAGCTGTTTACAGTCCTTGATCCGCCAAGCTCAATGTTACATCCGCTTCTGCTACAATTTAACTGGGGACTTAAAGTCATGGCTGAAGACCCAAGTTGCCGCCTCATGTTTGATGGCATGAAACAGCGGCTGCTTTTAACTTTGGCACAGTTTAAGTCTTCGACGGGGCATGAGGTAGCATCGCAGAAGTTTGCCAGCGACGACATAGCATAGCAGCTACTTCGTGGTCAGGAATTAGTAGATTTGTTATGGAAAGTCCCACCGCGCATTTCTGTCGATGATGCGCGTAGAATTCTGCAAGTATCAATCAAGCAGTCATCCTTGAGGTTGTCGGTAGATGACGAAAGTTCAAGCAGCTCCAGTCAAGTCCGTAGTGGCGTAGAACAAGAATGTCATCTGTTACGACTGCCCGTCGACCCGCAAGTGAAAATAGGTGGTATCGATTACAGAAAAGTCGAAGTAAAACGAAGCGCGGAGGCACCCATTTTCATCACGTGCACAGGCGTCAATCGCGAGGAGGAGGAGTCTGAGGTTACTGCCAATAGTAGCGTCACGTCTCAGCGAAATACATGGAGCAACCGTACTCAGAAGCTTCCTCACTATCGGTTCATGTACAAGCGAGATGACCTTCGAAAAGACTGGATTGTTCAGAACATCATCAATGTCATGTATCTGATTCTGAAGCGGGAGAACACGACTGGATATTCCGCTTGTGACATACCGCGTGCTTCCTACTAGTAGCTTTGACGGACTCATTGAGATTGTGTAGAATGCATACACGCTTTACTCTATTATTCGGGATATCACGGTACAATTATGAACTTTCTGCATCATTATAACGGCCACCACACGCTGGGTGAGATATCTTCTTCGTTTCGGGATAGTCTCGCTGCGTACACTGTTATCACGTTTTTATTGGGTGTGGGGGATCGTCACGCCAACAACGTCATGCTTACAAAAGACGGCATCCTATTCCACATAGACTACGGCTTTATTTTGGGGAAAGCCCCAAGCCGCTTCAGCCTCCGATGAGGTTAGACCACTACATGATTGAGGCTCTCGGAGGCACGCAGACACAGCAATTTGAACAGTTTAGAAACTGCTCGTAACTGAATGACTGCGTCACGAGCACTTGGTCGGTCAGATGCTTCAAAGCTAAGGCATCGTTCGGCGAGGCTTTGGATACTAGCTGGATAATCTTGAGTAAACGATGGATGGAAGCCACCAGTAGCGACAAGAGGGACGCGTATTGCGTTGGTTACGGCCTTGTTCATCGCATGACACTCCAATACCTGGTGTCAAACTTATTGAGTTTTTATATCCTCTTGCGTACAAACAACTTCATCTCATCTGAGCCTGCAAATCAAGTCCTGCAGACAATCAAATGCTGCAACAGGAAAGAGCGCCATGCCACAAAAGCCGCGGTGCAACTGAATTTGCGGACACTAGCGCATGTGCTGGATCCAGCGCAACTTAAGTGCGACTCCATGTCGGGGCGACGTAGCGTTTGATCAAGTTTGCAAAGATCGTGGAGATAGATCCTGTGCATTTAAGTGCAAAGGCATCCCCGTGGTCATCAAGAGGGAATGGGGGAGGCTCGGGTGCATCGTATTGCGTATCCGGTACACGACGGACATTTAGCGGAAGGACGTTCCCCAAAACTCGATACTTAACCAAGGAAGCATCAAACGGCCGATGCAGCCACGCCACGAGCCATAAAAACGTTGGTGGGTGCGGATTTTATATCAGTCACACACACAAATCATAGGATTTCGGGCAGTATGAAATCTGTGGCTGGCATGGCATGGGACGTGGCTAAACGCGTCCAGTGTTTCGGCCATCTATCACTAAAAAAGAAAAACGATCGTGAAAAGTGGTCGCGAAAGTATCCATCCATCCAAAGCATCCATCCATCCAAAGCATCCATGGCTTGTACGACTAGACTGTACTGTACGTATAGTGTGATGGGAGACGTGGAAAAACATCCCGTCGAAACGTGTGAGATCCGTTCGACTTCACGCGTCCTTCAAGCAACAATGTCGAACGTCCATCCCCCCGGCGAAACTGTCGCTGAATTTTGCGCTTATGTAACCGTCCGAGCTTCATTTTTGCCCGCGAGGACAGGCGATGAAAGTCACTCTCTCCTTCCAGTGTGCCAGGATCTACGTATTGTGGACGTGGATAGCAATCTTGGTGTGCAACGCGAGATCCACTTGGTCGTGTCCTTGTTGGATCGCTTCCTTAATGGCAACAGGGTCGGATAATGTCCTATTCTCGTCAAAACGTCTCCTAGAGATGAAAATGTATCAATTTTAATTAGTTACTTCCGCACATTCCAAAAAAATTCATTGTCTGGTGAAATTATTACTTCATGCGCCCTAGCGCCCTAGCCTTCACTGCCCTGATGCTAAAACCAACACGACTGTAATGAAACACCGTTTGGATGCAAGACACACTACTCAGAGACGGACGCATCTTTCGCATTGTTCATAAGATGAATGTACAACACAATCTTTGTTGTTGATGTTCAATGTTTGCAGACACCACATCAAGTCAAGGCAACATTGTGCTAGCATGTAGAGTTTTGGCATAGTAAAAATTATAACGTGAATTGATAACTACCACAGATCATCTTCTATATGTTGTAAATAAAGATTCCACTTCACCACATCTTACATGACCGAAGGAAGGACGCGCGTGAAGATCACCCTATCGGGTTCGTTGGTCTACTTCTTCAGCGCTTGGGTTGGCAAGCTGGCCGGTCAGGATGCCCCTGTTAGGCATGGATTTCATGGTGCCGGCGGGTATTCGCCTTGATCTGTCTCGTGAGTGCTTACATTCCCGGATGAGGTCCAGATCCAGTTAGGTGGTCGGCGGCCCCTATATACGGATCGCACACCGATCTGGTCAGGTGGAACCAAGATTTAACCATTCCAGTCGGCCAATCCGCTGATACCCCGGTCGATAAAGGTTTTCGATCTAGGAAGTTATGGCTGACCAGGGGCGATCGGTGGGTGTCGACCTTTGTGAAGAGCGCCGGCCGATACGATTATGTTCGAGTCACTAATATCGGTGACAAGCCGCTTACGCTCGACAACAATACTATTGTTGGAATGAGGCTGGCGGAAGGGAAGGTGCCAAGGAAGGCGGGGTTCGTCTCGATCGGATGGAGACGGTATGTTGAGCTGCAGAACTTGGCATACCAAGCGACCACCGATCTGATCAGCGATGATGGACCGGTGGAAGAAGATACCTCACCTATGGTGGAACGACCCATCTATGTAACCCCGAAGAAGATGTTGGTTCGAAGAAAGACACCGCAGTCGCCGGGCACGGTGGACCATCAAGAAGATGAGCCAAGGTTCGTCAACATGGTGGTTTCACAAGAACAGGCGACAGAGGAGCCGGAAACAGAAACAAAAAAAGGGGAACATGGGATTTATGGGGCGGACCACGATGGCGCGCCTAAGCAGATCGATGTCGTTGAAGAGCACCCCGCCGATCGGGAACAGCAGTGTGCAACCGATAAGGACGCTTTAGGTGATGCTGCCCCAGAAGACGATCAAGTTTGTATACATGAGGACGGGGATCAATACATCCAGGAGCTGGAGATCCATATATCAGTCCTCCTTGAAGTGTCTGCCGATCCGCCCGAAGTCACCTTGGACGACCTACAAGTGGGCGATCGGGATTTCAACAGTCCCGACCAGATCCATCAGCTTAAGAAGATCATATGGAAGAAGAAACATCTGCTGATCGGGAAAGGAAACGCCTTACCCCCTGCTGCTCGCGAAGCGATATGTGACATCGATGTTGGTGATGCCAAGTCTATCGCCAGCGATGCCGACGTGTGGCACCACAGTACCGTGAGAAATTGTCTGATCTGATTAAAGGACTGTTGGCCACCAAGATCATTAAGCCGTCGACATCGCCGTGGGCCTCGCCGATCGTGATTGTGATCAAGAAGAACGGCGTCGACATCAGGTTGTGCATCGATTATCGGTTAGTAAATCGGTTGACCAAGCTTATGGTGTACCCGATGCCGCTGATCAGAGATCTGCTAGAGGACCTTGACAAGACCCTATGGTATTGCTCACTGGATATGGCAAGTGGATTTTGGGTGGTTTCCATGACCGATCGGACTCGCGAGATTTCCGCATTTGTTACGCCGTTTGGTCTGTTCGAGTGGAACCGTATGCCGTTCGGTTTGAATAACGCGCCCCAGATCTACCAGAGGCTGATCGACAACGCACTGTATGGACATTTCAAGATCAGTACCGATCGGAACCCCGCCGAAAACCGTGATGTATTTACAGAGGGTGAACCCGATCGGGAAAGGAGACCGTCCGTTATGGGGAGGCGATCGTATATCGACGACATTCTGATCCATGCTTCTTCATGGAGCGATCTGTGCGAGAAGGTCGAACAGTTGTTGGAGACATGCGATCGCTGGAGCCTGTCGATCAGTGGTGTGAAGAGTTTTTGGGTCATGTCCAAGGTCGCCTATTTGGGTCATATGGTGACAATCAGTGGGCTGGAGGCCAATCCTAAGGATCTGGAGTCGCTGAGCAACCTCCCGTTTCCCAGATCACTGAAGGCAATGCAGTCCTTTCTAGGGAGCTTGATTTACTACAGCCGCTTCATTGAAGACTTCGTGGTCTACGCGGCCGTGCTGTACGAGCTCCGGGAAGTCGGCGATCATATGTTGTGCGAAGGAGATCGGGAAACTTTACGAGAGGGCTGCGACTCCGATCTGCCTGCAGATTTTCCGCAGGTAGAGGCAGAGGATCACATGAAGCGTGCACAGGTTGCTTTCGGTATGCTGAAGACCAAGATGGCGACGGCACCGATTCTCAGACACTTCGATCCGGAAAAAATGCCGATCGTCATGGTGTATGCTAGTAAGTGGACCATTTCTGCCACTCCAGCGCAAGAACATGATGAAGTGTACCACCCGGGCACTTTTACGAGACGGACGTTGAAGCCGAACGAAATCAACTACGGGATCGTCGAAAAGAAAGTTCTGGATTTACTACGGATTTTGGATGTGTGCTATAGCCTACGGGTCGGCCGATCTGTAAAGGTTCTTTCGAGAAAGTCGAAATTGTCCTGGCTATTATCAGCCAATGAGATGGACGGTCGGCTCGGCAGATGATCGGCGATCTTGTCACAGTGGTCCCTCGAGATCTTCAAGTGCACCAAGGGAGAGGAGGAAATATTGGGCACATTGGCTGCCAGTATCACCACTCGGTCTGAAGTGGACGAAGCTCGGATGGCGATTGCCCCAAGGAAGCAACCTCGATAGTCAATCTCGCTGCCTCCACCGATCGTTGATCGGGATGAGGAACTCCTGGTATTGAGTTTCGACGGATCGGCTAGCGGAAGAAGAATGTCGGCGCCTATAGTGCCATACTGTGGAAGTTACCACAATGGTCTATAGTAGCAGCCGCCGCCGATTTCACGCCTGACATAACGGTAAACGAGGTGGAATATGGGACTCCTTCTATGTCTTGATCTGCTGTCGTCACAAAAAAGGGCGGACCATCATATGTGGTGACTCAAACCTAGTGATAATGCAGATCACCAGGGAGATCGACTGTAAGGCGCCACGGATAAAATTGCTAAATGATCGGGTGACGAAGGCACTGAAAGAATATCCCAACCACGAGCTATTGCACGTGAAACGGGATTGGAACTGAAGCTCCGATCACCTCGCGACCCAAGCTATGCGGGACCAGATCGGGGAGACGATCACCGAGGAGGCCGTTCTACATGAACTTATGGACATAAACAGGCTCCCGGAGTTGATCAAGCCCAAGGACAGCCTCGATCCGGTGCATGTGATGGCGGCGACTAGATCGCGAACTCAGAAGTCTCGCCGATCGTTCCCAAAGGGAAGGCTGAGCAAGTACATTGTACAACAGCTAAGGGCGGAGCGGATACTCAAGGCGCAGGACGATGAATGTAGCCGGGTGCGTACACGCACGGTGCGGCTAGCGCACAGAGTAAGACTTTCCTTTAAGCAGCGTTCGACGCTACTTAGCCGATACGCCCTTGTGTAAGGGCTTAGCCAGAGATCACTCTCATGCTCGGGGCCAAGATTCCCGGGGTGGTTTACAGATAGCTTTCGCTAACCCCTTGTAACAAGGCTTCCCTTATAAAGGGAGGTAGCGTAAGGGAGAACTCCCTTATGCTACAATACTCACTGCGCGTGCGACCGGGCGTGGTCGCGCGCCTAGCAGTCTTAAGTATTTCTGTAAACTGAATGTATATTTAATATATAATTAGCCTAAACTAATTTAAACTAATGTAAACTATATGTAATACTAAGTAGAACTTACTAAATTCGTACCTAGCTTAAATGTAGTGTACACCGCCTGTGTACCAACACGTGGCTGGCTGCCACGCCACCAGCAAGGGCTCCTGCCCTAATTGGTTAAAATAACCAATGGTCCAAAACCTTTCGGACCGTTCAATACTGACCCCAACCGTAGTGTACTCACGTACACCACCTACTAAATGTGACCCGAATGTAACCTTGTTACATCCTCCCCCATCAAGACTATTGCTTACGCAATAAATCAATTTTAGTTGGATAACTCCAACTGCTAGAACATTCTGGCTAACCATGAGCACCGTTAGTGGTGTTGTGGATTAACCTCGAGAAGAGGAGGTACACTATTCAGAGAACTCGGAGGTGGATGCCTTGCGGATATTTCCCCAAAGGCTGACCGCTACGACAACGCCGAACGGCAATGTCGGCAGCCTAATGCTTTCCCCACACGCGGGGAAAATGAGCTAACTCGTGTGGAAGTGTACCACAAATTTGGTCACTTTTGGTCATGGCAGTTGGTCGAGTTTCCGATTGGTATAAACAAGGGGGGCTTCTTAGCCTATCAGATTCAAGGAGTATCAAGAACGCAGGTCTTGGGTGAGTCATCTGACATTGTGTATTTTACATAATTTTGTGTGGGAACATTAGGGACCATAGGGAGGTAGTATTATTGGTTAGTTGCGGATTTTCCAAGTAAGAGTCTTTTGGTTTCGGATTTTCCAAGTAAAAGTCTTTTGGTCTAGGAATAAGTGACAAAAACCTCTTCTGGTCTTGGTCCACACCGTAGCAAGGGGTCGCCGTTATTCTTTTCACGTACACTAGTCGCCTCCGCCCACCGCGGAGTGTTTGGGGGCAGAGGGTTGAATTATCCCCTCTCGCCTATTATACCCGGTCTGGACGCACCGCACGCGCACTTTGGTCACCGGAAGTCCCTCGACGGGAGTACGATTTGGCGATCTCGACACTTTGACTCAAGTACGTTTGGAACGTGCTATTAAATGGATTGGTCTTGGCGTGGAGATATCGTTTGTGGAGTTTCACGGGCATATTGGGTCTTTACGTGGACATATTGGCTTATTGTAATATTGGTTGGAGTTTAGACCGGTTTTGGTCTTCTCTCA
>CM047583.1:22201941-22213234 GCA_026184515.1 Peronosclerospora sorghi
ACCCTCTGCCCCCAAACACTCCGCGGCGGGCGGAGGCGACTAGTGTATGAAAAGGGAAGAACGGCTACCCCTAGCTGTGGTGTGAACCAAGACCAGAAGAGGTTTCAGCCACTTATCCGAAAGCTAAAAGATTTCCTTACTTAAAGGTATAACCTCTGTCCTAAAAGGTAAAACCACAACTAAAATACTACTACCCTCTAGTCCCTAAATGTACCCCCACAAAAATATGTAAAATACCCAAAGTCGGGTGACTCACCAAAACTTGCGTTCTTGACACTTCTTGAGTCTGATAGGCTGAAAAGCCCCCCTTGTTTAAACCAATCCGAAATTAGACCAAATGCCTTGACAAAACTTGACCAGAAGTGTGCCAAATTTTGGGCACGCTTCTCCACAGGTTAGTGCAAGTCCAACCTGCAAGTGATCCTCGATCACATTCGCTGTGGCGAAGGCCGTTTCGACCTCGCGAAGCCACACATAACGTTTATCACCTTTTTCACCGGTGAATTCCTTTATGTTAAAGAATAACGGAGGGCGCACCCCCGTAGACGCAGGATAACTTCCGCGAAAACTCGCCTCATGGGCGATGAGGGCGTTCACCCTCTCACGCACGGTATCAAGACCCTGCTCCAATAGGAGGCGCATGCCATCCTGACCCAATATGGGTACCAGCATCTTAAAGGCTCCTTGTTGGACGGGGGTTAGCTTACCCCAATCCTCCTGATTCATCCTTTGCTGAGGATGTCGTCTACCAACACAGGTGTTGGATTGACTACAAGTGCTACCAGATGTAGCAGGTGCGTACACGCACGGTGCGGCTAGCGCACAGAGGAAGACTTTCCTTAAGCGGCGATACGCCGCTACTTAGCCGATACGCCCTTATATAAGGGCTTAGCAAGAGATCGCTCTCTTACTCGGGATCAAGATTCCCTTAGTTTACAGTTAGTAAAAACTAACGCCTTGTTACAAGGATTTCCTTAGAAAGGGGGTAGCTAAGTGAGGTGCTCCCTTTTGCTAAAACACTCACTGCGCGCGCGACCGTTCGGGTTCGTGCGCCTAGCAGTCTTTAGAGTGAAATGTAAACTGATTTATACTTAATATGTAATTAGCCTAAATTAATATACTAATGTAAAGTATATGTAATACTAAGTAGAACTTACTCAATTCGTACCAAGCCGAAATGTAACGTACACCACCTGTGTACCAACACGTGGCAGGTTCACTAAGGGCTCTCGCTCTGATTGGTTAAAATAACCAATAGGTCCAAACCTTTCGAACCGGTCAATACTTGACCTCAACCGTTGTGTATTTACGTACAACAACTAACTCAATGTAACAAAATGTAACCTCGTTACAAATAGTGTAAGAGTGATAATCTACAGTATTGAACTACTAACTTACTGTAATGGTTGATAAATTATCCAGGCGTTCAGTACTGGAGGGATGATTCTTGATTTTCGGAGCTATCTAAAGCCAGAAATTGTCGAGGCGCTGCTTTGCACGCAAGACTGGCTAAGGTATGGAAAAGTCTGTGACGAGTATGAATTTCATTTTTCCCCAGGGGTTTGTAAGTTTTCTCCAATAACTATAATAGGGGGGGTCAAACTTAAAGTTTAGCCCAAACGAAATAAACTCTTATATCATTCAAATATCAGGTTTAGATCAAATTTGATATGCACCCCTGCCGATCTGAGTGACCCGAAATAAAAGTTTATTTCGGATATGAGCAGCTCGAGAGCTGCTCATTTCAAAGTGTGTATATCGTGTGAAATAAACGTTCATATCGCGAGTGTTTATTTCACGAAATAAACACTTTTTTCCTTATGTCTGATCCCCCCTAATACTGTCTTTTTTATAGACCAGGACTTGCTCAATATCAGTAAGTTGGAAGCGGTCCAAATTGGGCTGCGTCCACATTAACAGGCTCGGGGAGGTAGAGATCAGTTGGAAACGGGTCAGGTTCGGTGCGGGTCTGTACTTTTTGAAATGGGCTGGGTCGGGTCTGGGTCCACTCATTTGAAAATGGGTTGGGTCGGGTCTTGGTCTTCAGAACAAGCCTTCGGCCGAGTCACGGTTTCCTCAAACCTGACCCAACCTGACTTGACATATCTCCACCCCTAAAGTCAGTAACGAATGCCTGTGTCTGATCCATTTCATCTGACACTCGACTGTAATACATGTAGTATATGTACGGTCTGTACAGCCAAAGCGCGCAGCCTTGATTTCATGTGATACCGCTCTACAATAAGACCAGGTAAAGAAGTGTGTTGTACACCAGATCAAGGCAGGGCTGTGGTATATGTACCTGATAGCGTCAGTGTTTGCCCATCAGTTAATTCATCGAGAACACCACTCTTCGTGTGGCACCGTTGATGACCTGCCTACTTGTAAGTATCGCCGTTACTCTCAACGCCAATTCTTAGTCGCTCGAGCATACCGATGTCCGTCGTCTGCGTATGGAGTCTGGAGGAGACTCCGGTCAATATGCTAGCAAATTGACAGAGAAAAGCTTTCAGAGCTGGTTCTACAGAGAAATGAAGCGAACGTCAGCTTTTTATCAGCGTGGACATAAAAATTAGGCAACGAAGAGTGGTGGAACGTAATGCTCGCCCACTCCATGGAGGAGACCAAACAACATTGACGACAATGTCATGCAAAAGCCCACAGTGCTGAAATCTCGCATTTTCTCGTTTGTTTTACGAATTATGAGCCGCATTGAAATACACTTTAGCGCGTCCCTATTCGAACTATCTCCAGTTATTACTACATGTAATTGGAAAAGACATCAGCTCACCTTCTCCTTGTTGCTTTTATAACTACCATTTCTCCCCACGAACGTGTCCATACCATTCAATCCCCCACATAAACGAACCACCGTGTCATACAATGATACAGGAAGGAGTCGTAAAAGAGCTAGAAACCACGGGATTGCGGTCCCCTTCCACCCTGGAAAGCACGACACAACTAATGTGTCACCACGTCGCATTGCACGGTAAATGATGTCGACAACTTGTGACTCGGGCAGCAAGGGAAGACAAAGGCGCAAGTTCTTCGTCAGGAGATCGTTCGCGTCGAAAATGCCTGCAAACATGCCTGTTTCGATTGCAGCAGGACAGATCAGAAGCGTACGAATCGACTTGATATTGTCGCGCCAGAGCTCTAAGCGAACTGTCCAAAAAAAGTGGCAATAATGTACGGAGATTAACATTGATCTCAATCGACAGTATTACAAGCGAATAACTCACCGGCTTCATGGAAGGCATTTACCGCAGCTTTACTCGCGCAATAGTCAGCCAATCTAGCGCTACTTATCATTCCCATCACAGAAGACACAGTTACAAGTAAAGCTTCCGGAGCCTTTTTCATCGATGGCAACGCCGCCTTTAGTGTCCAAAAATGGGCTAGTGTATTGACGGCAAATGTTTGTTGAACTTGCTCGGGTGTCAAGTCTTCAACGGATTGCCCCATCACCACACCTGATATCAGTCATCACCAATTGAGAAGCTTAGAAGCTAACTCCGTAACTGCTACAAACCTGCATTGTTTACGAGCACTCCAATATGATTCGGAGCCACGTCAGCAACCACACGCGCCACGCATGCGCTCACTGCTCTGTACTTAAACCACCAGAAGTATCATCAGACCAGTCTCTTCTTTCTCTATCAACAAGACGACTTCATCCCACCGATAGTCTGCCACGTCACACTCGTAGCAAAAAACTCGTTTTTTATTCGAAGTAGGTACAGATTCTAACAGCTCAGACTGAAGCTTTTCGAGAGCCTCGACATTGATGTCCACGAGTGCCAACGTAACCTTCGAAACTTGCGTAAATATCGTTCGAGCCAATTGCCGTCCAATGCCACTCGCCGGACCAGTGATCACGATCACCTTGTCTTCCAATGGAAACACATCACCACGGACGGATCTCACCACTCGAGCCACAAGCCATAAGATCAGCAGCAACAACACCGAAAGCAACATTCTGCACGTCTTTTCCTTCCCTCAGATTTTATTCCCTAATTGTAACCAATCTTCACTGCTCACTACGGGACCGGAAGGTCCGGGGTTCGATCCCGGGCCAAACCAAGTTGGTTGGTTTCAGAAAGTATAATGTGACGAATTCAACCTAATTGTAACCAATCAACGCTGATTTCCTTTTTGCTCCGCTCTTCCAGTGAATATATTAAGCGAAAAGTTTAAAAAGCGGAAAGTATATTTATTATAAAGGGACTAGTGTAGTACCCCGTCGTACCGACGGGGCGGAGAGTATATAATAATAAACCATAGAAGCAACTACGTGACCGGGAACGTCACAGGGACGGAAACTTTTAAATAGGTAGATGTAAAAGCGCTATTCCTAACCACTTATACAGTGCTCCCTCTCTTAAGTTATCTCCTGTTAAGTTATACCCTCTCATAAGTTATCGGATTTTACGTCCACCGACCTCGTTCTATGGCCGATAAGTTATAAGTTATAAGTTATAAATTATAAGTTATAACTTGACCGGGCAATATAACTTTACAGAGGGAACATTTTTCTTATATTTGAGAGGAGGATATCTACTGGAACCACCCATCCAGGGTGGACTGCGTGGTGTTCGCACTACGAACATTAAGTTGAATATTGCGAAGAACTCTATAGGCAGCCTGGTGGCTTTCCTGAGACAGATCGAGCAAAGAACAGGCATTACCAAGAATGGCAAGTTTTTCAGCCTTGCTGAACTTGTTGCCAATGGGCTCCGCTTCGCCAGCCTCCCCACGTTCGTCGTTTTCCTCCTCCACCTCCTGAACCTTCGCCAGAATCTCCTCATCCGTCAGCTCCGGCTGCGCGCTCTCATCCTCCTCAATAGGATTGAGGAGCTCCGAGATTGACATCGGATTGCAAATGCGCAGCTGCTTGAGTTTCGCTTCCAGATTGTAACGGGGTTACATTCGGGTAACACTGAGTGTTGGTGTACATGAGTACACCACGGTTGAGGTCAGTATTGGCCGGGTTGAAAGGTTTCGAACCTTTGGTTATTTTAACCAATCAGGGCATGGGCCCTTGGTGGTCGTGGTGTGTCAGCTATACACGTGTCAGTACACAGGTGTGTACACTACATTTTAGCTAGGTACGAATTAGGAATATTCTACTTAGTGTCACATATAGTTTATATTAGTTTAAATAATTACATATTAAATATATTCAGTTTACATTTCACTCTTTCTTACAGACGCACGACCTCGACCGGTCGTGCGTGTAGTGAGTGCCGTAGCGTAAGGGGAGCCCTCCCCTTAGCTACACCCTTTGTAAGGGCGCCTTGCCGTTAAGGCACTAGCAAAGGTTACAGTAAACTAACCCGGGAATCTTGGCCCCGAGTAGGAGACCTCTCTCCTACTAAGCCCTTAATAAGGGTGCATCGGCTAAGTAGCGGCGAACGCCGCTTTAAGGAAAGCCTTCCTTTTTGCGCTAGCCGCACCGTGCGTATACGCACCGGCTACACAGATCCTGCTCCAATGAACTCTCAATCTCCTCCACCGTCTCCACCCTGTTGTTCACCGCCACCTTCACCGCCGGCACCGGCGCTTGGTTGACAGGGGCCTTTGCAAACAGGCCGGTGTGGTTGAAGCAGTTGGTGATAGTGCTGGCCGAAATTTCGTTCCAGGCGGCAGTTGACCATCGCATGACAGTGAGTTGGTCGACTTTGAAGATCTTGCCGATCTCCCCACGCTCTTCGCAGTCGATTGCATTCTGCAGATGGAACCGGCGATAGCGGCGTTTGAATGCCGCAATGATGCCCGCATACATCGGCTGAATCTTGGATGTGGTGTTCGGTGGGAGCGGTGAACCTTGACATTGGTGAGGTGAAGGTCCTCAGTGATGTGAGATGGAGCATTGTCGATCAAGAGAAGGATTCTTCTGTTTGCGCTCTGCAGTGATGTTAAGCTCAATGACAGCCTCAAAATTTGAGTTTCCAGCTTTTAACACACCTTCATCATTTTGTCCACATTGACAAGCCATTCCTGGAAGAACACACCATCCATCCACGCCTTGGTGTTGTTTCTGTAGAGGAATCCGAGTTCCTGGTCAGACTTCTTGTTGAAACAGCGTGGCTTGTTGGCTTTGCCGATGAAAAACGGCTGAAATTTGTCGGATCCATCTGCATTTGCCGTGAATGCAATGTTAATCCGCGTCTGAACCGATGCCAGGTGAAGTCAGTGTTCCCAAAAGAGCATGATTTGCTTTGAGCTGAACTTTACTCACTTTGTCTTTCTTCTTCCCTTCAATCTCCTGCTGGGCAATGGTTATGTCCGGAGTCATGCTGTAGAAAAGTCCGGAAATTGATCAAGTTAGAATTCAGACTTTTGTTTCCAGCTCCAGTTTCAAATCAAGACCTACCAGTCTCATCCATGTTGTAGACATCCCGAGGGGCGTATTCGGCGATGATCTTCTCCAGATTCGGTAGAGCCTCGTTCATGGCCTCCACATCCACTGAACCGTTTTCGCCATGGATGCGAATGGCACGGAGCTTATGGCGCTGTTGGAACTTCTGGATCCATCCGTGGGAAAAGCTGATCACCTCCTCCGGAATATCCAGCGATTCAGCAAACCGCTTGGCCTTTGCACAAATGAGGTCGCCGGTGATGATGACGCCACGGTGCTGACACTGCAGAACCCAAACGTCCACAGCTTCTTCAACGGCGGTATGTTGAACAAGCCGCTGACGCTTTGCATCCAAGCTGCTTGGATCCATCTCCTCCAGACTAGCCCTCTTGCTTATGATCTTGCTGATTGACGCCTGCGACAGCGTCTTGGTCAGGCCAAACTTTGTTGTAGCACACTTGGCCAGGGCTTTCTGGGACATACTGCTGTTCTGCTGCTTGTGCTTGCAGATTTGGAGGCGATGAGCGTTGGTAAGGCGGACTTGGCACATCTGCAATTTCCAACATCGTCACGATCAATCAGTCCGTCTGTCCACCCACCCCGACCAGTCGGAATGCAGCATTAAATCTGTAGTTACAAGGCAATAAGGTCCCTAACCACTGCAGAAGTACTTCTGCCCTTGGAACTCAAAGCGAACAGGAAAAAAACAGTTGAAGACGTGTCTTATACTTCTAGACACATGCTAAACATATCCAGGGTGCTAGAACTGGAGTACCTTGTCAGCAGTGTGAAGATAATTGACTCTAGAGATGGTTTCTTCTGTTGTTCTAGAAGTTTCTGTTTGGAGTGGGTGTGGTGGTGTCCCTTTGATTCCCTTGTGGCGCTTTTTTGATTCTTTAATTAATTGATTTTTCTTATGTATGATGCCACTATAATCCTAAAAGTTATAACATCCGATAGGTTATACTGCTTATGCGTCCACAGGAGCCATAACTTATCAGAAGGAGCACTGTATACTCGTTAACACTGATCTGCATGTCGATAGTACTACCACGGATTAGTCTTCAACAGAGCGATGATTCTTGAAGCCAAAATTGTATTTTGAGTAATTACATAAAATACCCCCATTTGCCATGAAAATTCACAGAGTGTCCCTCTTTTCTCAAGAGAAAGGAACGAAGAAAGAAAAGTTCCCGTTAAGTCGCCCTCAACTGGATTAGAACGAATTTGACTAAGTAGCCACTGACTCACCAACATGGCTTCTTCACCTTGTTCCGTCGTTGACGTTTGCGATAGCGACGAGGTCGACGACGTGCAGGTTCGTGCCAGCGTGCCAAGGGAGCGCAACGAGAAGGAGGAGCAACCAGATGTCGACGACGTGGCGTTGCGTCGCAAAGTATACCACCACGGGACGTCGAAGCGGAACATCAGTGTATCATATGCCAGTACGCCATGTTTAAGGTAGGAAGCAAGCAAGGAGATGATGGAGACGAGAGCGCGTGTATGGGACGAGCGTGCTGACTGGTATATCCACTGTATCCTTGTCTGTCCTCTGTAGCCCGTGTCGGTCGTTTGTGGCCACTCGTTTGGTACGTTTGGGGTTCCTACTGTCGATGGCGTGCCCATTGTTCCAACGCCTCGAGCCTCTTGTTGCCACAGTCGTGTGTGTCTTGTAACCTCGCTCGGGATGAAACCACTGGACGAAGCGCAGTGTCCCATCTGTCGAGTAGTCATCTTGTATTCTCTCTCGACGCACGCTTCGGTCGATGAAGTCTTGTCCGTGAATGTAACGCTCTGGAATCTTGTATAAGTACGTACGTACGGTCGTCCGTCGTTCTAGGGGCCATCGAGACCCTCCATCCTCATGTTCTCGTTGTGTTTCTTGCAGCTTCTCGTGCCCTCGGTCTTGACGCGGATACACACGTATGGCCACGAGGAAGATCGAACATATCGACACGCACTGGCCAAGTTAACTACCGCGTGGAACGTCTTGACTCGGCGCCACCAAGAGCGAGGATCGAGAGGGCCCGGACGACGCGAGCGTCCGAGGCGCGGATGATCGTCCAGGCCCCACGGTCGAGTACCCTGTTTTGAAACTCGATGAGACCGAGGAGGCGAATGTGAACATTGCACGGACGATCGTGCTCGATACGAGTGACGAGAACGAAGATGGCCGCGTCCACATGCGCATGGGTCTTGCGATCGAAGCGTTTCCCAGCGTCGTGGAACTGTATAATGACGAGCAAGCGTGCGTCGTGAGCGTGTTGAAGATGGAAGAGGACGAGGAAAGTGTGGACGGCATGCCGTTTGTGATGCGAGAGGATGGGAGCGACGATGCGCTCGTGTGTCCGTCATACTATAATGAGATTAATCTCCGTGTGTGCGAGCTGCGAACGTTTGGTGGCTTGGGCGCGCGCGCTTGCTGGATAAGGAAGGATGTGGCCTCAGAGAATGGTAGCCTGTGTGCGTTTGTCTGGGATTGGTTCGATGCAACGATGGCGCGGGGCAATGGGCGGTGTCGTGACTTTTCCACGCTTGTGGATTCCTGGTCGTGCAGGTAACTCACAGAATGCCCTCATTTCTTGCACAGAATGCCCCTCCTCCATGAAATTCACAAAATGCCCTTGGTTAATTAGCGTTGTCATAGAGACCCATATATCTGATGACAAAACAGATCTCCTCAGAGGCTCAGATCCAGGATCAGCTGACTCAAATCCAAAGATCTTCCTTGCCCAGACCAACACACAAGCCTTATTCAATACTCTTACACCATGTCTACCCTGCTGGCCAGCTTACCTCCTCTGACCATTGGGAATATCTATGACTCGTTTGAGGATGCGGTCAACGCCGCCCTACAACATGCTAAACAGGAGCAGATCACCTATCGCATATCGTCCTGAGATACAACCCGTGCAGTCTTGCATTGCAATGGGAATCAGTGTCCGGCCTATGTAGGGTTTGCTCTATCGAAGAAGACGGGACTTATCACTCTTCGTACCTTAATTGACAACCACTCGTGTCAAGGAACATTGGATAAGCCACGAGGAAGTCAACGAGATTATAAATATTTGGCCGCTCTGCTCGAGGAAGATTTCCCTGTTGATGAACAAACGAAACCCAAGCATGTAAAGCTCTACCTGGAGAGAAAGTTGGGGCTACAGATCCCTTATACCACTGCCCATAAAGCTCTGGAGGCTCGCATGCAAGAGAGTGCTGAAGCACAGAGACAGCAATTCTTCTTGTTGACTTCGTGCAAAGATTTGCTCAAGGCGGCTGTGGTGAAGTGTACCACAAATTTGGTCACTTTTGGTCAAGGCAGTTGGTCGAGTTTCCGATTGGTCTAAACAAGGGGGACTTTTAGCCTATCAGATTCAAGGAGTATCAAGAACGCCGGTCTTGGGTGAGTCACCTGACATTGGGTATTTTACATACTTTTGTGTGGGTACATTAGGGACCATAGGGAGGTAGTATTATTGGTTAGTTGCGGTTTTTCCAAGTAAGAGTCTTTTGGTTGTGGTTTTTCCAAGTAGAAGTCTTTTGGTTACGGATTTTCCGGTAAAGGTTTTTGGTCTAGGAATAAGTGGCAAAAACCTCTTCTGGTCTTGGTCTACGCCGCAGCAAGGGGTCGCCGTTCTTCTTTTCACGTACACTAGTCGCCTCCGCCCGCCGCGGAGTGTTTGGGGGCAGAGGGTGAACTATCCCCTCTCGCCTATTATACCCGGTCTGGACGCGCCGCACGCGCACTTTGGCCACCGGAAGTCCCTCGACGGGAGTACGATTTGGCGACCTCGACACTTTAAGTCAAGTACGTTTGGAACGTGCTATTCACTGGATTGGTCTTTACGTGGAGATATCGTTTGTGGAGTTTCACGGGCATATTGGGTCTTACGTGGACATATTGGCTCATTGTAACATTGGTTGGAGTTTAGACCGGTATTGGTCTTCTCTCATATTGGTCAGGGGCTAGACCGGTTGATTGGTCTACCTTCTATTATTTCGTATTGGACAGGTCTAGATCGTTTGGACAATCGACCTATTGGAATTTATCTTTTGGAAATGTTTCTGGTCTGTACGTACCTGGGGTGAAGAGTTCCGCCCCAGGTACACCTAGCCAGCACGGTCTCCTATATTCAAGACAGAATCAGATCGATCTGCGATCCCGATCCACCGAGTGTGTAACTAGTCCATTCCATCGGGTACACAAGGTGAGATGAACTTAAGTGAATCGGACCAAGTGTCGTTGGATGATGACCGGTCGTCTGCCAGCAGTGGACGAGCGGACCAGATTTCGAGTGGAGGTCCGCGAGGTACCCCCCCCGTAAGTTGGAAGGATGGGCACGATGGTGGTGGTCAGGTTGTCGATACAAATGTATTCGATTTCGAACTTGACTCCACCACAATGGTGCGCGTGCCCGGATTACTTGGTGATCGTGGATATCACCTCGAGGTGTCATCAAAGATTGAATTTGAAGATTTGAATTTGGAATCGTTCTGGAGAGGGCGTAAGGAAAGGCTATCACCTTACGTCTTCGTTCTCGATAAAGATGGCGATGTACGGTCTGGCCTGGTGGAGGACCAGATCGGGATTAATAAATTTTTTCCTCCCCAAAAGGCTCCCACCGGAGCCGATCGGGACTATAGCAAGTCATGCTATAGTCCCGGAAAGGATCAGGACCTTGATCCTGATCCTATGTATGTGCATAAAAAAGTTGATGGAAAATTAAAAGACGAAAAATACTTGGAGGCTGATCAGAACAATCAGACCAACCTCCCCAAGGTCCCCAAGATTCCCAAGAAAGGGTTGGGAATGCCGGACGACGAAGACGACCTCGAAGAAAAGTCGCAGGTCAAAGATGGAGGCATCACTGAAGAAGACCTAAACAAGATGTATTACATTTTTGAGCTGAAACGATTTGTTCGCTTTGACGTGGT
>CM047583.1:22213334-22224887 GCA_026184515.1 Peronosclerospora sorghi
CACGAGAAGCTGCAAGAAACACAACGAGAACATGAGGATGGAGGGTCCCGATGGCCCCTAGAACGACGGACGACCGTACGTACGTACTTAGACAAGATTCCAGAGCGTTACATTCACGGACAAGACTTCATCGACAGAAGCGTGCGTCGAGAGCGAATACAAGATGACTACTCGACAGATGGGACACTGCGCTTCGTCCAGTGGTTTCATCCCGAGCGAGGTTACAAGACACACACGACTGTGGCAACAAGAGGCTCGAGGCGTTGGAACAATGGGCACGCCATCGACAGTAGGAACCCCAAACGTACCAAACGAGTGGCCACAAACGACCGACACGGGCTGCAGAGGACAGACAAGGCGACAGTGGATATACCAGTCAGCACGCTCGTCCCATACACGCGCTCTCGTCTCCATCATCTCCTTGCTTGCTTCCTACCTTAAACATGGCGTACTGGCATATGATACACTGATGTTCCGCTTCGACGTCCCGTGGTGGTGTCCTTTGCGACGCAACGCCAAGTCGTCGACATCTGGTTGCTCCTCCTTCTCGTTGCGCTCCCTTGCCACGCTGGCACGAACCTGCACGTCGTCGACCTCGTCGCTATCGCAAACGTCAACGACGGACCAAGGTGAAGAAGCCATGTTGGTGAGTCAGTGGCTACTTAGTCAAATTCGTTCTAATCCAGTTGAGGGCAACTTAACGGGAACTTTTCTTTCTTCGTTCCTTTCTCTTGAGAAAAGAGGGACACTCTGTGAATTTTCATGGCAAATGGGTGTATTTTATGTAATTACTCTTGTATTTTATGTTTTTTGTCAGATAGTTTTTCCTTCCGTAAAAGCGCTATTTACATAGTAGAATTAAATTAGGTCCGATTTATAGTACAGTTGGAATTCGATTAGGTACGCCCTCAGCAGACGGACAGACAGACGGTTTATATTATAGAAGTAGAGCATATTTGTAAATATTTTTGCCTCACCAAACACACTTCGAATTCTATTATATATATAGCATTGCTTGGCGCGCACACACCCCTTGCTAGACAACACGCACCGCACGGACCAATAAACCAAGAAAAATACTGCTGCAAAACACAAAATTCCCCACCATTGTTCTTCGTCTGATTGTTTTCCTGCTTATCTTGAGCGCATGTCCCATATTATTAATGGGAATTGCTATGCCCCCTCGCTATACCGCCCCCTTGCTATTATTTATAAGGGAAAATTACATGCATGCCCTCGCTTTTTGAGGAAATAACATGCATGCCCCTTATTTTATGAAAATAACATCCATGCCCCTGCCACAGATATTTCCGCAAAAAGCGAGGGCATGCATGTAATTTTCCCAAAAATCTACTTAAATTTTCGTCGAACGAATGTTCAAATTTCAACGATAGTCCATCATCGGAGGGAGGTCTTCAATACGAAAGATCTGACTAGAGTCATCGGGGTACACTGTGTAGTTAGAGATGATTGTGCGGCATAAGGAACATGGATGACTTTAGCTCACTGCTTATTATCTTGTATACGGTACTCTTTAATTTGATAGAGTAGGTAAGGATCGGCATTGCGTTAGTCGTGGCTGTATTGGGGGCGTTGTATCTATGGCATCAATCCGTTGCTAATCTCGGGAGCACAAAGATGGTGAGAGACTTTAATTTGGTGCTAGTGCTGAAGCGCACGGACACGGAGTTGGCGTTGTTGGGAAACTTTAAAAGTAACCGGCATAAGAAAGCGGCAGTGCTGATCATCCAGACGGCAACCATGGATACGCAAATTCTAAATCAACTGATCGTGAAAATGACGTTGCACAAAATTTTGATGAACGACATCTACAACACATTCCTAGGAGACGTGTCGCGTGATGTCAAACCGTATAAGGTGCGAAATTTGATTTGAAGCATGGATTTTGCATTTATTTCATGATTGCTAATGTGTCTAGGTGAACCTGATTTATCCGACAACAGACCGCCATGTACGCAAACACACAGACCAAAACTTTTACATGGTGGTGGAAACTAAAGAGGCGTATCGTAAGATCACGAAGCCGCATATTGACAGCACTCCACCAGAAAGCATTGATTGGGTCTACAATATCTTGGAACAGTAAGTAAATATCTGCATGTAATGCTTTACTATTCAATAGTTGTTGAATATTGTGTCCCTGAACGATTGTAGCAATAGTGAGACGGACCGAATAATTTACGAGGACATACACCCTCGTAACGGATTTGTGTTGCCACACGACATCAAGTGGTCGGACTTATCCCAGTTAGTGGTTTATAGTGTTCTTTGCCGTATGTCGTTTCATCTTTATCAATTTCCTTTTTACTTTCACTAGTTAGAATCACTTTACTATCTGGCTATCGTGCTTGATAGCTCACTGCGATCACTTCGTGACCTAACTGGTGCTCACATAAATTTGTTGCGGAATATTCGGTATTTACTTTTTTTCGCATGTATATTGTAGATATCTGGGACCTTAAGCTCATTATATGTCTTGCCTGCAAACCGCAATACAACCTTGGAAGTCCTGCATAGAAAGTTTGGTGTGAATGCGAGTTTCATACGCATGTATTTGCGCTACCAGACTACATACTATCACTTGCATGTGCACTTCTCGCATGTTAAAATGACTCAAGGTGGTTGCACAATGTCTTAGCACAACTTTTGAGCGGTGTCTAAATGAGTGCATTATTGTAAATAAGAACATATACGGGCAAAGCTGTGCTCCTTGAAGACGCGATCACTACGAAAAAGCGACCCTGTCGTATATGATTGGCGAGGTTCAGCACAAACAGCTATTCGATTTGTATCAAGAAAAACACATAATTTAATGTGGGGGCTAAAAGAGTACCATATAAAAGATGATAAGCAGTGAGCTAAAGTCATCCATGTTCTTATGTAGCACAATCATCTCTAACGACATAATTTACCCCGATGCCTCTAGTCAGGTCTTTCGTATTGAAGACCTCCCTCCGATGATGGACTATCGTTGAAATTTGAACATTCGTTCGACGAAAATTTAAGTAGATTTTTGGGAAAATTACATGCATGCCCTCGCTTTTTGCGGAAATATATGCGGCAGGGTCATGGATGTTATTTTCATAAAATCAGGGGCATGCATGTTATTTCCGCAAAAAGAGAGGGCATGCATGAAATTTTCCCGTATTTAAAACCTAGTGTCTCTAACTATTCCCATTTTAAAATCTGGAAATTCAAAAATCATAAAATCCTAAGAAATGTTGTCTTCCACTTCTGGCTTGTGTATCCATAAGCAGTTACAGCCATTGCGGTTTCATCTTTCTGATTTGTATTTTCACCCGAACTTCCAACACAGGTACATACAACTTCTCATATAAACTCCTCCAGAAAAGGCGCGAGCTATAACATCATCGCTTCAATCAAATTTGCTTTCGCAATTCTTGTAACCGCTGCGCGTTAACGGTCTTCGTCAGCAGATCAGCGACCATCTCCACACTCGACACATGCATCGTCTTAACTACTCCTTCTCGCATAATCCTTTAAGAACTTTTTCTTGATGTCGATGTGCTTCGTACTTTCAACAATAGCCTCGCATCCGCATTTCCTATCCCAGAATGATTGTCGATCTTCGACACGAGAGGTGTCTTCGTATGGATACCAATTTTGTGAAACAAATAATTTAAACCAAACACTTCCTTCTCACCACGGACGCCACCACAAACTCAGCTTCAGCCGTATACAATGCAACTGAAGTTTGTTTCTTGCACCGCTAGCATATTATAACTCCATTTACGTAAATCACTGCGGCACTGACGTTCTTCCTGTCTACCTTGTATGCTTCAAATCTGTATCCATACAGCAAGTAATTCGAGCAGGCATCGGTAGTTCATCATCTTGTTTTAAATGTACTTGGTTCCCTTCAATATTTCACGATTTTTGCTGCTTTATAGTCCCATAACGTCGGGGTGTGAGTGCTCAGGGTGGAAAGATTCACGACAAACAAAATATCTGGATGCGCGCATCGAGATATCTACAACAAACTTCCGACTAGTGATTGAAACTTCTTAATATAGCGTATTTTGGCTCGATACTACCGATAATAGTTCTGAACTCGCTCATATCATCAACATCTAGTACAGTTGTCTTAACCGGTTAGCCGTTCCTAATCCATAGGCCTTTAGTAACCCACCGACGTGGGTTCTTGATTCATTGCGTAACTTTCATTCAGGCTTCCTCCAATCGTGGGAAATCTCCATATCTTTAAAAAGATTATCACGAAAAGGTGATCGACTTATGCACCAGCGAGAACCGTTTCACCATTTGTCATTTTAACGAACACGCATGTACCAGTGAAACATTCCCTCCAAACCATGCAAGGCGAGCCAAAAACGACAATATCCATAAGGAAGGCCGTTTTCCGTTCTAAAATGCATAGGGTGACAGGTTTACGGGTCGGCACGTGTAGGAGTACGGCTACGTATGTAAGAGGCATACTCAGCCACATCCGGATAGTGCATCAACAGAAAACCTGAACCGAAATCATACACCGGATCATATAAAAAAAGTTCTGGTTCATCTTTCGGATTTTCCGTTTGAGACTAAATTTCCAGACTCCGTGATTTGTCTTGTTACGCTGACTTGATTGCATAACAAGTCCACATTTTTATTTGTGGTACTCATCACGTCCATCCGTTCTCAACTGTGAGCGGGACATCAAATTCATTTTCAAACCACGTTATAAATGTTCAAACATTTTGCTGCTCGATCTTTGGTACGAGCTGCGAGAACCGGCACGTACTTCGAGAAATAGTCCGCAAAAAGCGATCAGATAACTAACTGTTGCCACGCTTTTCACGCAGTGAGATCAAAGTTTTTAGTTCTTCAGATCACACCACCTACACGATTGATATACGATTTTTTTTAAGAGTCTTTATTTGGCGCATTTTTTCCGCTCCTTTGCCTTCCGTGTTGGTAAGTCAATTAGGTCGACTGTTATCCGTCCAAACCGTGCCTGACCTAGAATCTTTGGCCATTTTTTAACTGTACCATATGCCAGAAGACCCAAACAAGCGTGGTTATGATAGAGGATTTCCTTTTGCATATCGTTCTCGGCACGTTACTGGAAAGTATTCAGCAACATGCTTGAAAATTGCCGTGTGCATTCACTCAATTTTAAGGCATCGCATTTGCCACGAAAACCAAACCAAATATCGAAAAGAGCACTTCATGAGCATCAACAGATTTCCATTATCATAAATTGTGCACCCGTTCTCAACTTTGCATTTGAAATCAGGTTCTTGGAGAGTTTCGGGGTAAAATACACTTCCGACAGCTCGATAAGTACTGAGATGTTTCCAGTCGCCCGTCACGTTATCTTTTCAGTTTTTGAAACCGATGTTGTACCACCATCCGGAAGCATAAAGCAGTTACTTGGACCACAGTCAACAGCCTCTCCCAGAATATTTCGTCCAACCAGGTGTCGGCTCTCACCCCAGCAAACGATCCACAAATTTTCTCGCGAAATCCATTCACGACTTTTTAGGTCAACGAAGCTCGTTCTTGGGAATTAAAAAAAGAAGGTGTTGATATTTTAGATAGTATTGGTTCAAATATTAAAACTAATCATTTCAATAATGAAATGATACGAATTTTACCTTAAACTAAGTTTAATATTAATAAAGAATGGATATCAAATAAAACACGATATTTTTTGATAGTTTAAAATATTACAGCATCATGCCACTGTCGTTCACAAAGTAACATTTTGCGTCCCGTTGCTGTCCGTCTTCTTGACAGCGCTTTGTATTGTTTCCGTTTTCTTATCCTTCTCCGGGAAATTCCGTTTGATTTGCCCTACGGCAGCGGTTCGCTTTCTTTCGGTTTCAACAACCGAATTTGGATGCATCTTTAATCCGTATCGCATCATCTTTGAGTTTCTGTTCCGAGGCGACCAAATCCTGCTGCCGGATCATACCAAGTAATAAGCGCGATTTTCAGCTGTTTGAGCTGCGAATTTCACATTTTTTTGACTACCAACTTTCACTATCTTTGCTACCATAGGCTTTTTCGTACGCGAACCAACTAGCTGCTTGATAATGTGAAATATTTACCTTGAAAGCACTGTATATTTGACCCAATACGGATTGGAAGCTGGACGACATTGGTCACCACGTTCCAATGCTTGAACGGAAGTATTCAGCACCCGACCCCTCTATATGTTCACCCAGCTTATTGACTTTTAACCTTTCCGTCAGAGAAAATCCAAAGGTAATTTTTGCAATATCGATTTCTTCCATGAATACATACGCCCATTATTTAAACCCGGCACCGAGGCTCTGGTATATTAAAACACCGATAATTTCGAAAATTTCTCGATACTCAGCTTCGGTATTTTAGCACACCTAGCCTGTCCAAAAATGTGGGAACTGCACGTTTTTGGCCGATAAATTGATGTGATCAAAATTTTAAGCAGCACATTGGGTGTCTTGCGGGGGACTGGCCAAATTTTCACGCGATGACCCGCCTATTTAAATGTCGCAATTGTGGTGAAGTGAAGGTGATTTTTTTCTACTAGTATGTACCGGTAAACCGTTGATCAAGTTGGAGCGATAGGTTTGGTAGGAAGGGGAGATTATTTTGGGCCAATCGTGTGTCAGGTGTGTTCAGTACGCAGTTTTAGGTGAGTCACACGATTTTTGATGTAGCTTACATATTGGTCTTTAATTGGATATTAAATATAGTGTTCGTTTTTCCTTGGTCAACGCAAAAGTCGTCCCCTCCTACCACGGAGTCTTTGGTGATTTCGTCACATTATACTTTCTGAAACCAACCAACTTGGTTTGGCCCGGGATCGAACTCGGGACCTTCCGGTCCCGCAGTGAGTAGTGAACCACTCGACCACGGTCGGATTCCTACCACGGAGTCTTTGGGAGCAGAGGACTAACAAGGTCTCCTCTAGCTCAACTTTTCCGGCAACACCCGCAACAGGCGCACAAGGTCCTCCGGATGTCCCACGACGGGAATCGTTCCTTTAACGTCACTCACCCCTCAAGTCGTACACGTTTGGAAGGGTTTTTTTTATCATTTTATTGGTTGGGTCTACGCATCGCATCACGCAGTCCGCCCCAAATTTTTGGTTGGGTCTACACATCGCCACGCGCGGTCTGTCCCAAATTATTGAATGGGTCCACACACCGCTACACGCGGTCTGCCCCAAAGTATTGGTTGGGTCTACACACCGCTACGCGCGGCATGCCCCAAATTATTAACGTATTCGGAGTGACGATTTCCGCTCCATCTACACCCCGGAATTATTGGATTATCTTTCGTTGGACATTGAAGTGTCTAGAGTGACTTTCTTCCCTTGACACTAGTTACCCCCGAAGTGGTGCATTCCATACTGGTACCAACCGAAATTCATATTACGCGACGGTCCACCGAGTGTGTTGACACCCAAAACAATGGGTACATGTGGTGGAGTCAAGTTCGAAATCGAATACATTTTTATCGACAACCTGACCACCACCATCGTTCCCAGCCTTCCAACTTACGGTGGGGGGGTACCCCGAGGACCTCCATTCGAAATCTGGTCCGATCGTCCGCTGCTGGCAGACGACCGGTCATCATCCAGAGACACTTGGTCCGATTCACTTAAGACCATATCACCTTGTGTACCCGATGGAATGGGCTAGTTACACACTCGGTGGATCGGGATCGCAGATCGATCTGATTCGGTCTTGAATATGAGACCGTGCTGGCTAAGTGTACCTAGGGCGGAACTCTTCACCCCGGTACGTACAGACCAGAAACACTTCCAAAAGATAAATTCCAATAGGTCGATCGTCCAAACGATCTAGAACTTACCAATACGAAATAATAGAGGGTAGACCAATCAACCGGTATAGCCCCTGACCAATATGAGAGAAGACCAAAACCGGTCTAAACTCTAACCAATGTTAAAATGAGCCAATATGTCCACGTGAAGACCCAATATGCCCGTGAAACTCCACAAACGATATCTCCACGTAAAGACCAATCCAGTGAATAGCACGTTCCAATCGTGCTTGAATTAAAGTGTCGAGATCGCCAAATCGTACTCCCGTCGAGGGACTTCCGGTGGCCAAAGTGCGCGTGCGGCGCGTCCAGACCGGGTATAATAGGCGAGAGATGATAATTCAACCCTCTGCCCCAAACACTCCGCGGTGGGCGGAGGCGACTAATGTACGTAAAAAGAAGAACGGCGACCCCTTGCTGTGGTATAGACCAAGACCAAAGGAATTCTACTTTTTTAGGCAAATCCACAACCAAAAGCCCTCTATCCGGAAAATCCACAACCAAAAGACTCTTACTTGGAAAATTCTCAACTAACCAATAATACTACCTCCCTATGGTCCCTAATGTACCCACACAAAATTATGTAAAATACCCAATGTCAGGTTACTCACCCAAGACCAGCGTTCTTGATACTCCTTGAATTTGATAGGCTAAAAATCCCCCTTGTTTAGACCCAATCCGAAATTCGACCAACTGCCTTGACCAAAAGTGACCAAATTTGTGGTACACTTCACCACATACACAAGGTGAGAACTATGAAGATAAATCGGACCAGGCGTCCTGCAGTGCGGATCGGTCACCCGATCGGGATGCAGGCGAACGTTCGCGGGGTTGAACCCCCGTAAGTTGGTCGGCTGGGCGCGATGGTGGTCGAGTTCAGGACACTTAGGTGTTTGATTTCGAACTAGAATCCACCACACATTCTCCATTCAGATCATTCAAGGTCATTTGATAACAAAACGGAACATAGTTTTTAAGCGTCTCTGTAACATTCGGTTCGTTGCAGCTACTGGGGAGTCCTTCCTCAACCCAGACGCTATGCTGGCGACTTAAATTTTACCTTGCAATTTTTCCACGGACACAAGCCGTGTTTGAACATTTTTCAAGTTAACACACGACTTGTGTCCGTGGAAGAAGCGCTAGATCAATTTCAAATTTTCGATAATTGCCGTAGGTATCCACCATGGTCCTTCACGCTTCGTCACTCCTTCTCCTCTGATTCATCCATTTCGTAAATCACAAAAAAAACTTTCTAGAATCGAACGAAACAAAAAATAACTCCACTACCCTCCCAAATCGAGAGGTCTTCTACTAGCTCAAGCAAAACGTGACCAAATCCAAAACATTCCCCACAAAAGTCACAAACTGAGCGGAACAAACACTTCTTATAGCCTCCCTGTTTGCTTGGGACATAACCCAAAGTACGCAGGAAAATACTCCTTGCGTAGATTTAAGCTACCAGTCCTTAAACGTTTGGTCGGTTAGGATATGCGTAGATAGGGGTGCTTTGGACTCTATAAGACCGACGATTGAAGTCTGTTAAGCAGAAAGTTCCAAAACTGAAAGTATGTTATTTACTTAGAAATTCAAAAATCAAAATATCCTACGAAACTTTAGCATACGTAAGTATCCCGATTTCAAGTTTTGAAACCAAATCGTCAGTATCAAAAGAGACGCGGAACTCAAATGAGATCAGGGGTTTCCGGTGTAATTAGATGGTTTCAAAAGCAGATGCTATGCACGTCCCATTGCCACATCTCGTGTTTGTCCAGTACAGGAAACACGTGCATGAGACTGTGAGCTTCGACATGATCTTGTTGTTCCCGGTGACGTTGGATAGATCTTGTTGCAAAAAAGGCACTACGTTGCGCTTCAAGTTGACCTGAGTACATGTTCATCTTGATCGTATCCTTTGTTCTCAGCCGTTACATTTTACATTCTGTGCGGAATGTTCAACATAAAAAAATATATGTCGTGTTGGTTTTCCGATGCTTTAACATAAGCATTCGGTATATCACTGTGCTCCCACTTGAGTGAGAAAGCTAATATCAGCTTTACAGTTTCCATGTTGATTACAGCAGCAAACGTCAGCGAGTAGTTGGCTCAAAAGCGCTGCTCATGCCACACGCAACCAATCTTGCCTTATATATCTCGGCTTCGCCGTTTTCATTGAATTTAGTCTTGAATACCCACTTTCTATGTATGGACGGAACCTTCTTCTTGTTAACGACAGTCCACACTTGTTTTTGCTCAGATCATCCAGCTCTTCTTTTACTTCAACAATCCATTTGTTTCTGTTCGAACTTATCATAGCTTGACCAGAAAATTTTGGGTTCATTTTCGTTACAAAAGCGCTTAACTAGTCCCTTTAGATCGGAGCAAATTACACCGCCAACTGAGTCAATTGGTACATTAAATCCACTGTCCGTGTCTGATCACGGTTTTTTGTTTTCTTGCTCTAGGTACATATAGAACAATTCATTCGTTTGCGATCAGTCAGTTGCGTTTCACATGACGATCTGCGGCTAGCGTGGACACCTTATTAGTTTGAAGATGTGAAATGGGATGTTGAGAAACAAGAAATAATGCATGTCTGGTATAAGAATAGCTGATGTAGTTGGAAGTTACATCAGTGTAGTGATGAATTAGTTGGAACGTGAAGAAGACATATATTACGTAGGAAGAAAAAACAAATGAAGAGGCGCGGACAACAGGATTAGTGTTTTCGGTGACGTATGGATACATTCGAGTGTTGTGGACCTAAGTTGACGCTCCTTTCGAAAGTTCTATTACGAATTCATTACAGCCGCTCTTGGGTTGACCTAGATAAAATGAGGGACTAGCAATAAGAGGGCCACTCACAAGCAGCGGTTCAAGCGCAATCACCAAAAAAGGGATCATATGCTATCATACTACCAGACCAGGATGGTGTAGACAACATTTCTGGTTGAATATATATATGCGATGTGTATTTATGAGAAGGGGAACCTTCATTGTGGGATGCCCAGGAAAGGGGTCAACCCTATAGTGTTGGTGTGCAAGCGGGTCAGACTTTCTGGGCCACATTACTTGCTATTGGGTTGGAAGGACGATGATTTCGAGGGCGATGTCACGTAATCTATGGAACATTGCGATGAGGCTGGAACAGGTCGCTTAGGAGAATTTATTGCGAAGGATAAAGTCACAAAATCAGTTGGATGAATGTAAAATTTGACCGCCATTTACAAAACGTTTTGGTTTTCATATTATTATAGCTTTTCTTTTAAACGTTTTAGTAAGGCAACGGACTATTAGAGCGAAGAGATAGAAGTCTCTTAAAGCGATATCCACGTGCTTTGGGAATACTCCAAAAAGAAATTGCAAGCGAGCTCCAAATGACAAGGGGACTCGACATGAGATAAACTTCATGTTTTTGTGTCCAATATAATGGCCTTTACCGCGTGATCAAGTGAAAGTAATCGGAGCGTTCTTTGAAAGTGATTATGCCACATGGGTTGACGAACGCCCTGTAACAGTTAACAGATGTGTTTACACATTTGCTACTCCCCGTGAGAATTTTGCACCGGGTTTATTTGATGACGTATTCATCCATAGCAAGCGTGTGGTGTAGTCAAGTTCGAAATCGAAAACATTAGCATCGATAACCGACTACCACCATCGCGCCCAGCCTTCCAACTTTCGGAGGGGGTATTCCGCGGACCACCACTCGAGATCTGGTCCGATCGTCCGCTGCAAGCA
>CM047583.1:22224987-22256857 GCA_026184515.1 Peronosclerospora sorghi
TCCCTAAATGTACCCCCACAAAAATATGTAAAATACCCAAAGTCGGGCGACTCACCAAAACTTGCGTTCTTGACAATTCTTGAGTCTGATAGGCTGAAAAGCCCCCCTTGTTAAACCCAATCCGAAATTAGACCAAATGCCTTGACAAAACTTGACCAGATGTGTGCCAAATTTTGGGCACGCTTCTCCACAATATCGGTCAACCGCCGATCGTTTTTTTGGGAGCGATCGGGTTGGTTAAAAGAGAAGCAGATTTTGATCCAATCGTGTGTCAGAAGTTTCAAGTACGCAGTTTTAGGTAAGTCACACGATGTTTCATAAAGTTTACATATTAGTTTTTTAATGGATATTAAATGCAGTTGTTTTTGTGCCTGTATTTTCTTACTACGTACGCATAAGTCGTCCCCGCCTATCCGCGGGATTTTTGGTAGAGAAGAGTTAACATGGTCCCCTTAAGCTCAACTTGCCCGGCCGGGACGTGTAACAGACGCACTTGGCCCGCCGGAAGTCCCTCGACGGGAACGCGTTCTTGACACACAATTCACTTCAAGTCGCACACGGTTGGAACGTGTTACTAACTAATTGGAAAGTTTTACGTGCGGATCTCGTTATTTGAACCCCAAGCTCTTGGATACGTTTGTTTGGTTGTTCTTAATTGGTTTATCGATCTCTCGTTTTTGTTGGGCTCTACGATTGGCTATACGCGATCTGCCCTGAAAGTATACTGGGATTAAGTATATTGTGGATATTTGCGTGTTTAGGGTGACGATTTCCGCCCTAGATACACCTTCCCCCAGAAGTGGATCGCCACGTATCGATCCCCACAAGTCCATATCGCGCGACGGTCCACCGAGTATGTAGCCACACAAAACAATGGGCACACAAGGTGAGAAGCGTGAAAGAAGATCGGACCAGGCGTCCTACAGCACTGATCGGTCATCCGATCGGAGATCAGGCAAAGGTTTGCGGAGTACCCCCCCCCCCCCGTAAGTTGGTCGGCTGGGCCCGAGGGTGATCGGGCTCAGGACACTTCTGTGTTCGAATTTGAACTCGACTCCACCACACAATGATGATCTCAAGCGTGAAATCATGTTTCAATACCATGATATACCGAGTCGGGGCATTAAATTTCAGATGAAGGCATACGCTTCTCTCTGACAAGAAACTTTTTATACTGAAGAAATTAGTACAAGTGATACTCAAGCATGTACGTGTGGCGAAGCGGACCCAAGAATTTTGGTCGTTTCCGGTCAGCGGCACACCGATCGGCTTATCGGCGATCGGATTGGTGGAAATCCAGGAGGCTTTTAAGACTATCATGTGCAAGAGGTGTCAAGAACACGGATTTTGGTAAGTCACATGAGATTGCGTGTACCTACATATTTTCGTGTTTGCACATATTGGGGGCCATAGGGGATATTTTTGGTTAGTGTCGAATATTTTCTTAGCCTTTAACACTCAACGGGAAGTCGTTTCGTCGCTTCGTACATCATTCGCCTCTGCACGCCGCAGAGTGTTTGGAAGCAGAGGGTCGAGAAATCCCCTCAGCTTATTTTACCCGGCCGGGACGCGCTACAGGCGCACTTGTCCCGCCGGAAGTCCCTCGACGGTAGTACACATTGGTCGACTTTCCAAGCGCAAGTTGCACACGTTTGGAACGTGTTATCAAATTATTGGATTATTTCGTGGAGATATCGTTCTTGGAGTGTATCACGTTCTTATTGGATCTCTATATTGGA
This sequence comes from Peronosclerospora sorghi, assembly GCA_026184515.1. NCBI lineage: Eukaryota > Oomycota > Peronosporomycetes > Peronosporales > Peronosporaceae > Peronosclerospora > Peronosclerospora sorghi. The sequence continues at coordinate 22,226,727 of CM047583.1, forward strand.
TTATTGGACTTTATTTCTCATATTGGTCGGGCTCTACGATCGATTGACCGATCTGCCCTTTGAAGTACATTTACTTGGAGTATAACTGGTCTGTCCGTACCCAGGGTGAAGAGTTCCGCCCAGGGTACACTCCCCAGTACGGTCTCCCACATTTAGACCACAAGTCAATTCCCAGCACCGATCCACCGAGTGTGTTACCAGCCCATTCCATCGGGAACACAAGGTGAGATGAAGAACAAATCGGACCAGGCGTCCTGTGTTGATGACCGGTCGTCTGCCAGCAGAGGACGATCGGATCGGATCGTGGGCGAAGGTTCGCGGGGTACCCCCCCGTAAGTTGGATGGCCGGGCACGATGGTGGTCAGGTTCTCGACACTACGGTGTTCGATTTTGAAGTTGACTCCACCACATACGCGCTTGTGAGATATTCCAGCACGTAAAGCTTGCGCAACCTACGCAGGCACCACTTAAATCTCTGTCGTTTCCAACATAGTATTGGAAGTCCGATTCCAAAAGTTTTTTGGTTTTCCGCCTGATAAAGTTAGAAGTCAGGGCATTTGGTATTTGTAGACCAATTCAGTAAGATGGTATATCTTACTGCAGTGTCGGCGAACATCACTAACACGCAAAAAAACAGAGCGGATATTCGTCGATATCGTTGAATTCGTCGCATTACTCTTTTTGAAATTGGTCAGTCCCGGTATCGAACCCGGCACCTAACGGTACCGAAGTTTGCAGCGTACCACTCGACCACGGGATCGGTCTTATCGTCGATATGGTATTTTTTTTAAACGAATACCAGAAAGATTTTCATCCGTTTTTAACTAGAAACCGTTTACTCCTGTGAAGCATCGAGCCGAAGAGGGTCATCAAAAGGCTTCAACGATTGTTTAGACTCAGCATACTCACCAATGTAAAGTCCAAGGTCCACCAACTTGAGCATTTCGTCCTTCTTGCCCGTGAATGAGTGTACGACACCATTTGAAAACCTCGACCGATTTCTTGAAACGATATCTACCATAACCATTACGACATGGAAACAAATGTGTGACCTTGATACCTTCGTCTCCTCAGTCACGACTGTTCCGTACCGTAAAATCACCTTCGGTATTCCGATTGGGAAGAAAGAGCGGCAACTTGGTCTGCTCTGCTAATTGGAACTGTTTTTCAAAATACTTGATCTGCATATGTTTCTCACAGAACTCGAGTCTGTCGTAGTCTAGACCTGTAATGGGGTGCCATTACATAATTGATATTCAAGTTAGATTATCACAGTTGAATTTCAGACGCGTTGTCTGAAATTCAAATAATAGATTATAAGTTATTATAATCTACGAAGGAAAAGTCGATTCGGTATAAATACCGAATCATGCAGGTTAACTAATAGTACAGTTAGTTTAATACTTGATATTATTATATTAGTTAGGTAATTACTATACTGTTAGCCGCTAACCACCCATTTAATAAACACTCTTAATTTTGCGTTCTAAAGAATAAGTAAATACTTATATTAACTTTTAGTCTAGGATTAGTTGTTACCAACTAATCCTGCCCTTATTGTATTGAGCGCTTCCTCGCAAAATACAGTGTAAGCCCGTAACAGGATCAGTCCTGTTACACCTGGTAGCACTTTGTGGCCGGTCCTAACGACCAAAGTTCCGTTCCGCTAGTTAACTAGCGGAGCGAAGATTAAGGGCCGCTCGGCATCATGTGGCGAGACATGACGCCTGCCGAGCGAAAGAGAACGCTGGAAGTGGTGACGAAACACTTCCCCCACTTATCGTCGCGTAGTAAAGACGCGACGGTAGAAATGGTTCGGTCCATGGGGACCGACATCCTTATCTTCCTCCTGGGTAAGACCCCGGAGGAAGCGATAGAGGTGGTGAATCGCTTTAGGCGAAACCACCTAGAAAATCCAGCACGGCCCGAGCAAGTGGCAGCGCGGACCACACCTTCACCTGCAACACATAGCGTTGAAGTAGTAAAGGCGCGAGTACCACCCTTTACCGGCGAAGGGGGCGAACCCCTTCGTAGATGGTTCGCAGAGGTGGAAGATGCCATCTCTGCGCAAAATATTGTTGACGAACGTCAACAGGCGTACTTCGCCACAACATGTCTATGCGGTAGAGCCAGGGCATGGGCGATGAGTCGCAGAGCCACTGATGACTCTGCGTTCCTTACTTATAAGGAATTTAAAGCTGAGCTAAAGCTCAACTTTGAAGCTCCAGAAATGGAGCTAAGTAGTCGGCAGGAGTTCATGGAACTCCGGCAAGGTAAGCTTGACCTTCAAGCTTACGCTCAGAAGACGCAATATTTGCTGTCAAATATTGTGTATGAGCCGCTGCCCCCTGCTATACAGGTCACTGGCTTCATGAAGGGACTCAATAATGGTCCCGTCAAACAGAGTCTTTACCGGCACCCGCCAAAGACTCTAAGGGATGCCATTGATATGAGCATCCGTGAAGAGTTCAGCATGCGATCAGCGTCATCGCATGCTGGGTACAGCCGAAGGGCTCAAAAGCCCTTCGCTTTTGACATGCCGCAATAGCATGTCAACAATCAGCAGTCGGGCAGACGAAGTTCATACTTCGTCTCAAGAAACAGCCACCCGCGCCAGAGCATGGGCGGTCGAGGTCCAGAGCCGATGGACCTATCGGTTGCGGTTGCTTCGTGTTCGAAGCAACCGAAATTTAAGAAGAATATTCGCTGCAATAGATGCGCGAAAATGGGGCATTTTGCCCATGAGTGTATGGCACCGCGTCCGGTGCTACGCAGTCAGCGGGCGGAACCGTCCGCTGCACGGCGACACCAACAGGGACATCGCCCTGTTGGTGCAAAAAACGAGAATCGCCAGTAGGGGCGGGGCGCCCTACTGGGAATGTTATCCCACATGCCGACATAGGGCATGTGAGGGTAATAGCCCCAGACGGGACTACGTCCTGTCAAAAGGTGCAGGGTGATGGTAAGCCTCTTATCACCCTGGAGGTTAATCCGCACGGGAGCGATGTCCCCATGCGAGCTTTGTTTGACACAGGAGCGTCAAACAATTTCGTTAGAACTCAGAGTCTAACGCTGTTGAGCTTCGTGGAGGTATAAACCCCACGAAGTATGTTGTCAGTCCGGTTAGCAACAGGTGCAACCGTGACTATTCCAAAGCGTGTGATTAAAACACGCTTCGAGTTGAATGAACTGTCATTCGAGGATGAATTCATCGTCCTCAATTTAGATGACAAGTTCGATGTGATACTTGGAATCCCATGGATGTACAAGTTTAAACCTTCGATCGACTGGGTTAAACTATCGATCGACTGCGGCGGACCCACAGGATCTGATCACCATGTGTGTAATCCGGCTGTATCAGAAGATACAACCGCAGCGTCGGACAGTCTGGTGGATAGCGATGGCGCCACCAGGTCTGTTCTGACACGATCAGCGGAAGGTACCTCCGCTGGTGAGAGTCCAGAGGGACTACCACACGCAACAGAAGAGGCGTTGCGTGTTGGAGAGAAACATTCCACGGGTGATAGACCACCGTGAGAATGAAATAGTATCCACAGTGGGAAACACCCACTGTGCGACCGAAGGTTCCAACACGACGAAAGAATTCCGTGTTGATGAGAGTGAACTCACGATCAAGTGCAATCGTGAGCACAACTCCGTGGTGGCCAGTTCCCACCACGTTGCGTTAGCAATGCACACGGGTGATAAAGACCACCGTGTCGCAGAACAGGCGGTCGATCAGACGAGCACATCTGATCGCCAAGAAAATTCCATGGTAGGCAGTGGCCACCATGATGATGAGTATTCGCACACCGTGAATTGTAATCACCGTGTAGCAGCCAATCAGACGAGTGCGTCTGATTGCATGGACAGTTCCGTCGAGACGATCAACGTCTTGACGCAAACGGAGACCGGATTAGCTACCCAGTCTCTGTTGATGGAACACCCTCCGAAAGAAGGTTCGGAGGTGATGGATCTTCCAGCGCTAAGCTGGAAGAAGTTTATGAAGCCCTTGCACGATGATCAGATCGACCAGATCTGTATCATAGTTGCAACGGATGCTGTAGTGGATATTCGTGAACGAATATCAACATTACAAGTGGAAAACATTGGGAACGAGGTTCCCAATGATCAAACCAAAGTTCAGCGCTTTGAAGAGCAGAGCTGGGAGTCGCTTAAAGCGAACTCCCCATTTTATGAGGTACTTCGGGAATACGCTGACGTATTCCCAGAAGAAGTACCTAGCGAGCTCCTTAAGGATAAGGGAACTCGTCATGAAATTGACCTCGTGCCAGGCACGAAGTATTGTGTCACACGGCAATGGACATTGCCGCGTGATCAAGTAAAAGCGATCGACGAGTTTTTCGAAGCTCGTCGTAAAGCAGGCCAAGTGCGGGAGTCTATCTCACCGCACTCTACCCCCACCTTTTGTGTGAAAAAGTCCACAGGTGGGTGGAGAATCGTTCACGCTTACAACAAGCTGAACGCAGCGACGGTACCGGCGCAGACGCCGATACCGCGAAAAGATGTCATCAGTGATGGCATGTGCGGGAGCACCATCTTTAGTTCTCTCGATCTAAGAGATGGATTTTATCAAATCCTAATGCGTGAGAAGGATATCCCTCTCACGGCGGTAAGAACCCCAAGCGGCATGCTTTGGGAGTGGCTTGTTATGCCGCAGGGGCTTCTAAATGCCCCTGCTACGTTTATCAGATGCGTAACGCATCTATTACGCCCGGTACGAGAATTCGCACCGAGTTATTTCGATGACGTGTTCATCCATAGTAAGGGTGAACACGATAAAAGCGATGTAGATGTCCATAGGGAACATCTACGTCGAGTTTTAGAGCTTATGCGTAAGCATAAGCTCTATGCAAATCTAAAGAAGTGCACCTTTGGTGCAGCTGAGATACCCGTACTTGGATGCTTTGTGGGCAAGCACGGGGTGCGTCCTGATCCAGAAAAGATCAGGGTGATCGTTGAATGGCCCACGCCAAACAACGTTAAGGAACTTCGAAAGTTCATTGGGTTGGCAACATATTTGCACAAGTATTCGTGCAACTATGCTGGGTTAATACGACCTCTTTCTCAATTGCTTAAGAAAGATGTTGAATGGCATTGGGATACCAATGCCAAGATGCTTTTGATGCAGTCAAGCAAAGCTTTACTGAAGCGCCTGTCTTGGCTATAGCCGATAACGAGCGTCCGTTCCACGTCGTTTGCGACGCGAGCGATTTCGCTATCGGCTGTGCTTTGATGCAGCGTGATCACGATGATCGTGATCGCGTAATCTTCTATCAATCGCGTCAGTTACGACCAGCCGAGCGCAACTATCCAGTGCATGACAAGGAACTCCTTGCCATGAAGTATGCACTGGCCAAGTTTCGGATCTATCTCTTGGGAGATAGACCGTTTGTGGTTTACACGGACCATGCGTCGCTACGCACGGTCGTGAATTCACCACACATTTCTCAAAGAATGGCTCGATGGATGTCATTATTTGCTGAATACAACTTTACAGTTGAAAAAAACCCCGGAAAATTGAACGTGATAGCGGATGCGCTATCACGAAGGCCCGATTACGAGACGAAACCGTCCGTAACCGAATGTGCCAGTGCAAACGCGATCCGTTGCACTGCTTTCTCGTCGTCAATTATACGACAAGTACGCGAGGCGTACAAAACAGACGAGGAGACACGTCTGTTGATTGATTACTAAGTAATCAATCAAGTGAGAAGCGCGACGAACTCCCAGAGTTCCTCCGCGCTTGCGTGCATCGATATCGACTGCACAATGGTCTGCTGCTTTACAGCACAGACCAAAAAGATGAAAGTCGCATCGTCGTTCCAAACGACGATGATCTCAAACATCAAATTATGTTTGAGTATCATGATGCACCGATTTCGGGGCGTCAAGGTCGAGAGAAGATATACACTTCTCTCGCACGTGGCTTTTACTGGCGAAACCAGTACAAGTGGGTACGCAAATACGTACGCGCTTGCGAGATTTGCCAGCGCGTTAAACCTGCGCAGTCTGCACAGGCTCCGCTGCAATCTCTGCCGGTTCCGACAGAGTGTTGGAAGTCCATTTCAATGGACTTCGTATTCGGTCTTCCACCCGACAATAGTCGGAAGACTGGAATAGTGGTCTTTGTAGACTGTTTCAGTAAGATGGTACATCTTACTGCATTATCAGCGAATGTAACCGCCGCTCAAACAGCGCGGATATTCGTTGATACGGTATTCCGTTTGCACGGAATGCCGGAAGACATTGTCTCGAATAGAGATCCGAGATTTACAGGACGTTTCTGGCAAGAAACGTTCTCATTGTTGGGAACCCAGTTGAAGATGTCAACTGCGGACCATCCAGAAACGGATGGGCAGACAGAACGGGTTAACCGCGTTCTCGGAGACATGTTGCGATCATACGCACATGCCTTTGAACAGTGGAGTGACTATCTGCCACTCACTGAATTCGCGATTAACAATTCGGTGCATGCAACAACTAAGCATACACCGTTCTACGTGAATCCCTTAAGGCATCCACGAACCCCAGCTTTACTTGGCGGTACGCCAAATCTAAGTGGGGGAGGGACCCGCTCAAATTTTGAGCGAGTCAATGCGCAAGTTGCAACTGCAACTTGTGAACAAAACGATGGACCTTCTACTGAAAGTACAGTAGAAGCGGAAGCAGCTTCAAATGAAACTGAAGCTGCATATGATGAATATGTGTCTGCAGCAATGGCTGCAGACAATGAGGGCAACGCACCTACTGCTGATAAAGCAGTAGATGAATTCGTATTACAGCGCCAAGCTGTAATACGCTATATAAAAGATGCACTTGATTCTGCTTTGGATAAGCAGAAGCAAAATGCAGACAAGCAAGGAAGGAAGAACAAAAACTCCTTTCGGAAAGGCGAATTGGTACTATTAAGTACTACTAATTTGCCTATACATGCAATAAGCAACTTCCCTACACGGAAGTTGCTTCCTAAGTACATTGGACCTTTCAAGGTCCCAGAGATTCGGGGGAATGCCTATACTTTAGACATTCCCACAGCAATGCGGCTCCACCCAACATTATATGTTGGGAGGCTCAAACTGTATCATTCGTCTTCGTCTTACGACGAGACACAGAACCACGGAAGATACCGTGCTTCTCCAAGTCTCCCAAGAGAGACTTGTAATCGGCTTCCAGCCGTTGATGAGCAGAGCGGAGAGTCATTACCTCCGCCTTCGACTGCTTAAGATCAACCTTGTGCCGATCGAGCTCTCTCTTATAGCGAGAAAGCTCAATGTACAGAAGATCATTCTTCTGCAGGAGAGCAGTGTGCGCTCCGAGGATGTCGCGGACATCCTCGCGAAGAGACCGATATGTCTTCACACAGTGAGACATATCGCTGCTCAAGGAGGAACAACCCTCCTCGAGTTTGCGGAGCAAAGAACCATGCTCCGCAACAACAACGGCGAGGGAATTCTCAACCTCCGCCGCCCCTGATCGATAATAAGGGGAATAAGCGATACATTCTCGAGCGCTTGATCTCGAAGCGCTCGGTTCCTTCGAAGAAGGGGCAGCGTACCGAGTACTTAGTACGCTGGCTGGGTTACCCCCAAGAGTTCGACTCTTGGGAGCCGATTTAGGTTCTGAGGGCCGACGCCCCAGACCTTTTAACTGAGTTTGAGAAGGAGTCTCAAACTCATAATGCGAAGTAGCAACAACACTAGGTGTTGATGCATTTAGGGCATCGGTTAAGCCCAGAATTTCGAGGGGTATGGAAAAACCACCGTACCCCCGCAACTCCTCCTCCGACAGACGAGGAGCGCCCTGCGGACACCGCGGGCAAACGAGGTGAGAAGGGACACCACAGTTCAACCCTTCTTTGATGCAAGCAAAATGGATGTATTCCATTTTGCCTGTTCGCGAGTGCTTTAAAAAGCGCTCGCGCATTACGTGAACCTTATTCACGTAATCATCTGGGCTTTTGTTGTAGTTGTCAACAAAAGCTTTCCAACTCTGAGTCAGGGCGTCTTTATCGTTCCTGTTCCTCCTTGAACCTTTCCGGCTCGAATAATATCGAACCTGGAAAAAGAGGTCGATAAAGTACAGACGTCTATCGTCTGTATTTCGATCGAATCGACGTGACTGGATGTCTTCGCAGTCATCCAGCACGTTGATATCGAACAACGCATATTGGCAGTCCCGCTTACGGTGACCGCCACTGTTGGGGGCAATAGCCCAGCCAGGGGTCCAAAACCCCACTTTGTACGGAACATGTGGTTCCGTACGATGATACGCTTCAGAGCGGCAGGCGCCGCTTCTGTTCGAGCTCTTTTAGCAGGCGGAACACCGCCTGCTTCAACACCACGCGCCGGGGTTAAACCACCCCGACGTGGAGACGTACTTGGTCCAGGTGGAATTCTTCGTTCCCGCAACCATCTGTGATGATCATTGTCGCTGTCAGCTATGACAGCGACACAAGAGTTATCATCGCTGTTAGGCGATGAGCACCTAGCGAGTTTCGACTCGCTAGATCCTTTCTCGTGGACAGCTGCGCCCCAATCACTTTGTTCGGAGTCACAACTGTCTCCGAACATGGAATAACTCTTCCTGGCAACACACCATTCGGGGGTTGTCATCGTGCGAGATGTTGCATTAGCAACATCTCCCTGTTTCTTGCCAGATGCCGCCTTAGCAGCATCTGTGGTCGAAGACAGTACGTCTTCCGACCTTTGCGTAGTTGACGCTGCTAATGCAGCTTCACTGTTGTCACTCAACACCTCAGCACCTAGTGCTGAGGCGGAGGAAGAAGCTCCTTCGATGTTTTCAGCAGCGCTCTTTAGAGCGCCGCCGCCGTGTGTCTCGACCATCGAGTCGATGGTCAATCAGTTGGTGAATGAGAAATTCCGACCAACAAGTGCCACCTATGATTGGCCAAAATAAGAATTATTATTGGCCAACCACCTTAAGTGGGGGGTGATGTAACGGGGTGCCATTACATAATTGATATTCAAGTTAGAATATCACAGTTGAATTTCAGACGCGTTGTCTGAAATTCAAATAATAGATTATAACTTATTATAATCTACGAAAGAAAAGTCGATTCGGTATAAATACCGAATCATGCAGGTTAACTAATAGTACAGTTAGTTTAATACTTGATATTATTATATTAAGTAGGTAATTACTATACTGTTAGCCGCTAACCACTCATTTAATAAACACTCTTAATTTTGCGTTCTAAAGAATAAATAAATACTTATATTTACTTTTAGTATAGGATTAGTTGTTACCAACTAATCCTGCCCTTATTGTATTGCGCGCTTCCTCGCAAAATACAGTGTAAGCCCGTAACAGGATCAGTCCTGTTACAAGACCGCACTCTCCAATCACCACGACTGTTTCATCTTTTTTGCCCTCTTCCCACAAAGCCAATAGCTCTGCATAATAGGCCTCTGGGTCCGTCCCGTTCGCTTCAAACTCACTATATCGCGTGGGATGCACGCAACCGTGGCGAAGAGCCGCGGGAAGCTCTCACGCACATTCGCTCGAGCTACTTGCAACGCTTGTCGGCTTTCTTTCATATTTCCACCCGTCACAATAATTTTCTCGAGACCAGTATTGCTTCCTTTAGGAGCTAATTCTATTGGTCGAATGTTACGTGGGGGTGCCCCTAGGGTGGAGGGGGGTGCGGGTAGGGCGACCCAACTAATAATATGCATTTATGTAATTTGCTGTACTTAAGTTACGTACAGTACACCAGGATTACACCGAAAAGTCGCCAAGCAAAAATATCTGACGCGACGCGAGGTGCCGCAGAAATTGCGCGCCCCTCCAACACTTTTAAACCATTCTTTCTTCACGCTGCAAGCGCAAACGTGATAAAATCAAGCTGAAGTTTATCAAGGAGTCCGTCCACTAGAGAAAGGAAGACTTGAAGACTTCGAGAAATAAAAAGCGTTTTCATTGGGTAGTATATGTACTTTCGACGTAAACCCAAACTATTCTAGCAAATCAAAACGCATAAACACGCCGTCATGCTCCTTTCAAGAGCAAAAAAAAACCACGGCGTTTAACGTGGCATGAGGTCATCATGATCATCTTCGTCCCTCTGGTTAAATGAGATGCTGCAACTCGATCTCGTGACGTGCTAGCTCACGAAGCATGGGCTCGTCAAAGTATTTGCTGACATTCACGTCTTCACTCAGTCCCTTGCGACGTCGTGTCTTGACCATAAACTCCCGCGCCAAGTCATTCACGGGCGCGGGTTCTAATGGACGCAACACCACGCTCGTATCGAGCGGGTCCCCTGGCACAACGGCCCAGTGATCAAACACTTGGGTAATAAATGCTTGTCCTTGCGTGAACACGCGCAAGTCCGTCTCGAGTCCAAAGGATTCAATCACAGGCACAAAGCCACGCACTGTATACAAGGGGGAACCAGCTTTCGGCGCATCGTGTGTAATGTGGCCACGTCGACGACTGAGCACCTGGTAGAGCGACGAAACCGTGTCGGCTGGACACTGAATCTCAAGCGTATAAATGGGCTCCAGCATGCGCGGCGTGGCCGTGAGGAAGGCCGAGTACGCTACACGACGAGCAGTCGGAATGACTTGGCCGCCACCCCGATGAATCGCGTCGGACGCGATCGTAGCGTCCAGGATCTTAAACTTGGTCGTACGAATGGGTTCGTCACACAACGGACCTTCGCGACAACTCCATTGAAAGCCTTGGACAATACTGTCCTTGATCAAATGTAACGAGGCCTTGTCGACTTCGGTCGGGAGCGTATCATCAAGCAACACATTGGGTCCATTGCTCTCTGGTCCAAAAGCCCACACAGACCGAGCAGCTAGCGCATCCCACTTGTACTTGGACTGGAGAAAATGCGCCATGTCTTTCTTAGTCATCTGGGTAGCCAGCCATCAGATCACGCAATGATTGTCTTGTCAATACGAAAACCAGTCGGAACCGAATACGATACGTACATCGAGGTGAAGGGTACCAGACTCGATCTCGTGAGCAAGACCAGCGTCTAGTGGCTCCGCGATCATTGTAATCTTGTTTTTCTGGTTTGGCGTCTCCGCAAAGCACCTAATCAAGCGTTCAAAAAGGTCAGCAAGAGACGGCCGGCAGCATCACGAATGCAAGAGCATGGGGGACGAACGTACTGTACAGACGACGTCTCGGCGACCGTCTCGCAAAACGCGACCACGGGGTCCGCAACTTTGATTTCAATTTCCGAGTACATGCGCCGCAAGTCCTGCAGAATACAGTCCGCTGCTAGCTCGCCAGTGCAGAGAATCACGTGCTCGCCACTTTCTTCCACCTTTGTGCGCACAAGAGGATAGCTTTTGCTGATTTTTCGCAAGCCTTCGAGCATTTTCGGCAGTTCCGCCGGGTTCAGCGGCTCAACAGCAAGTTTCATGACGGCGGACGTGCCAAACGATTTGTGTATGGGTTGGAAAATCCCAACTTGTTCGTCTTGGAGGACATGTTCATCCGCATCCGTGATCGTGGCACTCTTAGTAATCGAAGCGTCCACACCATCGAGCAAGACCCAATTGCCCGCTGGAATACGGTTCACTTGAATCTTATAGCGTCCCTGGGCAATGCACACGCTCTCAATTGTGCGTGTACACATGTCTTCATCGTCTTCGGCACTATACGCTTCGCCCAGAACCTTCACCTCCTTCTTCTCCCGCACGTCACCGGAATACACGCGTCCAAACGCACTAAACGTCGTGCCGTCCGGAGACGAGTAGAGCTTGACAATATTGATCATTAACGGAGCGTTTGGATTGCACGACTGCATCCCGCGCACGATGCTCATGTCCGGAGACTGGTTGCCCGAATACAGCGCTTCCACTTTCGTCTTTGCCGTCACAAACGGAGCAGGAACGTGATGCACAATCATATCCATGAACCCCGTGGCAACAGTGCCGAGAAATTTCCCCAGCACGAGTTTCAAGAGCGGACGTGGGTTCAAATTCAATTCTTCCTTCCGTAAGCGCAGTCCCATGGCCCGAAGCATGACCGCTAGTTCCTTTAAGTCACCGTCCAAGACCTTGGAATAGAGTTTGTAGACTGGTTCCAAGACAAATTGAACGAAGGATCGCAAGGCACCAGGATAGGGCTTTGCAGTACATGTGCAACATCACAAAGGGTTAGAAACGAAACGTCAAGACAAAAGGAAAGACCAACACCACCAAAAGCACGTACTGGTTTGTTCGTAAACGTTCTTGTCTGCGGATTAAAGTACTTATCACCCCAGAATCGCGCCGCTAGATCCGAAGAAGGGACACTAGGATACGTCTTGGCATAGATCTGAGCAAACGAGTCCAATGTAAAGCTCCATCCATGTTGACCCGATGCAAAGCACACGTTATTGAGTTCCGGAGAGAGGTATTGTTTTTCCTCACTTGCTGGTGTATGGACTTGAATCAGTGCATTCACCTCTTTAATTGTATGAAGGAGTTTAAAGTAGGCGTCCATGGGGGGTAGTTTGAGTTCAATAATCAAGCGATCGACTTTATTGACGACCAATACCAGTGCCATCTTTGCTCGTAACGCTGCTTTAATTAATCTTTCGGTCTACAAGAAACGGTTCGAGGAAACACAAAAAGGTTAGAGATTAGCCACGAGACTGACCCACTCTCCTATCACACAGTAACTCCCTACATTCATCATCACGCCTTCAATCGCATCAACGACAAGAACGGCGCCATCTGCAATCTGTAACGCTGCAGTCGTCTCATCTGAGAAATTGACATGTCCAGGACAGTCCAATACATTTAGCAAGTAATGTTTTCCCCGTGACGTCGGGAGCACAAGAGATACGGGATTGCTCTTAATACTTACTTTCCGCTCTTGTTCATCCTTTCTCGAGTCCGTATATCGTTTCTCCACGGCTGGATCCCATTGTTTCACGTGTGTCTGTTGCACTAATAAATCCAGGAGCACTGTCTTGCCATGATGCAAGTCGCCAATCAGTGCCACGTGACGAATCAGTTGGGGATGATCCATGAGACTCGTGAGAAACTCGGTTGAGTAGGTCGTGCGAGGCACTTTGTGCTCGAGTAAGGAAAACACTTTGATTTTCACGGGTTCAATAATGGGCGTCTCGATCGGCTGCGCATCTTCCTCCATCACTAACGTCTCGGCATCTCCATACACTTCACTTGCATCCGGATAATACTGTTTATCTTCATGCAGGACAATGGCATTGTCATCTTCCAAGTGCACGTCCGTTTCGAGCGTCAACGCATCGACTGAAGGATGCTCGGCCGCATCGACTTGACTCTCGCGATCGGATTCACTCTCACTTTCACGCTCCGAGGCAGAAACGGACTCCTCGTCACTGCTCTGGAGCTCCGGCCCGATATAGTTGCCAAACTCGTCGTATAGAGATGCTTCCATTTGACCAGCCAATGGATTCGGTATTTTTTGCAACTATTAGTTTTGAAGTGCCTCAGACCGAAACTTAGTGTACAACACATAGCTCCGACCTAACTTAGTTTACTATACATAGCTCCGACCCAAACTTAGTGTACATATACATAGCTCCGACCAAAACTTAGTGTACATATACATAGCTATTTACACAAGAAGGTGGTAAATAGTCAAAACTCAAGACACCCGTCCGCTTCCGCGAGTTGCATTGTAAGAGTGGGGAGAGAGATCGAGTCGTCTCTAAACTGTCCATGATCCGCTCGCTTGTGCGTACCCCTTGACGATGACATGGCACTTGTGCTCCGGATCAAGCCATTCTGTAGGCTCCAAACGTAGACCGAGCCGTCCACTGCCCCGGAAACGAGCATGGAACCGGATGCACTCACGGCCAGCGTGCTAATACTCGCGTCGTGCGCTTGTGGCAGTTCGTACATGACTTCCGTGCCTGCTTGTGCCTGTAGTTTCCAAAATACAAGTTTCCCCGCCGTCGTGCCACCCACGGCGTACTTTCCATCACTCTCGAAACATCGCACTTGCCCGGCGGTACAAATCTCCATGCGCCAGATGGCTTCGCCCTTTAGATTCAAGTGGAACAATTCATTCTGGAGCGTGACACCAATGTACGACTTGTTATCGTTTGCGAACGAAAGGGACGAGATCCCACCGCGGTGCTCGGAGCGCGCTATCACACGAGGATGCAACGTGGCGGTAGCAAGAGGGAAGAGATACGTACACCCATCTCGAGTCCCTGCTATGCCCAAGCGTCCATCCCGAGTGACATCCAAGCACAAAACAGACTCTTGACACTCTAAAAGTGTTTGAATCGGTACAGCGACAATGTTCCTTGACGTATACCGCCAGAGTTTAAGCGTGGCATCCCAGGAACTCGTGATAAAGTGGTCGTGCAAGACGCGTATCGCAGAGATGCCATCCGCATGGGCCCGTCGTACCTTGTCCAGTTTGCGTCCCGTGGAGACGGAGTGCATGGAAAGACTATTGTCCCATGCCCCAACAATCACAACCGTCTCATCGGGTGAAACATCACCACACGAGAGCGCACACGCGCCCACTGTCTCGTAACACGTGGCGACAGTACGAGTTGACGAGATCTTGAGGGAGCCATCTCTGCCAGTTGTTACGACAAACGAAGCATCCTTCGAGAAAACCGTGCTCGTGACTTCTCCTCGATGTTGCTGGCGAGCAGCAAGCTGTTTCCAGCTCAACGAAGTGGATGGACTGTCCTTGGTCTTTAATTTCGATCTCCATCTCCACTTCTTGAGAGGTTTGGTGGATTGGAGTGTTCCCCATAGATACGTATTAAGTTGTTCCATGGTGGTTGGAAGGTACTTCCAAAACATTGGAAAACAAGGGACGCTGCATCGGCGGGGACTTGGATATTTTTTCAGCGTAAAATCCTCTTCGGTCTCCTCTTCTGATTCAACGTATTCTTTGAATGCGCCTTGTGTGACTTTTCTCCCATGTTGAAGTTTTTGAGCTGATTTACCATGAACAAGACGCGACTTCGTATTAATCTGAGGAGTTTGCACACGTGGTGATACAAGTAAGTCGGGGGTAGCCACTTGAACCTTCGCTCTTCCTTCGTTTCGAAATGGATGAGGGGTCGAGAATAATAACTTTGGCGTCTGCCCGAACTCCTGAATCTGTGCTTCCAATGAAGCCTTTTCCAACGGATCGTCAATCGCTTCCAAGTCAACAGATCCTTCATACGATAAATAGTAAAATACTGCGTAGCAGTAATTGCAGCACAAGCATCATTGGTTAGTGACGGAACTTGCCAGGCAAAAACGCTGACTATCGAGCTTACAGTTATTAGCTTTCACCGCTTGTGCTCCTTGTTGCTTGTAGCCAAAAATTAAGTCAATCCAATGGTGTAAAGTCTCCGATACGTACTCACTCTCGAGCGCAGCGCGATGCTTTTGTACAAACTCAATTGCATTGCCATGTGCCCATGGGGGCAGCACCACATCATCCACCCGGTCAGAGGTTTGCGTCGTTCCCAAATCAAGATGCTTGGTATTGTTTAACCACTCGTCTGCTGGCAACGTGCAATCGAAGAACTCGGGAATAAGTTCTTTGACATCCGTATGATTCGAGAGACACCCTTCCCACGTTGTCTTGACACTGCGAAAGAGGCGATCTGGAGCATCGAACTTTCCACTTTGCAAGCACAACATATACTGAGGAACCTTACGTACAAGGAAGTACAGGACGTAACCGGGAGTGGAATAGTGCGTGCCATATAAAAACGGAGGCGGAATCCCCTCCGCTTCTTCTCCACGCAGCATGGATTCGTATCGTGCCTTGAAATACTCGAGACGCTCCTCATTTAGTGCACCCATGGGCTTTGTCAAGTCTCGATAAACTTTCGGGTCATCAAGCTTTAGCTCTGGACTCGTGTAATCACAGAGTATCCATGGGAAAACCGGGTATTGTGTCAGATCATTGAGCGTCCTGCCCGAAGCGTTGTTGAGGAAACACAAGTACTCGAAATTCGATAGTTCACGTCGCTGCCATTTCTGCATCATGACGTGCAAATCTTGGCGTCGACAATGCTGTAGTGCTGGCTGGGCCACCATGAGCGCATAAAACTCGTCCCGGTCCGTCTGGGACCGAAACGAGAAGAAGAAGCCGTCTCCATTGGTCAAGTAGATTTCCAATCCGATCTGTTGAAGCAGATGCCGTCGCTTGTAGATTGCGTGGATGCTCGTATATTCCCAATGCAACACGTGGTCGAACACATTATTGATCGAAGCCGGTTGAAAATACAGTCGCCGAGTCGTCAGCATTAAGCATCCAGGAAACTTGAGCAATGGTTCAATGCGATTGACCACACACCCTCTGTCCATCACGAGTCGTTCCCGAAAATCAATCAGCAAACATGGATCAAACGTTTCCGTTACTCGTGGTGCGAGCAATGGCGCCAAGAGTTTCGCTTCTTGTGTTTTCGTGAGCTTGCCGTGAGGGATCGTCGCCACTTCAAAAAGGATGTGGCTCGTTGCAAGAAACGCTGCGAGCGTCACGTGTTTCAGCGTGAAGATATATTTTGCCGGTACGCGTTGCTTCAACGTAGCCGTGCTACAAGCGTTGACACAAACATCGTCACGATCTTCTGTTGTTTTCCTGTATCGATACGGATGATCGATCCCTCCTTGGCGCATTTCAATCACTTGCTGCGTCTTGAACGTTACATACACTTTCGGCGCTTCATCCTCTGCCACACGTTGGAACTCACTCGGTACAAAACACTCCGCCACGGGCTCAAACGTCATTAAACGAAATGGGAAGCGCAGGATCGGCAGTTGCAAGTCTTGAGGGACGAAAAAGAATCCTCGCGTGCAGACTTTGATCCTCCCGGAGACTGTTTTCGGCGTTAAAGCCTTGGGCTCTAAATATCGACACGCACGATGATCCTGGTAAGATAGAGAGACATGTGGTACTTGGATTATTCGCCATCATTTCTTCGCAAAGTACGACGGTCAATGTCGTGTACGTACATCGAGAAAAAATTCACCGTCTTCCAGCAACAAAAGCGTAAAACGTGTGGTCTCGGGCTTCTTGTTGCCTTGCAATCGTCCATGCATACTCGTAACGTTCAAAATGGGTTGATGGGGGGATATACTTTGTTTTTACAGGGTAAGAGTAACATTACAGCCTGAACTAATTCTAAAAAGGGATCGTAGGAATCGAATAGAGAGGGGTTTGTACGACCGTAACACTGACATCTATACTGTCCGGTTAATCTCGATCTTTAGCACATGTAACAAACAACACAAAGAGTCACTTTTGCTTACCGACGAGCTGTTTAGCGGCACGATGCTGTCCTTCAATGACTTTCAATGCCGCTGGAGACGGGAGGTACCCGTGTAAGGTAGACGGTACAACTGCTTTCTCAGCATGAAGTGCAGCTGTTTCTCCGATCGATCTCAATGGATCCGGGTACTATGATCTTATCGTACACACTTGTTTCTTCCACTTCATTTTCAGCCACTGGTGACAATTTGCACGCAGACGGCGCGGGGGCTGAACTCGCGCGACTTCGAGGTACGAGTGGGTTCGTTGTCTGAGACTCGCCTTCCCCCACGTACGTGAGTTTCGTGAGCGAATGCACCCAATTGCGCTTAGAGCTTCTTGTATCTGCTGTCAAAATCACGCGTTCACCATTTGCCTTGATCACGTAAAACATGAGGCCGATTTGCACTGGGAGCGATGGGCCAAACAGATCGATTTTTTTTTGCATCGGTAGTGCCTCACAATCCTGCACTCGGAGAATTGTGAGTTGCTCTTTCAATCCCGAATTCTTGGCTGCATGAGCAGCGGAAGTAAACATTTGGAGTTGATGGCCGCGCAGTAAACAATAATATCGTCTAGTCTGGAGAAACGGCGTGTTCGCAGGCAGGCTCAGAAACCCTTGCTCAAGGATAGTGTTCTCGGGTTGCCCCGCAAACCGAGACTCACGATGCACAATCTGTTTAGAAATAGCTTCCATCCCACCTAATTCATCGGCCGAGTAGTGACACTTGGCTTTCTCATGCTCCGTGCATTCAGGCAGTTGATAATGCTCCGTGTCATGCTCCATAAATCGGACGCGACGCTGCTTCCCGCTCGTATCTTTTAAACCAATCGCTTCAATGTACGACGTCCATTTCACCGCAAGTGGCGATTGCGACTTTTTTAAACTCGGGGCAAGAGGTGACTCGAGATTGGTGCGACGAGCTCTAGTGATACCAAATGGAGCGTGGCGTGTCTCGTTTACTGTGTTGTGAGTGTGACTCAGATCGAGCCATCTCTTAAGATGCGAACGACGCGACTCACGGCGCTGATTCTCGCACTCAACGCGCCGAGCTTCTCGAATTAAGCGCATGGCTGGAGAGTGAAAAATGAGTGCGGGTGTTCACTGCGAAGAAGGCGTGCGATTGGCGATTGCAAAGTAGCAGACCTAGTGGTGGGTTTTGTGATGTCGTGAGCTCGTCAGAAGGCTTTTCGCTCTGTTCGTTAAAACTGCCTGCTGTTGTTTGAGAAATAGTAAAGTATACAAACCCAAGTAGAAAACTGGTTTCTCTCTCTTTGTAGCCTCAGAAATTCCAGCACCTGTTCTACCCCCTATATCACAGTTTATGACAGAAGATATGGTGCAGAGAAACTTAAGGCATAGACGGCCTGACGCATGATGCTGGGTGCGGCTTTTTCCAGCTCTCGTGGTAAGTTATCGCTTTACCGAACGCTGTCTGAAAGCATCGTTCCCTTGTGGGACCTCTCTTGATCAGTTGGAACGTTTCGCTCGTTGTTATGTTGATCACTGCAGTCCCGTTGGGGTTTATCCCTCGGACATGGCATATAAAAGAGGCAACCCATACAACAACATCATAGCTTTAGATATCGCTATGTCTGTGTACCTGTGTGATTACATTATCCAGTACTACGTAGTGAACCGGAATACTGATAGCCATATACTGTATTGGTAATCCTATGCCGCAGCAGTTGGAATATCACTGACTATCACGGTGGACATGCGTCTCACAGAAGTTGTCTCATCTGCGCGCTCAAATATTCACCCAAGCGTTGAAACTGTCTCAACTCTGTAGAAAACGTCTATGCAAGATATCAATTCTGTGTTTGAGAAAGGCGGGTGATTTCGTCACATTATACTTTCTGAAACCAACCAACTTGGTTTGGCCCGGGATCGAACCCGGGACCTTCCGGTCCCGCAGTGAGTAGTGAACCACTCGACGACGGTCGGATTTGTTTGAGAAAGGCGGGAAGAGGAACATCAGCATGCCAAGCTTGTGATGTCGTACTGTATTGTAGCATATAAATAGGTCGTTAGGAGCATACTGCATGTTGACGTTAGGGTGCTCTCTTTGTTAAATAATATAGCTAATTGACTCTCAAAGCTATCCAGTTGCCATATCAAGAACAGGACTAGCTAGCTATCCGCTAATTTTCTTTTTTTGTTTCTTTTTTATCTTACCTTCTTTTTTCTAAGCAGCGCGCACGATATTGTCGGACCGGAAAATATGATTGAATCAGCAGTATATATATATACCCATGAGATTTCTCTGAATAAAGAGAATAGGTATGCCCACTCCGTGTCAGAATGTCATACCCGAGCAAAAGTTGGAAGATGGATCGTCGCAATAATTTTTTTGTATTCATCGAAGGCTGCAGTGGGTGAATTCGTGGTCGTGTACAATCAGATCACGGTCTACGATGGTCGGTTCTACAGAAAAGGCGAGTGGCAGGAACCACTGAGGATGGGAAAGTTGCCAATCATTTTACTCAATGATCGAATCTCTCCAATGGGGTAGAAAGCAGTTACTGGCCTTCCACATGGTTCAGTGGATGAAAAGTACGACACGGGATAGCGTTTATGGCTTACATGGCTTCCCATGAGGGTGTCGCTAGGGGTGAAAATAGGTTGAGTGCGCTGGGGTTGGAGGCGGAGTTAACGTCGAGGTTAATACCGGGATATCGCAAAGGCGGTGGGACGGCTTTATACGAAGTGGGAAATCTCGTGGGAGAGAGACACTTGGATTGGGCACGTGCAAGCGGCAACCATGTAATAATCGAAACGTGTTGACTGACTACCAGGTATGGGTTATCTAACTACGCAGTTAAATACGTGTTGTGTGGTGTATGATACACTCGGGGATGCCACATATTATGTGGAAGCGTATCAGGCCGCAGGCGCTTTGGATGAGATCTGGACTGCACGGTACCTCACTCACAAAGACTTGGCAAAATTCAGGCAACCATTCGATACCAGAGCAGCGCTGCCGTCAGTTCCCAGATGCTTCAGGAAGTGAGGGAGTGAAGTGGCATGGGCCTTACGTGAGGTTCAGTGCCTTCGGAGAAAACCACAACGGCCAAGTGCCAGGATGTGCTCTTAAAGGTACTCTTATCGTAATTTACAATCCAACGGCTATAAAACAGGCATTTAGCCCATCCAATATATTACATGCATTGAACTGTTGAAATGCTTCTTAGTCCATTTGAGCAAATCTTAGGAAACTTGTTTCATAGATGTCGAATGACTGAATTTGACGTTTTTGAATATGTTGCAAGGGTATTGCTAGACAGAGCAGAGGTTGAGCAGATGAGGCTTGGCTTGGCTTGGTTTGCTAGTTAGCGAGTAGATTGGAAAGTGAGTCTATTCAGTTAGGTTATCTATCCTACCCTTTTACTGACAACACTATGTATAGTTATTCTAGATCGAATGTTCTAGAACTATCGACGAATCGTCGAATTTACATGTAGAGTATAAATAAACGCCGTTCTAATGCTTCTCGAAGCATATTCGAGACGTCATAAACATGCAAGACACAGTTTCCTACGATTGTGTTTGCATTTGTAACAGACACCATCTTCCATATGGACGCGGTGTCCTCACTGACGTCAGTCTCATCACCGAGTTGACACTCGAAAGAGACAGGCGCAGTAACTGCAACACTCCCCTCTCAACTCGTGGACTTGAGACCGCACGCCGACACTAGGCGCTGGAATATCTTGCCTTCGATCGGCTTCGTGAGAAAGTCTGCTAGCTGCGATGCTGACTTCACGTACACGAGTTTGATGGCCTTGTCAGTGAGGTGGCTGCGGAAAAAGTGGTACCGGATATCCACGTGCTTTACTCGAGCGCTGAAGCCAACGTTCTCAGCGATAGCGATAGCACTTGTTGTCCGTGTGGAGCGTCGTCGGTCCTGGTTGAGGATGGTCAAGCTCTTCCAGTACCGTCCTGGCCCAAACCACCTCTGTGGTGGAGCGGCTGATCAAAGTTTTTGAGGCTTGATCAGGCGGTACCACGGCGCCCGGACTACCGACTAACGAAGGGGGTCCTCCGGTTGTCCTTGACTGCTTGTGTTTCTGCTCACCTTGTGTACCCGACGGCTTGGGCGTGGGTCGCTCTTCAGGTCGCAGGGATGGCACACTACAATTCCTTGTGGCAAGACTGTGTTTACTTGTTATGAGTCGACTGATGCGATCAGGCGCAATCAGGCTTGAATCACGCGCGATCAGGTTTGATCAACAGTGATCAGGCTTGGGCAGGCACTAAAGTCGTCGATCAGCGGCGATCAGACTTGATAAGGCTTAATCAGGTACTAAAAGTCGCTGATCAGCTGGTTGGCGCGAGTTGCAGAGTGTCGATCAGGGCGGTGATCGGTGGAGGGGTACTTGATCAGGCAGCGGAAATCTTCACCACCCGATCGCCGAGCCCCTTAAGCTTAGTCCGCTAATAGAACACACAATATACTATGTATTCTAAGCTTAATCCTAAGAGGAGGCTCGATCAGCGACTGGCTGTTCGACGGTTTCCACTAAAATCCACCTAGAGTTCCCATGGGGCGCTTAGAGCAGCCGAACTCTAGGGGACAAAAAACGTGGACCAATGGGGGAAGAGGTGAGAACACCTTCCCCAAAAAAAAACCTTTACAAAATAACCGCTGACAGAGCGGGTGGAGTTGAGGGTGAGTTCCCCAGACCTATACGTCTGCCGGTGGGCCAAAAAGTGCACTACGTGCTCCCGCCCGGGACGTAAAGGGTGCGTATGCAAAAGAGAGGGAGGCTGTAGCCAGTGCGTATACGCACGGTGCGGCTAGCGCACAGAGGAAGGTTTTCCTTAAAGCGGCGTTCGCCGCTACTTAGCCGATACGCCCTTATTAAGGGCTTAGTAGGAGAGAGCTCTCCTACTCGGGGCCAAGATTCCCGGGTTAGTTTAGTCTAGCCTGTACTAGTGCCTTAACCGCAAGGCTCCCTTACAAAGGGTGTAGCTAAGGGGAGGTCTCCCCTTACGCTACGGCACTCACTACACGCACGACCGGTCGAGGTCGTGCGTCTGTACTACGGAGTGGAAAGTAAACTGAATATATATTTAATATGTAATTATTTAAACTAATATAAACTATATGTAACACTAAGTAGAATATTCCTAATTCATACCTAGCTAAATGTAGTGTACACACCTGTGTACTGACACGTGGATGGCTGACACCACCACGCCAAGGGCCCATTCCCTGATTGGTTAAATTAACCAAAGGTTAGAAACCTTTCAACCCGGCCAATACTGGCCTCAACCGTGGTGTACCAATGTACACCAACACTCAGTGTTACCCGAATGTAACCCCGTTACATCCTCCCCCATCAAGACTATTGCTTACGCAATAATCAAAATTTTGTTGGAGGACTCCAACGCCAGCTCCCCTGGCCATCCATATGTAAACCTCTAGTGGTGATATGGCGTCTCCTCTAGAAGAGGTAGACTACTCCGAAAACTCGGACGTGGATGCCTTTGGGGATACCTCCCCAATGGTGAGCCGCTCCGACAGCGCCGAACGGCGTTGTCGGCAGCCTAATCCCTTCCCCACACGAGAGGAAAATGCACTAACCAGTGCGGCACCCCTGCCTGTATCGGATGATACATCCGAATCACCAAAGGCGATCATTACTAATGAGCTGGAAGCGGCTCAAGACTCCCAGCTTGCTGCACAGGCACTAAGGGCTGCGTTGCGCGCCCCCAAACGCCCGTCAAGGGCGGCTTATAATTTCGGATGGTCCCCGTGACCTTCCAAAATGGGCCAGGCGTTTGGTAAGGACTAGTCTAGCGTCCTATACCCCTGGCCCCGCGGCTGAACAGCCGTACCAACGCGAACGCCGTGAGAAACTCCGGCAACAACTGCTTACACAAAAGCAGTTCACTAGCGTCTCGTACCGAGAGCGCTTAAACAGGCAGGCACAAGGTTCCCCTGTTGAGAACCTCCGCGAGGTTCCTTTCGTTCTTTTTCCGGGAGAAAGTGCCGATGACGCGGAGAAGAAGTTCCGCGCTTGGGAGGAAGGGGAGAAGCTTCTCCCCAGCTTCGATGAGCTGCATGACAGCTATTCCCGTCGAGACATTTGGGTGGAGAGGGTGTTGCGCCTTACATTTGCCAAAGCTAAGGCGATGGAGCAACTACGTGCTCCGTATCGCACGCGCCACGCCAGCGCCCCTGTCTCCACCCTGGTGTCCGGAGACAGTGTGGTCACCACATCTGCCTCCGGCCAACTCCCACTTACTGGGGGTGAAGGGGCTTCTCATGCCCCTCTGGTCGTTGACCTACAGCGGTATTCTCCCGCTCAAAAGCGTCAACGACGTCGCGGCAATCCTGCCGTAGGGGATTCTCGAACTCCCACGAACTCTGTGAGTGTGGATAACCTCTCCACTTCACCAGATACTGGGTTTGGCCCCGATGATGGCGCCGCGCCATCAGCCGCTCCACATGAAAGTGTGGAGTACTCTCCGCATCGAGCATTGGAGGAGGAGGTCGCACAATTGCGACGTGAGATTCGTGCGCGCTGTGATCGACACAGCATTCGCATCCATGATCTCCACGAGGGGATCCGCGATGAGCGGGATGCCACTTATCGCTTCGAGAGGCGGCTTGCCTCTCTCGAGACGACCGTTGCGGAGCTTCGCGGTCGCATTTTAGCCCTTTCGGGCTTCCTTCGCCCTACGGTGCCTTACGGCTATCCGACTTTCCACCCTCCTCCAGGAGGGGGCCCGCCTCCGGGTCCTGGTATGGCTTAAGCATACCGACATAAAAGGTTGGATGCGTACGCATCGCCTTCGGGATGTCTAAGGTGTACGACAAGCCCTTTCGGGCTAACACCTTAAAGGGCCCCACAAACCTGGGGCGCAGTTTATTGCGTAACACATTTGAAACTGCATGTGTAGGAAGATTTTTAGCGTTTAATAAAACACTTTCTCCTACTCTGTCTACCTTTTTGTTACGCCGTCCCTTTCGGTCAGCTTGCTCCTTCTGCTTGTCTTGGCTTTCCGCCATGGCATCGCAGACGTGTCGTAAGACACTAAGGCGCGTCGATACAAACTTATCGATGTGCTTTCGCACAGATACAGGGCTGAAATCGGGGAATCCTCCCCCCTCAAGGCCTGGGCCACGCACACGTGGCGTCAACGGAACCCTCGGATTCACCAATCCGTTTACGTAAAACGGGGTAAACCCCGTAGATGCATGTACCGAATTGTTGATAGCAAATTCAACCATCGGAAGCATCTCACTCCAACTCTTTGGAGAATCCGGACATAAACTCCGGAGAGTATCCTCCACAACGCGATTAACGCGTTCCGTCTGACCGTCCGTCTGCGGATGATCCGCAGTGGACATGAGGAGCTTGGTGTCTAGCACCTTAAACAACGCTCCCCAGAACTGTCCCGTAAAACGGGGATCCCGATCCGACACCACGGAATCGGGTAGACCATGTTGTCGAAAGACACGGTCTAGGAGCACTTTTCCTGTTCCTTGTCCATCTATGGACTCTGGCACAGCCGCCAGGTGAGCCATCTTGCTCAAACGGTCTACAAAGACCAATATGCAGGTGTTCCCGGCCTTATCCTTCGGAAAACCGAAGATAAATCCATGCTAATGGATTTCCAACACTCCGTTGGAACCGATAAGCTCGCCAAAGGCGCAGCTGAATTTGCAGAGGGTTTAACCCTCTGACACGTCTCACAGGTGCGTATATACGCACCGACCCACTTATACATATTGGGCCACCAATACAAAGCTCTTAAAGCGCTGTAGGTCTTATCCCGACCTAAATGACCCCCGGTAGGGGCGTCATGTGCCTCAAAGAGGACTCTATACTTCAGTTCCTCATCATGAGGAACAACCACCCGCGGAGTGTCCTCCGCACTCGTGCTATAAAATAGCAAACCGTCACAGTACCTGTAACGGTGTAAACGAGCTCTAGCTCGACTTGACAGGGTTGGCTCAGACGAGCCAAGACCCTTTTTACCTAACGCGCGGATAAGCGCCGTACATTGAGGGTCTTTCTCATACGCCTGGCGTATGAGATCTACCACAGACGTGGTGACGAATGTCGCGTGAGCGAGCTCGTAATAGGGACGACGCGACAACGCGTGCGCAAGCACGTTCTGCTTGCCAGGTTTTATATTTAACCTCAAAGTTGTACTCCGCAAAGAAGTAGAGCCAACGGACCATCCGTTGCGAGAGATGAGGCGACTTTGTCGCTGTCCGTAAGGACGCGTGGTCAGTATAAACCACGAACGGCTTTGAGCCGAGTAGGTGAACCCTAAATTTGACAAGAGCATACTTCATTGCAAGTAGCTCCTTGTCATGAACGGGATAATTCCGTTCTGCAGCTTTAAGCTGCCTCGACTCAAACGCAATTACGCGTTCCCTTCCTGCATCGTCTGCTTGTAACAAAGCACATCCGATTGCGAAATCGGAGGCGTCGCAGACGACACTAAATGGTTTCCCAGAGTCTGGGAGAGCAAGAACGGGAGCTTTTAACAAGCTCCCCTTAACCGCTTCAAAAGCGTTTTGGTGTTCAGTTTCCCAACACCAATCAACATCCTTCTTAAGAAGGTCGGTCAATGGCTTCGCCATTTCAGCGTAGTTCTCGCTGTACTTGTGGTGATAGTTGGCTAATCCTAGCCACTTCCGTAAATATCTAAGATTTACAGTCGAAGGCCACTCCACAATGGCTTTCACCTTCGCGGGATCCGCCCGCACTCCATCCTTACCGATGAAGCATCCGAGGAAAGTAATTTCCTCAGCACCAAAGATACACTTGGATGCGTTTGCATATAACTTATGCTCTCGCATACATTCGAGCACTGCTCGAAGGTGTATACAGATGCGTCTGAACATCAGACGAGTTGCCTTCCGCACGACTATGGACGAATATGTCGTCGAAGTACGTCTGAGCGTACTTCCTATGAGGGCGGAAGAGTTGAGTCACCAAGCGATTGAAAGTCGCTGGTGCATTTGAAAGCCCTTGTGGCATAACAAGCCACTCCCACAGCATGCCACTAGGCGTGCTAACCGCCGTCAGCGGATATCGGACGCTCGCATGAGCACCTGATAATACCCGTCCACCAGATCTAAGGCACTGTACACAGTACAGCCCGCCATATTGTTCTGGAGGACATCCTTCCGAGGAATCGGAGTCTGCATGGGTACAGTAGCTGCGTTCAGCTTGTTATACGCATGCACAATGCGCCAATTTCCGTTCGGTTTACGAACACAAAAAGTGGGAGATGAGTGGGGAGACTTACTCTCCCGTACCATCCCTGCCTCTTCTTTCCCCTTGAAGAATGCGTCGATGACGTCGCATTGTTCCTTGGAGAGAGGCCACTGCCTAGTGACGCAGTATTTGGTTCCAGGAACCAAATCAATTTCATTTCGGACTCCCCGATCCGGTGGTAACCCCATCGGCGGGTTGTCACTAATGACATCTCCGAATTCCTTTAATAAGGAATGGTAAGGGTCCTCAGGATCCGCGAGGATCTTGAGGCCGCTTCGGGCATTTAATGCCTGTTTGGTTTTCACCAAAACTGACTCGTCCATCGTGGATGAGGAGTTCAACTCCTCTTCCGGACGCAACACGACTACCTCGTCGATTTCCTCTGCTTTCAAAGCAGTCTCAAACTCGTTGAAGGACATCTCCTCTAACGACAACAGTTCGCCTACCCCAGGCAACCGTTCCAGGCTTACGCCTTCTGTGACAACACCTGTCACACTATTCAGCATCCTGTAGGACTGCTGACTACTGGCCTCGGGACTCATCCCGAGACCCAGATGGGGGGAGTCAATTGCCCCATCTACTGGAAGCGCCACGCGCCTATCCACATAGGTATCTACCTCTACCACCGGTGACTCGCCGGTCTCACCTATAACGGCGTAATCGGAATCATTTCCGACGTGCGAAAGAGACGAACTCCGGGTCGCTTCGCTTGGAAGCGCCTCGCGCTTAACCACAGGGGTCTCTACCCCTACCACTGGAGTTACCACAGGTAACTCACCAGTCTCGCCGTTCACGGCGTGGGGATTAACCGCCGAATCCCCCTCGTTAAGGAACTCTTCCTTAATGTAACAGGACTGATCCTGTTACAGGCTTACACTGTATTTTGCGAGGAAGCGCGCAATACAATTAGGGCAGGATTAGTTGATAACAACTAATCCTATAATAAAAGTAAATATATTAATATTCACTTGTGGGTTAGAACGCAAAATTAATAGTGTTTATTTAATGGGTGGTTTAGAGGCTAATAGTATAGTAACTAACTAATTAATATAATAATATCAAGTCATTAACTAACTGTACTATTAGTTAACCTGCAAGATTCGGTATTTATACCGAATCGTCTTTTCCTTCTTAGATTATAATAACTTATAACCTCTTATTTAAATTTCAGACAACGCGTCTGAAATCAAACTGTGATATTCTAACTTGAATATCTATTATGTAATGGCACCCCATTACATCACCCCCCACTTAAGGTGGTTGGCCAATAATAATTCTTATTTTGGCCGATCATGGGTGGCACTTGTTGGTCAGAATTTCTCATTCACCAACTGATTGACCATCGACTCGATGGTCAAGACACACGGCGGCGGCGCTCTAAAGAGCGCTGCTGAAAACAATGAAGGATCTTCTTCCTTCGCCTCAGCACTAGGTGCTGAGGTGTTGAGTGACAACAGTGACGCTGCATTAGCAGCGTCAATTACGCAAAGGTCGGAAGACGTACCGTCCTGGACCACAGATGCTGCTAAGGCGGCATCTGACAAGAAACAGGGAGATGTTGCTAATGCAACATCTCGCACGATGGCAACTTCTGAATGGCGTGTTGCCAAGAGGGCCATTGTCGGGAGTTCTGACTCCGAACAAAGTGATGGGGATACAGATGTCCACACTAAAGGATCTAGCGAGTCGAAACTCGCTAGGTGCTCATCGCCTAACAGCGATGACGACTCTGGTGTCGCTGTCAGCTATGACAGCGACAATGATTATCACAGGTGGTTGCGGGAACGCAGAGCCCGACCTGGACCAAGTACTTCTTCACGTCGGGGTGATTTAACCCGGCGCGTGGTGTTGAAGCAGGCGGTGCTCCGCCTGCTAAAAGGGCTCGAACTGAAGCGGCGGCTGCCGCTTCTAAAGCGTATCATCGTACGGAACCACATGTTCCGTACAAAGTGGGGTTTTGGACCCCTGGCTGGGCTATTGCCCCCAACAGTGGCGGTCACCGTAAACGGGAATGCCAGTATACGTTGTTCGATATCAACGTGCTGGATGACTGCGAAGACATCCAGTCACGTCGATTCGATCGAAGTACAGACGATAGGTGTCTGTACTTTATTGACCACTTATTCCAGGTTCGATATTATTCGAGCCGGAAAGGGTCAAGGAAGAACAGGGACGATAAAGACGCCCTGACTCAGAGTTGGAATGCTTTTGTTGACGACTACAAGAATAGCCCAGATGATTACGTGAATAAAGTTGACGTAATGCGCGAGCGCTTTTTAAAGCACTCACGAACAGGCAAAATGGAATACATCCATTTTGCTTGCATCAAAGAAGGGTTGAACTGTGGTGTCCCTTCTCACCTCGTTTGCCCGCGGTGTCCGCAGGGCGCTCCTCGTCTGTCGGAGGAGGAGTTGCGGGGGTACGGTGGTTTTTCCATACCCCTCGAAATTCAGGGTTTAATTGATACCCTAAATGTATCAACACCTACTGTTGATGCTACTTCGCATTATGAGTTTGAGACTCCTTCTCAAACTCAGTCAAAAGGTCTGGGGCGTCGGCCCTCAGAACCTCAATCGGCTCCCAAGAGTCGAACTCTTGGGGATATCCCAGCCAGCGTACCAAGTACTCGGTACGCTGCCCCTTCTTCAAAGGCACCGAGCGCTTCGAGATCAAGCGCTCGAGGATATATCGCTTATTCCCCTGATTATCAATCAGGGGCGGCGGAGGTTGAGAATTCCCTCGCCGTTGTTGTTGCGGGGCATGGTTCTTCGCTCCGCAAGCTCGAGGAGGGTTATTCCTCCTTGAGCAGCGATATGTCTCACTGTGTGAAGACATATCGGTCTCTTCGCGAGGATGTCCGCGACATCCTCGGAGCGCACACTGCCCTCCTGCAGAAGAATGATCTTCTGTACATTGAGCTTTCTCGCTATAAGAGAGAGCTCGATCGGCGCACGGCTCATCTCGAGCAGTCGAAGGCGGAGGTAACGACTCTCCGCTCTGCTCACCAACGGCTGGAGGCCGATTACAAGTCTCTCTTGGGAGACTTGGAGAAGCACGGCATCTTCCGTGGTTCTGCGTCTCGTCGTAAGACGAAGACGAATGATACGGTTTGAGCCGCCCAACATAGAATGTTGGGTGGAGTCGCATTGCTGTGGGAATGTCTAAAGTATAGGCATTCCCCCAAATCTCTGGGACCTTGAAAAGTCCAATGTACTTAGGAAGCAACTTCCGTGTAGGGAAGTTGCTTATTGCACGTGTAGGCAAACTAGTAGTACTTAGTAATACTAATTCACCTTTAAGAAAGAAGTTTTTGTTCTTCCTTTCTTGTTTATCTGCATTTTGCTTCTGCTTATCAAAAGCAGAGGCAAGTGCATCCTTTACATAGCGTATTACAGCTTGGCGCTGTAATACGAATTCATCTACTGCTTTATCAGCAGTAGGTGCATTATCCTCGTTGTCTGCAGCCATTCTGCAGACACATATTCATCGTATGCAGCTTCAGTTTTAATTGAAGCTGCTTCCGCTTCTACTGTATTTTCAGTAGAAGGTCCATCGTTTTGTTCACAAGTTGCAGTCGCAACTTGCGCATTGACTCGCTCAAAATTTGAGCGGGTCCCTCCCCC
>CM047583.1:22266857-22282761 GCA_026184515.1 Peronosclerospora sorghi
CAAGCTGTTGCCGCGAGTCGTCACTCCACTCTGTAAATTGCTTGAAAAACGCGTCATACATGTCCGTGTCCCCTCCTGCGCGCAGTTTATCCCCACGAGCAACGTTCTTGCACAGCTTGTCCTTTCCTTCCGAGTAGCCGTAGCACTGACAGCACGTCTGCTGCGCGCCGCGTGTCGTGGCATCGCCAGCATCAACATTGAAAATGTCAATGCTGACACCAGAAGCCTCATCGGCGATCGAGTAGACGTAAAAGTGGTCCTTCAAAACCCACCGATTATCGTTCGGGCTCGTGTACTCGGCTTGAAGCGCAAACTTGTTCTTGAGCACCGCGACTAAATCCTCCGCCGACGCGCACTGTGCAAGGCCTTTCTCATCCGAACAAATTAAACTCGCACCACCATAGTCGTGGTTCCCCACGAAATTGACAAACGGCACGGTCTTAATGTTTGCACCACTGTACTTAGCTTCAAACGTCGTGGCGAACCGCGCATCCCGATCCTTGGTGTTATCTACGCCTGTCCAGTAAAAGTTGTCACCTTGGCTCATAATACACTTGGGGGGTGCCGACGCAGCACTTGCGTGCGGGTCCATGAGAGTGGCCACGATTTCCTCCGCATTGATATCGTAGTTATTAAAAGTGGACCCGCGGGTGCAGCACGAGTCCTGCCAGAATGAATGCATTGGGGTTTGCATAACGGGAACAATATCCACTGTTTTCCACATACTTTGGTGCTCATTCGTTTCATCATTTTCGTCCAACTAACTCGGTCGTTTTGAGTCCATAAGGTCTTGCAAGGGAACTCTACTTTAAGTACCTCAAAGTCACTATATGACTCGTTTTCTTGCTCGTTGTCATCAGTACTCCCAGTATTGTCTTCTATATTATCGGTGGGCGGATTTCTTCTGAAGAAGTGACGACAATCTTTCACCAAAAACCTCGATCAATATTAGATCACGCGTATCGGGCAACTTGACAAAGACCATACTGTCTGCGATAAAGCTCTTGAGAACAATGAGCACTTGTTGACATGTTCCGCTCGCGCTTTGAAATTTATCAAAGCTGTGTGCGTATTCGACGTATGATACCCAAGGCACGTGCTCGAGTCCCGAACACAATAAAGTTGCCGAGAGCTCTGGAAAATGTCGTGAGAACGCCAAAGGATCCGTGTGTCTAGCAGATGGCGCCGGTTGCTTCCTCGGTGTCCATCCAGTCTCCTTCAATCATGTTGTTCCTATTCTCGAGACGAAACAACCCAACGCCCCTTTTTTCACGACATGCGTATCCAAGAAGCGATAAGTGCGGCTCGAAAATGGCCCAGCAAATCGCGAAAGGCCTCCGTCTTGGCAAGAAAGCTGTACATTTCACGTGAGCGAACAATGACGTACTTACGGCACACTTGATACCGTCTTGAGAACCAATTGCTCGAAATCGCCTAGAATTATCACGATAGACCGTACCGCAAATATAACGCAACAAGTCGGTGAAGTCCAGTCGAACAACAAAAGCGAGTATTCCAACTGTCAAGCTAATAAAATCGCGTGCAATGATCGTAAACGGACGATGTTTCGCGTCTTATATCGTTCTATCCGGTACCTGGAGTCTTAAGATCATCGGGTGGGAATCGATAAGTGTAGGATACTGACGCGTGTCATCTCGACTAACTGACATATTTCCATGAGCTGAGTTGACTTAACCATTTCTTCACGGAGCATTTTGCCAACTTCATCTGTAAGAGCAGCTCTACCAAACGCTTGGTATTTAATACTTGCTACAACTTTTGCCAACACTTCGTTGACATCCACATCTTCCGGGATGGCAAGATTCTCCAACATGAGTTTAATGCCTTTAAACGTGCAGCACGTCGTGAACAAACAGAAAACGCGACGTTCGAATCTGTGTTTCTCCTTCCACTGAAGTCTACCATCAGTTGCACGGGCTTCACACATACAGAGCAAACACGATAGTGCAATGTGACGAACTCCACGACTTCGGTGGCTTTCTGCTGTCGTAGATAAGAAATCATACATACAGGTCGCGCGGGTCGGTGGCAAATGGTCAAATGCTGACGAAAAGAGAGAAACCATCCCGGAAACGGCCACAAGCTGAGCGTCTTCGTTACTTGAAAATGTCACGGCACTTGTAAGGATATCTAGAAGCGTGTCAAACTTGACACTTTCCAGCTGACGCGTCACTTCGATGGTAAATTCAAGATCTCTACCTCGACCTTATCACGAGATCAGCCTCCAGACGAGACAGTTGGCCACGTGGCAACGTTACTTGCGACTGTTCCATAGCGGTGAGTTGATTCTAAGGTACAAACATGATTCTTCATGGCATCGTCCTCGAACGGCACACCCTTTAGCACTGTTAACACGACGCTTCCATCCGCAGCGATTGAGAAACGAAGTTCGTCTATCAGAGAGACCTTCAGCTGTTGCTGATGCTCCTGAACAAGTGCAAGTTTCCAAAGTTCAACTAAACTTGCGAGCGGCTTTGTCACATCATCAAACGAAAAACGAGAGAGGAAAACCGAACGTCGAGGAACTCGAGAAACAGGCGAACTTCCATCGTGGTGGCCACTTTAAACACAAGAGGCTTTTGAAACCCTCCCTTTAAGAACTGGCGAAAGTAGTCTAGATCATGTACAGTGTTGCCAATAGAAAGTCCCTTGTATTTCAATAGACTTTCGCTCAGGACACCGGGATCCGCATACAACCCCACCGTAAATATAACTGGGAGAATCGCTTGATGACAGAGAAGTGCACAAGTTTAATCAACGACCACGGACCATCATGCATGCACGCAAGCACCTGCGAATCGCTCCACGAAAATGTCGTTTTGATCACTTAGAACATATGTGATCTCCACGTGAGAATATCATCCCAAAGAAGAATAGGTTCCAATTTTTTTGGTGCGCGCTCTCACCATGTATTAATTGACGGCTTTAAAGGGAATGGAGGCATTGAAACATGCTCTGCATCAGGCTTGAACGAACCGCAACATCTTCGTCGACGGTGAGGGCACTCATGAGCGCCAAGACAGGGGGGGAGGAGTGACAAAGCTTTCTTGACACTTTCCATGTGAAAGAGATTGCGCGCCAAGACGGGGCTGACGTGGCTTCGCCCTTTTCGCGCTCCCACGGCGCAGAGATGGAGCATGGCGGAAACGATCACACCGGCCACAGTATTGACTTTTTCCGTGGCAACTGAATGCACGCCTTGTGCCGTAGATCCCGCAGCAACTTCGAGACGCCACAGCGCCAGACCAGTAAGCACTCGTCCACTGTGCCGTCTGCTCGTGTCTCGTCCCTGCCCGTGTCACCGCCGACACTCCGGATGGGTGCCTGGTTGTTATCTTCCAGTTCCCACTCGGTCTTGACCTCAATATCTTCTCGATCACTGCAGACACGCATCAATAGAGGCACAGAAAAGAAAACCTTGTGTACATCGCGCCGAATACTGGGAATTTCCAACGTGCGTTCCTGTAACTCGCGGGAGATTTTGCCGTTGACGATATCCGCGGGCCAGTTAGAGCAAAAGCTGAACTTTCGCAAGTCGGGTCGACAAATTTCAAACCACATAAGCTCGAGCAAATCCGATTCTTCGGTCAGACGAGGACAACAGACAAGCACAAGCTCTTGCACGCGGTAGAACAACTCGTCCAAGTTTTCCAAGCGGTGACCGCCGAGGGTGTAACAATTCTCACACGTTCACTACCAAGGCCGACGACTGGAACACGAGCTGCCAGGACGGGAAGGGTCGTACGGTCGTCAAGCCCGCGGCACACATACACAAGAGCAAGATCGTGGCTTTCCGCCGTTGCTTCCGGTGTCGAGAAGCAGCGCCGCGTGACAAAACACGCTCCAGAAGGACACCAGCCTGGGGTGGTTAAAGCCGATCACGTCCGTTCTCGCGCAATCTCCACCACCGCCCGCGTGATGAAACGAGGCAACGACGGCGATAAGAGAGATGGCAGTGCCGACTCGAGGTGGGCGTCCGCGAGCTTCATGGCAGCGTCGAGCGCTGCGAGAACCGTCGCGTGGTATTCCGGACAAGTGCGCGCCGTCACGAGCTGCTGGAACGACGCAACGCGAGCATCCCGCGTCTCGTGGGACACGTTGCGCCCAAGGCGACGGATCACGCAAAGCGCGACGAGGTGATCGGCACGAGGCGTTACAAGATGCGTGAGCACATAAGCACACATGTCCGTCGCGACACAGGCGACGACAAAGTCCACGACGGGTTTCGTCGTCGGTTGGACTTTAAACAACGCGTCCTCCAACAAATCGCGCGCGTCCACGGTCCGGTCGTCGTCCTTGGTGTCCACTTGCAACGGCCGGAGTTTACGGAGCGGAACGACAGCGTTCGGCGTGGCTTTAGACGCGCAGAGACGACGCGCTTGCATGCGTCTGTAAGAACGCACGCAGATCGTCCACTTCACTCACACAAGTTTGCACGAGCACTTGACTGTTCAAGAACGGGAGCGTATCTTGTCCTTACACGCCCTCGGAACATGCCAGAACCGTCTGCATCTCCATCGACACGACATGTCGCCACTTGTCCGACTACCTCGCATCAAACTTATCCACGTCCAGGAGCTGCAACATATTTTCAATATGCATGGATAGATACACACCCGTATCGCCCAGAGCATTTAATCGTGGCGATCGATGCACGAGCTGTAAGACGAGCACGTGCTCGAAGTACCGCGTGCGAAGCGAGAGGCGATCGAGTGAGCGCATCGAGAGGTAGTCACAGAGCCACGGCATACACTTGGCCAGCGACGCGTCGACGATACTTTGCTCGAGCCAGTGGTTGATATCTACGTGCGCGTCGTGCACGAGCTCCAACTTTTCAATACCTTGCTGCTCGAGCGCTTGGAACGCGGCGTTCTCGTCCGCGCGCGACGCAATGAACGTGGACACGTTCCACTGCGGCGAAAACCGAAGGTAGCCGAGAAACTTGGCCACGAGTTCCACGGGCAACGGACATCCAATGCAAGCACTTTCGGCTACGCGCTGCTCTTCCCGTTGCGTCCCGACGTGCCCGAGTCGATGGCGTAACGCAGGCCACGCTTGGAAGTCCACGGTGCGAAGACACTCGAGCACAAGCGTCATCACGGGGGGGCCCAGACGCGCTCCGCTGATCGTGACCTTGAATAGGCTCATGATCAAATCCGTCAATAAGAAATTATTCCGTTCCTCCATATAAAACGTCCTTGCCAGATCAGATTCTGATGGCGCCTTACTTGATCGTGTGGTGGAGTCAAGTTCGAAATCGAATACATTTGTATCGACAACCTGACCACCACCGTCGTGCCCAGCCTTCCAACTTACGGGGGGGGGGGTACCCCGCGGACTTCCACTCGAAATCTGGTCCGATCGTCCGCTGCTGGCAGACGACCGGTCATCATCCAAAGACACTTGTTCAGATTCACTTCAGCTCATATCACCTTGTGTACCCGATGGAATGGGCTAGTTACACACTCGGTGGATCGGGATCGCAGATCGATCTGATTCGGTCTTGAATATGAGACCGTGCTGGCTAGGTGTACCTAGTGCGGAACTCTTAACCCCAGGTACGTACAGACCAGAAACACTTCCAAAAGATAAATTCCAATAGGTCGATCGTCCAAACGATCTAGACCTGACCAATACGAAATAATAGAGGGTAGACCAATCAACCGGTCTAGCCCCTGACCAATATGAGAGAAGACCAAAACCGGTCTAAACTCCAACCAATGTTACAATGAGCCAATATATCCACGTAAAGACCCAATATGCCCGTGAAACTCCACAAACGATATCTCCACGTAAAGACCAATCCAGTGAATAGCACGTTCCAAACGTACTTGACTTAAAGTGGCGAGATCGCCAAATCGTACTCCCGTCGAGGGACTTCCGGTGGCCAAAGTGCGCGTGCGGCGCGTCCAGACCGGGTATAATAGGCAAGAGGGGATAATTCAACCCTCTGCCCCCAAACACTCCGCGGCGGGCGGAGGCGACTAGTGTACGTGAAAAGAATAACGGCAACCCCTTGCTGCGGTGTAGACCAAGACCAGAAGAGGTTTTTGCCACTTATTCCTAGACCAAAAGACTTTTACTTGGAAAATCCGCAACCAAAAGACTCTTACTTGGAAAATCCGCAACTAACCAATAATACTACCTCCCTATGGTCCCTAATGTACCCACACAAAATTATGTAAAATACCAAATGTCAGGTGACTCACCCAAGACCAGCGTTCTTGATACTCCTTGAATTTGATAGGCTAAAAAGCCCCCCCTTGTTTAGACCAATAGGAAACTCGACCAACTGCCTTGACCAAAAGTGACCAAATTTGTGGTAAACTTCACCACAGCCGCCCCTGAGTCCGACCGTTTCGCACAACGATAACGGTCTGACTCACCATCACTCGACCAACTGGACCTTGGTCACTCACACTTCTTCACCATTGACCAGCCATCTTCGCCACCTGCGCCAGGTACTTACTTTACTGCACTTGATCTTCTTATGCTTCCGTTTGACGCTTATTCTTGTTGGATCTGCAGAAACTCTATGTGCCGAGTCGCTCCACATTGCTTCACCTGTTCGGTCGGCCCGGTCTGACAGCCCACATAACTCTCCTGCACTTCAAACATCAGAAGGGTGTCAGACTGAAGCCGACACGCGGATGCAGGACATGCTTGCAGAAAACATGCGTCTCAGGACCCAGGTGGCCCACCAGGCAACACGAGGTGCGCATCTTTGGTCTTCGTCTTGTACTTGTCTTGACCCTCCTTTGTCTTCATCTCTCATCCCTCCCAGCGTCGTCAAGGCTAGGTGCCTTGCTTGATGCCGATAGGCAGTCCGACGATCATGTTGACCAGCTCCGACCAATTCTAGAGGATCTGGTAAGCGCACGTCATGAGCTGTCCCGTCTGGAGGCTTATCAGTCCCATCTCCGGGATCAACTTGCCCTTGTTCGCCGGCAGAAGCTGGACGGACAGTTTGACGCGACCTCACTGCGCATGCAAGGCGACGACTTCGCGCGACGCATTGCCGAGCTTCAGATTTCCATTCAAGACCAGACCGGGCAGGTACGGTCTTATCAAGACAAGTCAGACGCTTGGACGCTAAAGTCGGGTCGTCGTCAGGTGGCACTAGACCAGTGCCGCCAGCGCTTGATGAACTTTCTGCATCCGTGTTCGGCTGCTTCCTCCAGCATAGATTGGTATGCGTCGGCAACCTTAGTCGCCTCGGAGCAAGACCAAGACCGCTTGCAGCAGGACCAAGACCGCTTGCAGCAGGACCAAGACCGACATCGCTCATTGGCTGATATTCAGCAGCCCGAAATTGCACACAAATCGAAGAAGCGCGCGGACGCGCCGGGTAGCTCGAGGGCGCGGGGTACTGCGCGCGAACCCAGACTCGAGGGGAAGCGTGCAGTCCCTCATAAGCGAGCCAAGACACAGGCGCTTCTTATGGACTCGGACTCGGACATGGACGGAATCTACGGCCCCTCGGAAAGTTGAGCGCCCTCGCGCCGTACTGCAAATCGCACCAATCACACTGGGCTCTCGTCCGAGGAGGACTCCAGCGAAGAGTCCTGCGTTTCCGAGTTTATGGTAGCCATCCAGTCCAATTCACGAACGAATTTACGTGAAAGTTTCATCCAAGTGGCGTCGACATTGGGGTCAGAACAGAAGACCGGTTTGCCAAGTGACGCCACACCAGTGTCGGCACCAGCGAAGCCAGCGCCTTCGGTTCTCCCCGGGACATCCAAGCTTCACAAGTACGCTCAACTGAAGAATATGGTAGTTGACACCAGCTCCCTTCCGCCGCGGACGTTTGAAATCACCTTGCCGTGGTCGTCGGGGCAAATCGGCTGTTTGCGCCGGTCTACCCTGACCAAGCAGCTTCTGGCCCGGTCTTTCTCCCGCCCGGACCTCTGGCTCTTTCCACCGGCCAAGAAAACCCCTGCCGCGTCTGCGTGGAGGGCGGACTTGATTACGTCGGCGCAGATCTCCCGCCTATACGGCGATGAACCATGGAAAATTTTCGAACACCCCAAGATAGGACTTGTGTTCCACTTGACTCCGTGGATCGGCACTCTGCTAGGCCGGGTGAAGAATTTCAACAAGATCCACGGCCAAGCAATTTGGGAAGCGTCCCACTACTTGGTGCTTCCCCCCTACCGGGTGCGACAAGATCCGGGCCTGGCGACGTTCCAGAGCAAGCGCAAGCGACGTCGAATTCGGGCGGGCGAGGCTTGGCAATCCCTGTGCCAGTACATTTTGGACGGGATGCGATCCTGCGAGTGTTACGTCGACGTGTTCTTGTACCCGGTGTTCCTCCACATGCCGAGGCGTCGCGTTGAGAAGACCAGACTGCTGGACGACGACGGCATATGGTACCCCGGTCTTGATTGCGCTGAGCCGGTCGCGGACCTCAAGGATGCTTTGGTCCAGCTTGACCGGAAGGACCCCTGGCGTAACCAGTTTCAGGATTAAGTGGAAAATCATCCGTCGATGGTCATCGGCCGTCTGTGGGGCGATAGCAAGTGAAGTCGCAGGTAGTAGACCAGATAACTCGCAATACATGTCATCATTTCTTTTTCCTATGTCCGATCGTCAAATCACTTGAGCTAATTTTACCACTCTCTCCATAGTTGCACCGAACACGTTATCGTAAACAGTTCCACCTCCATCACGAAAAATAGTCATCCCATTCGTCATTCCGCTACTCCAATTCGTCACAGTTCATCACAATTTCACATCAACTCCGGACCTTCCACATCTTCACACCGGTCTAGACCAACCGATGCTACTGCGTGTCTTGGTCTTGATCTTCATGAGTCTGCATCACTGCGAAGCAATTACGACTGACTCGTTCTCGTTCTAACTCTCGTAGAAGAGCCCCACAATTCAAATCGAGCTCGTCGACCCAAGTTGATTCATCATGGTCCTTCCATCGGACCAGGTACTCTCGGTGAGTCCGACCGAACCTGGTCATCTTGGTCGACCGAAAATCCAAGACCTTCTACACCTCAAACTCGTCTTCCTCTAATGGTCGTTCCCAACTGTCCTCCGGCAGTAACGCTTCATCGAAATCCAATATTTTTCTTCGTCTACCAGACATGGAGTTTTGGGTCGATCCGGAAATTCTCGGACCAGCTTCAACTTGGACACATGCACGATCAAGAAGACCTTGTAATATGTACCAGTTGTTACTAGACGGGCAGAGTGCTCACCGATCAGCTCGGCAACACGGAAAGGGCCGTGCCACATGTGAGCCAGCTTCTTCGCATAGCCCTCTTTCACTAGGTATAGGTATAGCCATACCCTCGCCCCTGGTTCTATACCGTGGGGTCGGACCTGGTCATTGGTCCGTTCTGCCCGGTCTTGTGTGGCCTTACGCAGATTTTGGTTCACGACTTCTTTTGCATGCTGGTATTGTTTCTGGACCTGCATGCTCCAGCGTCGAGCATCGCGATCGCGGGTCCGGGTGCAACCGATAGGTATCGCAGCTTCCAGTGTCGACCGAGGGTCCCAACCATATGACAGATAAAAAGGCGTTTCTCCTCGGACCCGATCGGTCGACGAGTTGAGTGCAAAAACCAGCCTTTCTGCATACTCGTCCCAATCTCGCTGGTCTGGGTCAGCTACGTACATCTTGATCGCCCTCATTATGGTCTGCACCGTGCGTTCCGCCAATGCATTTGCTTGCGGACGATATGCCATCTTCGCACTCTGTTTCTGGCCCAGCATGTTATTGAACGACCGGAACACCTCGGCCATAAAACCGGGTTCCCGATCGTGCCTGATGACCTCGCTGGCGCCGAATCTTCGGAACACACATTCTTCGTAGCTCTGGGCGATCTTCTCCGCAGACCTAGATGCACTTGCCTTCGCAATAACTAGACCAGTGAACAGGTCTACCCAGATCAGCAGCTCAGTGTTGCCGCGCGTCGATCTAGGCAGTGACGGTATGTGGTCCATCGCTATGAACTGGAAAGGGTAGGTAGCTTCGATATTTTAGGGCGATCGCCCCTTGATTACCGGTCTACCCTTTCTGGTCTCGCAATCCGTCCAACAGCCCACATATTTCTGCACACTGCGGAAAAGACCTCTCCAGTGGAAGTGGGACCTGATCTTGTGATAGGTCCTGACTATGCCCTGATGTCCCCCTTCTAGACTCACGTGATAGTGATGAAGGACATCTGGCTGCAGCAACTCGGGGATCATTAATTTCGCCAGTCGGTCCCGGTCTGCACTGTCTTGGTCGGCATCGCGGCAGTAATACCATAATCCATTATCATCCACTTCGTAGCTATCCTCGATCTTGATGCACGCTTTCGCTTGATCGTTTGTCAACTTGGACAGTTCACAACGCAGGTAGGTCTTCAGGTTCATAAATCATTCTTCTTCGTCCTGCGCCTTGAAGATACGTTCCATCCTTAACTGTTGCACTGCATATTCGTTCAAACTTTCTTCGGGAACGGTCGGCGAGACTTCTGAGCTTTCGGTCTAGTCGCGACCATCACATGCACCTGGTCCGGAGCGTTCTTGGGTCCGATCACCTCTGGGAGCCTGTTTATAGTCACCAATTCATCCAGAACGGCCTCCTCGGTGATCGTAGCCCCGGTCTGGTCTTGCATGGCCTTGGTCGCGAGGTAGTCGGAGCTTCTGTTCCAGTCCCGTTTCACGTGCAATAGCTCGTGGTTGGGGTGTTCCTTCAATGCCTTCATTACTCGATCATTTAGCGTCCTTAGTCGTGGAGCCTTGCAGTCGATCTCTCCGGTGATCTGCCGGATCACTAGGTTGGAGTCACCACATATGATAACTCGCCCCTTCTCTTGCGACGACATCAGGTCCAGACATAGAAGTAGACCTCGGTACTCCGCCTCGTTAACAGTAATATCCGGCGTGAAATCGGCAGCGGCTGCAACTATAGACCATTGTGGCAACTTCCACAATATGGCACTATATGCGCCGACCTTCTTCTTCACGCTTGCCGATCCGTCAAAACTTAAGACCAAGAGCTCTTCATCATGGTCGACGGTTGGTGGCGGTCTCGAAACTGACTGCCGAGGTTGATTCCTCGGGGCAATCGCTATCAATGCCTCGTCCACTTCAGACCGAGGGGTGATACTGGCAGCTAATGTGACCAATATCTCTTCCTCTCCCCCGGTGCACTTGACGACCGCGAGGGTCCACTGCGACAAGACCGCCGACCATCTGCCTAGACGTCCGTCCATCCCATTGGCTGATAGTAGCCAGGCCAAAGTAGACCGTCTTGACAGGACCTTTATAGGTCGGCCGACCAGCAGGTTGTAACACACATTTAGAATTCGTAGCAACGCCAGAACTTCTTTCTCGACAATTCCATAGTTCACTTCATTTGGTTTTAGCGTCCGGCTCGTAAACGTGACTGGATGATACACACCATCGTGATCTTGCACTAAAAAGGCCGAGATAACCCACTTACTGGCATATACAATAATGGTCAACACTTTTTCGGGAGCGAAATGCTTGAGAATCGGTGCCGTCTCCATCTTTTCCTTCAACATACCAAAGGCAAACTGTGCACGCTTCATATGATCTTCGGCC
This sequence comes from Peronosclerospora sorghi, assembly GCA_026184515.1. NCBI lineage: Eukaryota > Oomycota > Peronosporomycetes > Peronosporales > Peronosporaceae > Peronosclerospora > Peronosclerospora sorghi. Next base: position 22,278,447 of record CM047583.1, read on the forward strand.
TTCACTTGCGGACAAACTGCAGCAAGACCAGAGTCGGAGCTGTGGAGAAGCGTGCCCAAAATTTGGCACACTTCTGGTCAAGTTTTGTCAAGGCATTTGGTCTAATTTCGGATTGGTTTAAACAAGGGGGGATTTTCAGCCTATCAGACTCAAGAAGTGTCAAGAACGCAAGTTTTGGTGAGTCACCCGACTTTGGGTATTTTACATATTTTTGTGGGGGTACATTTAGGGACTATAGGGTAGTAGTTTTTTAGGTGTGGTTTTACCTTTTAGGACAGAGGTTATACCTTTAAGTAAGGAAATCTTTTAGCTTTCGTATAAGTGGCTGAAACATCTTCTGGTCTGGGTTCACACCACAGCTAGGGGTCGCCGTTCTTCCCTTTTCGTACACTAGTCGCCTCCGCCCGCCGCGGAGTGTTTGGGGGCAGAGGGTCGAATCATCCCCTCTCGCCCATTATACCCGGTCTGTACGCGCCGCACGCGCACTTTGGCCCACCGGAAGTCCCTCGACGGGAGTACGATTTGGCGATCTCAACACCTCAACTCAAGTACGTTTGGAACGTGCTATTCACTGGATTGGTATTGGCGTGGAGATATTGTTTGTGGAGTTTCACGAGCATATTGGGTCTTTACGCGGACATATTGGCCATTTTAACATTGGTTGGAGTTTAGACCGGTTTTGGTCTTCTCTCATATTGGTCGGAGGCTAGACCGGAAATGTCGGTCTACCCTCTATTATTTCGTATTGGTCAGGTCTTGATCGTTTGGACGATCGACCTATTGGAAGTTATCTCTTGGAAGTGTTTTTGGTCTGTTTGTGTCTGGGGTGAAGAGTTCCGCCCCAGAGATACCTACCCAGATCGGTCTTCTATATTCAAGACCGGTTCGATCCAATCTGCGATCCCGATCCACCGAGTGTGTAACTAGCCCATTCCATGGGGTACACAAGGTGATATGGACACTAAACAATCGGACCAAGTGGGTTCTGATGAAGACCGGTCGTCTGCTTGCAGCGGAAGATCGGACCAGATCTCGAGTGGTGGTCCACGGAGTACCCCCTCCGAAAGTTGGAAGGCTGGGAGCGATGGTGGTAGTCAGGTTATCGATGCTAATGTTTTCGATTTCGAACTTGACTCCACCACAATGGTGCGCGTGCCCGGATCACTTGGTGATCGTGGATATCACCGTGCTGATATTCCATCAAAAATTGGATTCGAAGATTTGAATGATTTGAATATGGAGTCGTTCTGGAGAGGACGTAAGGAAAGGCTATCGCATTACGTTCTCGTTGTTTATAAAGATGGCGATGTCCGATCTGGCGTGGCGGAGGACCAGATCGGGATTATTAAGTTTTTTCCTCCCCAAAAGGCTCCCACCGGAGCCGATCGGGACTATAGCAGGTCTTGGTATAGTTCCGGAAAGGATCAGGACCTTGGTCCTGATCCTATGTGTATGAATGAAAAAATTGATGGAAAACTAAAAGATGAAAATTACTTGGAGGCTGACTGGAACGATCCGGTCTACCTCCCCAAAGTCCCCAAGGTACCCAAGGTGCCCAGAAAAGGGCTGGGAATGCCACCCGACGAAGACGACTTCGAAGAAAAATCGAAGGTCGGGGATGAGGCTATCACCGAACAAGACCTGAACAAGATGTATTATGTTTTTTAATTGAAGCGATTTGTTCGCCAAAACCAGGTCTTTCGGGTGTTGGAACTCCATATCCCCGACCGTCTTCTCGGTCCCACTACCGAGCCGATCCAGAGTGATCGACCATTACTGCTCGTCAAGAATTTGGTGGCGATGTTGGCGGAGGTTGGCATTAAAATTCAGAACCCCGCCGGTGTCAATAAATTGTTGAATTTGATGCTTGGAGACTGGAGGCGTCGATGTCGGACCTCCACGACCGTTTGGTCCCACTGGTGGGGGCGGTTCGCCGCCCAACTCCCACCACGGCAATGAAGGTCGCCGAAGCCTTCACAGAGCTTGTTGACATTGGTTCCGATGATGAATCGGTCTACCAGTCTCCACCGGCTTCTAACATCTCATTAGAGTTGGAGACCGGTGTCGAGCGGATGACCATGGGGGTGGACCATGCCCTGTCTGAACAAAAAAGGGACATGCGGCAGCTAGGGGCTGTTTGCCAGTCGGGACTCCAGCGATCCCCACAGGCCTCAGTTCCGCAAAAGGAGGGTATCAACACGTTGCCCATGACGCCATCCAACGTCCAAGCCATGTTTGAGACGATGATGCAACGTTTCATGGAAGAACGGGCTAGACCACCTATGCGCCCACATGTCGAAGACCGGTCTACCTGTCAAGGTGTCAATGTTTGCAAAGATGTGGATATGGAATCGGTAACATCTATGGATAAGCCTATTAGAAGTGATAAACCAACCGGCAAGGGAAGGCTCAAGCCGCAACCGGCAAGACCGCGTAGACCAAGCAAGACAAGTGACTGTGATATGGAGTCGGTCGGCGGTCTTGACGACCATGGTGGGTCAGATGGTACAGGCGCAGGCAAGGTGCGCAAGGCTAACATAGCCTCCACTACTGCCTACGACTTTGGATCTTCCGCGATTCCGCGCATCCGTATAGCCGCAACCCGACCTGAAGGACTTCACCGGCAAGGATGCTGATGAAGACCAGACCCGGTCTTGGTTCAGTCGGGTCAAGTCTGCGTTCCTGCGAGACCAGACCCCAAAAAGCGAACGTTGTTTAATCTTCCTGGATTTGTTAAAAGGACCGGCTGAGAACTGGATTCAACAGTTGGGTCGGGGCGTCCGGTCTGACTGGGACCTGTTATTTGCGGAGTTTGAAGGTCAATATTGTAACTCCGGATTTTCAAGCGCCCGTAAGTACCACCATATGCAGAAGCGGGCCGACGAAACACCGATCGAGTATTTGATTCGGTTAACCGTGGCTGCACTTCGCGCCGGCATAACAATCAAAGAGAATAACCCGCCGAACTGTGCCGCCTTAGAACATGTGGGTCACTATATTAGTACCCTTGATGATCAAGAACTGGCGGACCAGCTTACTCTACTGCGTCTTAAGGATGCGGGCGAAGTCGAATAGACCCTGAGGACGTTACAACAGTCGCGTAGTATGAGAGCGAAGACAGCAGGTGGATCTAGGTCGCTATCGTTCCAAGACCCAGACCGATTCGGTCAAGAGACCTTGGACCATACCGACCCGAGCGGTCAAGGCAATTGTAGCTGATGACAGCACGGGATCGGAAGAGGAAAGTAGAAGTCAATCCATCCAGGAGTCATCGGATGAAGACCAGTATCGTTACGTCTATGTTGCGGGACCTGCCCCGAAGACCAAGTCGAAGTCCGACCAGGTGGACCGGGGAAGGAACGAAAGCAATTCCGATCCAGACCGACCTCGTCAGAAGTGCTCCCACTGTGGGTCGGGCAAGCATGATGTTCCAAACTGCTGGAAGAAGATGGTGTGCAAGAAGTGCGAGAGACGCGGCCACCCGACGGACCACTGCCTTTTCGTATGCAAGTCATGCGGAGAGATCCACGAGGCCGTCCACAGCAAGATTGAAGAATTTTTTAACATGATGCGCAAGTGGTACGTGCCGGACAAGCATGCGGGGATGCTGCCGCCGGACGCAGAAATGATGTTAAACTAGAACGCTCGCCAGGTTGGAATCTGGATCGAGCCGAGCGTTCTACGGTTCACATCTATGCATATGTCGGCAAGGAGGAAAAGCCGACAATACACGTTCTATTCCAAATTGCGTCGACCGAGACCATCCGGTCTACAGTCTGAAGACCGATGACTACTCCCGGACCAAGGTGGTTATGCAGTTGGACTTGCTGCCTGGAGAATCCCGCGGATACTGGAAGTATCACGCGCCTGATAAATGGTTCAAGCAGGCGAAAGCATGTGGCAAGATTAATAACCAGAAAGCGACGATGTTGTTCGACTCTGGAGCTGAAGTCTCGAGAATCGACTCCGCCTTTGCTCGTAAGGTCGGATGTCGTATAGAAGATACCCAGAGACAAGAATGCGTCGGGATCGGTGAAAACTCTTATATGACCGAAGGAAGAACGCGTGTGAAAATTACTTTGTCGGGATCGCTGGTCTACTTTTTCAGCGCTTGGGTTGGCAAGTTGGCTGGTCAGGACGCTTTACTAGGTATGGATTTCATGGTCTCACCTGGTATTCGCCCAGACCTGTCACATGGAGTGATTACACTCCCGGACGAGGTCCAGGTCCAGTTAGCTGGTCGAAGACCTCTGTATGGTTCGTATACCGATCTGGTCCGGTGGGACCAAGACCTCACTATCCCAGTCGGTCGGTC
>CM047583.1:22306481-22344081 GCA_026184515.1 Peronosclerospora sorghi
GATCGCCCAGAGCTACGAAGAATGTGTGTTCCGAAGATTCGGCGCCAGCGAGGTCATCAGGCACGATCGGGAACCCGGTTTTATGGCCGAGGTGTTCCGGTCGTTCAATAACATGCTGGGCCAGAAACAGAGTGCGACGATGGCACATCGTCCGCAAGCAAATGGATCGGCAGAACGCATGGTGCAGACCATAACGAGGTCGATCAAGATGTAGGTTGCTGACCCAGATCAGCGAGATTGGGACGAGTATGCAGAAAGGCTGGTTTTTGCACTCAACTCGTCGACCGATCGGGTCCGAGGAGAAACGCCTTTTTATCTGACATATGGATGGGACCCTCGGTCGACACTGGAAGCTGCGATACCTATCGGTTGCACCCGGAACCGCGATCGCGATGCTCGATGCTGGAGCATGCAGGTCCAGAAACACTACTATCATGCAAAAGAAGTCGTCAACAAAAAGCTGCGTCAGGCCACACAAGACCGGGCAGACCGGACCAATGACCAGGTCCGACCCCACGGTATAGAACCAGGGGCGAGGGTATGGCTATACCTAGACCGAGTGAAAGAGGGCTATGCGAAGAAGCTGGCTCACATGTGGCACGGACCTTTCCGTGTTGCCGAGCTGATCGGTGAGCACGCTGCCCGTCTAGTAACAACTGGTACAGATTACAAGGTCTTCCCGATCGTGCATGTGTCCAAGTTGAAGCTGGTCCGAGAATTTCCCGATCGACCCAAAACTCCCTGTCTGGTAGACAAAGAAAAAAGATTTGATTTCGATGAAGCGTTACTGCCGGAGGACAGTTGGGAACGACCATTAGAGGAAGACGAGTTTGAAGTGTAGAATGTCTTAGATGTTCGGTAGACCTAGAAGACCAGGTTCGGTCGGACTCACCGAGAGTGCCTGGTCCGATGGAAGTACCATGATGAATCAACTTGGGTCAACGAGCTCGACTTGAATTGTGGGGATCTTCTACGAGAGTTCGAACGAGAAATAGTCAGTCTTAATCTCTTCGCAGTGATGCAGACTCATGAAGACCAAGACCAAGACACGCAGTAGCATCGGTCGGTCTAGACCGGTGTGAAGATGTGGAAGGTCCGGAGTTGATGTGAAATTGTGATGAACTGTGACGAATTGGAGTAGCGGAATGACGAATGGGATGACTATTTTTCGTGATGGAGGTGGAACTGTTTACGATAACGTGTTCAATGCAACTATGGAGAGAGTGGTAAAATTAGTTCAAGTGATTTGACGATCGGACATATGAAAAAGAAATGATGACATGTATTACGAGTTATCTGGTCGACTACCTGCGACTTCACTTGCTATCGCCCCACAGACGGCCGATGACCATCGACGGATGATTTTCCACTTGATCCTGAAACTGGTTACGCCAGGGGTCCTTCCGGTCAAGATGGACCAAAGTGTGGTGGAGTCAAGTTCGAAATCGAATACATTTGTATCGACATTATGACCACCACCATCGTGCCCAGCCTTCCAACTTACGGGGGGGGGGTACCCCGCGGACTTCCACTCGAAATCTGGTCTGATCGTCCGCTGCTGGCAGACGACCGGTCATCATCCAAAGACACTTGGTCAGATTCACTTCAGCTCATCTCACCTTGTGTACCCGATGGAATGGGCTAGTTACACACTCGGTGGATCGGAATCGCAGATCGATCTGATTCGGTCTTGAATATGATACCGTGCTGGCTAGGTGTAGCTAGGGCGGAACTCTTCACCCCAGGTACGTACAGACCAGAAACACTTCCAAAAGATAAATTCCAATAGGTCGATCGTCCAAACGATCTAGACCTGACCAATACGAAATAATAGAGGGTAGACCAATCAACCGGTCTAGCCCCTGACCAATATGAGAGAAGACCAAAACCGGTCGAAACTCCAACCAATGTTACAATGAGCCAATATGTCCACGTGAAGACCCAATATGCCCGTGAAACTCCACAAACGATATCTCCACGTAAAGACCAATCCAGTGAATAGCACGTTTCAAACGTACTTGACTTAAAGTGTCGAGATCGCCAAATCGTACTCCCGTCGAGGGACTTCCGGTGGCCAAAGTGCGCGTGCGGCGCGTCCAGACCGGGTATAATAGGCGAGAGATGATAATTCAACCCTCTTCCCCCAAACACTCCGCGGCGGGCGGAGGCGACTAGTGTACGTGAAAAGAATAACGGCGACCCCTTGCTGCGGTGTAGACCAAGACAAGAAGAGGTTTTTGCCACTTATTCCTAGACCAAAAGACTTTTACTTGGAAAATCCGCAACCAAAAGACTCTTACTTGGAAGATCCGCAACCAAAAACCTTTACTGGGAAAATCCGTAACCAAAATACTCTTACTTGGAAAATCCGCAACTAACCAATAATACTACCTCCCTATGGTCCCTAATGTACCCACACAAAATTATGTAAAATACCCAATGCCAGGTGACTCACCCAAGACCTGCGTTCTTGATACTCCTTGAATCTGATAGGCTAAAAAGCCCCCCTTGTTTAGACCAATCGGAAACTAGACCAAATGCCTTGACCAAAATTGACCAAATTTGTGGTACACTTCACTACAGCCGCCCCTGAGTCCGACCGTGTCGCACAACGATAACGGTCTGACTCACCCATCACTCGACCAACTGGACCTTGGTCACTCAGACTTCTTCCCCATGGACCAAACATCTTCGACACCTGCGTCAGGTACTGCCTTTACTGCACTCGATCCTCTTATGCTTCCATTTGACGCTTGTTCTTGTTGTTCTTGCAGAAACTCTATGCGCCGAGTCGCCCCACCTTGCTTTGCCTGTCCAGTCGGCTCGGTCTGACAGCCCACGTAACTCTCGTGCACTTCAAACATCGGAAGGGCGTCAGACTGAATCCGACACGCAGATGCAGGATATGCTTGCAGAAAACATGCGTCTCAGGACCCAGGTGGCCCACCAGGCAACACGAGGTGCGCATCTTTGGTCTTCGTCTTGTACTTGTCTTGGCCCTCGTTTGTCTCCAGCTCTCATCCCTCCCAGCGTCGTCAAGGCAATAGGTGCCTTGCTTGATGCTGATAGGCAGTCCGACGATCAGGCTGACCAGCTTCGACACATTTTGGAGGAGCTGATAAGCGCGCGCCATGAGATGTCCCGTCTGGAGGCTCATCAGTCCCATCTCCGGGATCAACTTGCACTTGTTCGACGGCAGCAGCTGGACGGACAGCTTGATGCGACCTCACTGCGCATGCAAGGCGACGACTTCGCGCGACGCATTGCCGATCTTCATATTTCAATTCAAGACCAAACCGGGAAGGTCCGGTCTTATCAAGACAAGTCAGACGCTTGGACGCTAGAGTCGGGTCGTCGTCAGGTGGCACTAGACCAGTGCCGCCAGCGCTTGATGAACTTGCTGCATCCGTGTTCGGCTGCTTCCTCCAGCATAGATTGGTCTGCGTCGGCAACCTTAGTCGCCTCGGAGCAAGACCAAGACCGCTTGCAGCAGGACCAAGACCGACATTGTTCATTGGCTGATATTCAGCAGCCCGAAATTGCACAAAAATCGAAGAAGCGCGCGGACGCGCCGGGTAGCTCGAGGGCGCGGGGGACTGCGCGCGGAACCATACTCGGGGGGAAGCGTGCAGTGCCTCATAAGCGAGACAAGACACAGGCGCTTCTTATGGACTCGGACTCGGACACGGACGGAATCTACAGCCCCTCTGAAAGTCGAGCGCCCTCGCGCCGTGCTGCAAATCGCACCAAGCACACAGGGGTCTCGTTCGAGGAGGACTCCAGCGATGGGTCCTGCGATTCCGAGTTTATGGTCGCCATCCAGTCCAAGTCGCAGACGTGTCGGCGTAAAAGTTTCATCCAAGTGGCGTCGACATTGGGGTCAGAACAGAAGACCGGTTTGCCAAGTGACGCCACACCAGTATTGACATCAGCGAAGCCGGCGCCTTTGGTTCTCCCCGGGACATCCGAGCTTCACAAGTGCGCTCTACTGAAGAACATGGCGGTTGACACCCGCTCCCTTCCGCCGCGGACGTTTGAAATCACTTTGCCGTGGTCGTTGGGGCAAATCGGCTGTTTGCGCCGGTCTACCCTGACGAAGCAGCTTCTGGCCCGGTCTTCCTCTCGCCCGGACCCCTGGCTTTTTCCACCGGCCAAGAACACCCCTGCCGCGTCTGCATGGAGGGTGGACTTGATTACGTCGGCGCAGATCTCCCGCCTATACGGCGATGAACCATGGAAAATTTTCGAACACCCCAAGATAGGACTTGTGTTCCGCTTGACTCCGTGGATCGGCACTTTGCTAGGCCGGGTGAAGAATTTCAACAAGATCCACGGCCAAGCAATTTGGGAAGAGTACCACTACTTGATGCTTCCCCCCGACCGGGTGCAACAAGATCCGTGCCTGGCGACGTTCCAGAGCAAGCGCAAGCGACGTCGAATTCGGGCGGGCGAGGCTTGGCATTCCCTGTGCCAGTACATTTTGGACGGGATGCGTGCCCGCGAGTGTGACGTCGACGTGTTCTTGTACCCGGTGTTCCTCCACATGCCGAGGCGTCGCGTTGAGAAGACCAGACTGCTGGCAGAAGACGGCATATGGTACCCCGGTCTTGATTGCGCTGAGCCGGTCGCGGACCTTAAGAATGCTTTGGTCCAGCTTGACCGGAAGGACCCCTGGCGTAACCAGTTTCAGGATCAAGTGGAAAATCATCCGTCGATGGTCATCGGCCGTCTGTGGGGCGATAGCAAGTGAAGTCGCAGGTAGTCGACCAGATAACTCGTAATACATGTCATCATTTCTTTTTCATATGTCCGATCGTCAAATCACTTTAACTAATTTTACCACTCTCTCCATAGTTGCATTGAACACGTTATCGTAAACAGTTCCACCTCCATCACGAAAAATAGTCATCCCATTCGTCATTCCGCTACTCCAATTCGTCACAGTTCATCACAATTTCACATCAACTCCGGACCTTCCACATCTTCACACCGGTCTAGACCGACCGATGCTACTGCGTGTCTTGGTCTTGGTCTTCATGAGTCTGCATCACTGCGAAGAGATTAAGACTGACTATTTCTCGTTCGAACTCTCGTAGAAGAGCCCCACAATTCAAGTCGAGCTCGTCGACCCAAGTTGATTCATCATGGTACTTCCATCGGACCAGGCACTCTCGGTGAGTCCGACCAAACCTGGTCTTCTAGGTCTACCGAACATCTAAGACATTCTCCACTTCAAACTCGTCTTCCTCTAATGGTCGTTCCCAACTGTCCTCCGGCAGTAACGCTTCATCGAAATCAAATCTTTTTTCTTTGTCTACCAGACAGGGAGTTTTGGGTCGATCGGGAAATTCTCGGACCAGCTTCAACTTGGACACATGCACGATCGGGAAGACCTTGTAATCTGTACCAGTTGTTACTAGACGGGCAGCGTGCTCACCGATCAGCTCGGCAACACGGAAAGGTCCGTGCCACATGTGAGCCAGCTTCTTCGCATAGCCCTCTTTCACTCGGTCTAGGTATAGCCATACCCTCGCCCCTGGTTCTATACCGTGGGGTCGGACCTGGTCATTGGTCCGGTCTGCCCGGTCTTGTGTGGCCTGACGCAGCTTTTTGTTGACGACTTCTTTTGCATGCTGGTAGTGTTTCTGGACCTGCATGCTCCATAGTCGAGCATCGCGTTCGCGGTTCCGGGTGCAACCGATAGGTATCGCAGCTTCCAGTGTCGACCGAGGGTCCCATCCATATGTCAGATAAAAAGGCGTTTCTCCTCGGACCCGATCGGTCGACGAGTTGAGTGCAAAAACCAGCCTTTCTGCATACTCGTCCCAATCTCGCTGATCTGGGTCAGCAACCTACATCTTGATCGCCCTCGTTATGGTCTGCACCATGCGTTCCGCCGATCCATTCGCTTGCGGACGATATGCCATCGTCGCACTCTGTTTCTGGCCCAGCATATTGTTAAACGACCAGAACACCTCGGCCATAAAACCGGGTTCCCGACCGTGCCTGATGACCTCGTTGGCGCCGAATCTTCGGAACACACATTCTTCGTAGCTCTGGGCGATCTGCTCCGCAGACCGAGATTCACTTGCCTTCGCGATAACTAGACCAGTGAACAGGTCTACCCAGATCAGCAGCTCAGTGTTGCCGCGCGTCGATCTAGGCAGTGACGGTATGTGGTCCATCGCTATGACCTGGAAAGGGTAGGTTGCTTCGATATTTCTGGGCGATTGCCCCTTGATTACCGGTCTACCCTTTCCGGTCTCGCAATCCGTGCAACAGCCCACATATTTCTGCACACTGCGGAAAAGACCTCTCCAGTGGAAGTGGGACCTGATCTTGTGATAGGTCCTGCCTATGCCCTGATGTCCCCCTTCTAGACTCACGTGATAGTGATGAAGGACATCCGGCTGCAGCAACTCGGGGATCACTAATTTCGCCAGTCGGTCCCGGTCTGCACTGTCTTGGTCGGCATCGCGGCAGTAATACAATAATCCATTATCATCCACTTCGTAGCTATACCCGATATTGATGCACTCTTTCGCTTGATCGTTCGTCAACTTGGACAGTTCACAACGCAGGTAGGTCTTCAGGCTCATAATCCATTCTTCTTCGTCCTGCGCCTTGAGAATCCGTTCCATTCTTAACTGTTGCACTGCATATTCGTTCAAACTTTCCTTCGGGAACGGTCGGCGAGACTTCTGAGCTTTCGATCTAGTCGTGACCATCACATGCACCTGGTCCGGAGCGTTCTTGGGTCCGATCACCTCGGGGAGCCTGTTTATATTCATCAATCCATCAAGAACGGCCTCCTCGGTGATCGTAGCCCCGGTCTGGTATCGCATGGCCTTGGTCGCGAGGTAGTCGGCGCTTCTGTTCCAGTCCCGTTTCACGTGCAATAGCTCGAGGTTGGGGTGGTCTTTCAATGCCTTCATTACCCGATCATTTAACGACCTCAGACGTGGAGCCTTGCAGTCGATCTCTCCGGTGATCTGCCTGATCACTAGGTTGGAGCCACCACATATGATGACTCGCCCCTTCTCTTGCGACGACAGCAGGTCCAGACATAAGTAGACCTCGGTACTTCGCCTCGTGAACAGTAATATCCGGCGTGAAATCGGCAGCGGCTGAAACTATAGACCATTGTGGCAACTTCCACAATATGGCACTATAGGCGCCGACCTTCTTCTTCACGCTTGCCGATCCGTCAAATCTTAAGACGAAGAGCTCTTCATCATGGTCGACGGTCGGTGGCGGTCTCGAAACTGACTGCTGAGGTTGCTTCCTCGGGGAAATCGCTATCAATGCCTCGTCCACTTCAGACCGAGGGGTGATACTGGCAGCTAATGTGACCAATATCTCTTCCTCGCCCCCGGTGCACTTGACGACCGCGAGGGTACACTGCGACAAGACCGCCGACCATCTGCCTAGAAGTCCGTCCATCCCATCGGCTGATAGTAGCCAGGTCAAAGTAGACTGTCTTGACAGGACCTTTATAGGTCGGCCGACCAGCAGGTTGTAACACACATCCAGAATTCGTAGCATCGCCAGAACTTCTTTCTCGACAATTCCATAGTTCACTTCATTAGGTTTTAGCTTCCGGCTCGTAAACGTGACTGGATGATACACACCATCGTGATCTTGCACTAAAAAGGCCGAGATAGCCCACTTACTGGCATATACAATAATGGTCGGCACTTTTCTTGAACGAAATGCTTGAGAATCGGTGCCGTCTCCATCTTAACCTTCAACATACCAAAGGTAAACTGTGCACGCTTCATATGGTCTTCGGCCTCCACTTGCGGACAATCTGCAGCAAGGCCAGAGTCGGCGCCCCCATGTTAAGTTTCCCGGCCCCCTTCGCGCAACATACGGTAGTCCACTTTCCGGAGCTCATACAACACAGCCGCGTAGATAGAAAAATCTTCGATGAAGCGGTTGTAGTAGTTTAATTTTCCTAGGAAGGACTGCATTGCCTTCAGCGATCTGGGGAACGGGAGGTTGCTTAACGAATCCAGGTCCTTGGGATTAGCCTCTAGACCATTGTTCGAGACCATATGACCTAAATATGCGACCTTGGACATACCCCAAAAACTTTTCACGGCACTGATAGACAGGTTACGGCGGTCGCATGTCTCCAACAGTCGTTCAACCTTCTCGCACAGATCGTTCCATGACGATGCAGGTATCAGAATGTCGTCGATGTACGACCGCCTCCCTAGAACGGACGGTCCTCTTTCCCGATCGGGTTCGCCCTCTGTAAACACATCATAATTTTCAACAGGGTCCCGATCGGTCTTGATTTTGAAGTGTCCGTACAATGCGTTGTCTATCAGCTTTTGATAGATCTGGGGTGCGTTCTTCAGACCGAACGGCATACGATTCCACTCGAAAAGACCAAACGGCGTCACAAATGCGGAAATCTCACGGGCTCGATCAGTCATCGAGACCACCCAAAATCCACTTGCCATATCTAGCGAACAATACTACAAGGTCTTGTCGAGGTCTTCCAACAGATCATTAATCAGCGGCATCGGGTACACCATGAGTTTAGTCAACCGATTTACCAGCCGATAGTCGATGCACAGTCTAATGTCAACGCCGTTATTCTTGATAACAATTACTATGGGCGAGGCCCATGGCGAGGTCGACGGTCTAATAATCTTGGTGACCAACAGTCCTTTAATGAGATCAGAAAGCTTTTCCCGGTACTGTGGCGCCACGCGTCGACATCTCTGGGCAATCGGCTTGGCATCTCCAACGTCAATATCGCAAATCGCACCACGGGCTGCAGGTGGTAAGGCTTTGCCCTTTCCTATCAGCAGATGTCTTTTCTTCCATATGATATTCTTCAACTGCTCGATCTGGTCTGGGCTGTTAAGGTCTTGATCACCCACTTGTAAATCATCCATTGTAACTTCGGGAGAGTCGGCAGACACTTCAGGGAGGACTGCCATTTGGCTTTCCAGCTCCTGAATGTACTGTTCCCCGACTTCCTGTATACAGACTTGTTCATCTTTTGGGGTGATATCACCTAGACCATCTGGACCGGCTGAACGCCCCTGGTCTTGATCGACGGGCTGTCTTCACTGATATCGGTCTGATTAGGAATACCGTCATGGTCCGACCTAGCAACTTCATGTTCCCCTTCTCCCGTTTCTTACTCCGCTGTCGCCTGGTCTTGTGCTGACACCACGTTGACTAGCCTCGGCTCGTCTACTTGATGGTCCATCGTTCCTGGTGACTGCGGCGCCTTTCTTCGGACCAACATCTTTTTTGGGGTGACATAACTTGGTCTTTCCACTAATGGTGAGGTATCCATTTCCACCGACCCATCATTGCTGATAAGATCGGTGGTCGATTGGTACGCCAGGTTTTGCCACTCGACATTTTTACCGCCTCGACCCAATCGAGATGAACCCCATCTTCCTTGGTACCTTCCCTTCTGCTAACCACATACCGACAATAGTGTTATTGTCCAGTGTCAGCGGCTTGTCACCGATATTGGTAACACGGACAAAAACACGTCGACCAGCACTCTTTACGAAGGTCGGGATCCACCGATCGCCCCTGGTCAACCATAACTTCCTCCAACGAAAACCTTTCTCGACCGGGGTATCGGCCTACCGACCGACTGGGATAGTGAGGTCTTGGTCCCACCGGACCAGATCGGTATACGAACCATACAAAAGGTCTTCGGCCAGCCAAATGGAGCTGGACCTCGTCCGGGAGTGTAATCACTCCATGTGACAGGTCTGGGCGAATACCAGCTGAGACCATGAAATCCATACCTAGTAAAGCGTCCTGACCAGCCAACTTGCCAACCCAAGCGCTGAAAAAGTAGACCAGCGATCCCGACAAAGTAATTTTCACACGCGTTCTTCCTTCGGTCATATAAGAGTTTTCACCGATCCCGACGCATTCTTGTCTCTGGGTATCTTCTATACGACATCCGACCTTACGAGCAAAGGCGGAGTCGATTATCGAGACTTCATCTCCAGAGTCGAACAACATCGTCGCTTTCTGGTTATTAATCTTGCCACAGGCTTTCGCCTGCTTGAACCATTTATCAGGCGCGTGATACTTCCAGTATCCGCGGGATTCTCCAGGCAGCAAGTCCAACTGCATAACCACCTTGGTCCGGGAGTAGTCATCGGTCTTCAGACTGTAGACCGGATGGTCTCGGTCGACGCAATTTGGAATAGAACGTGTATTGTCGGCTTTTCCTCCTTGCCGACATATGCATAGATGTGAACCGTAGAACGCTCGGCTCGATCCAGATTCCAACCTGGCGAGCGTTCTAGTTTAACATCTTTTCCGCGTCCGGCGGCAGCATCCCCGCGTGCTTGTCCGGCACGTACCACTTGCGTATCATGTTAAAAAATTCTTCAATCTTGCAGTGGCCGGCCTCGTGGATCTCTCCGCATGACTTGCACACGAAAAGGCAGTGGTCCGTCGGGTGGCCGCGTCTCTCGCACTTCTTGCACACCATCTTCTTCCAGCAGTATGGACCATCATGCTTGCCCGACCCACAGTGGGAGCACTTCTGAAGAGTTCGGTCCGGATCGGACTTGCTTCCGTTCCTTCCCTTCCAGTCTACCTGGTCGGGCTTCGACCTGATCTTCGGGGCAGGTCCCGCAACATATACGTAACGATACTGGTCTTCATCCGATGAATCCTGGCTGGATTGACTTCCACTTTCCCCTTCCGATTCCGTGCTGTCTTCGGCTACGATCGCCTTGACCACTCGGGTCGGTCTGGTCCAGGGCCTCTTGACCGGATCGGTCTGGGTCTGGGTCTTGGATCGGTAGCGACCTGATCCACCAGCACTCTTCGCCCTCATGGTACGCGACTGCTGTAGCGTCCATAGAGTCTGTTCAACTTCACCCGCGTCCCTACGACGCAGCAGAGTAAGCTGGTCCGCCAGTTCTTGATCGTCCAGGGTACTAATGTAGTGACCCACATGTTCCAGAGCAGCACCGTTCGGCGGGTTATTCTCTTTGATTGTTATGCCAGCACGAAGTGCGGCCACGTTCAACCGATGCAAATACTCGATCGGTGTCTCGTCGCTCCGCTTCTGCATATGGTGATACTTGCGGGCACTCGAAAATCCGGAGTTACAATATTGCCCTTTAAACTCTGCACATAGCTGGTCCCGGTCATACCGGACATCCCGACCTAACTGTTGGATCCAGTTGGCAGCCGGTCCTTTCAACAAATCCCGGAAGATCAGACACTTTTCACTTTTCGGGGTCTGGTCTCGCAGGAACGCATACTTGACCCGACAGAACCAAGATCGGGCCTGGTCTTCATCAGCATCCTTGCCAGTGAAGTCATTGAGGTCGGTCGTCGCGGCCATACGGATGCGCGGAATCGCAGCAAATCCAAAGTCGTAAGAAGTAGTGGAGGCTATGTTAGCCTTGCGTGGCTTGCCAGCGCCCGTACCGTCTTACCCACAGTGAACGTCAAGACCGCCGACCGACTCCATGTCACAGTCACTTGTATCGCTTGGTCTACGCGGTCTGGCCAGTTGCGGCTTGCGCTTCCCTTTGCCGACTTGCTTATCACTTCGAGTGGGCTTGTCCACAGATGTTACCGATTCCATATCCACATCTCGGCAAACATTGGAACTTTGCTGGGTAGACCGGTCTTGGACATGTGGGCGCAGAGGTGGTCTAACCCGGTCTTCCATGAAACGCACCATCATCGTCTCAAACATGGCCTGGACGTTAGCTGGAGTCATGGGCAACGTGTTTATACCCTCCTTTTGCGGAACAGATGCCTGTGGGGGCTGCTGGATCCCCGACTGGCAATCAGCACTTTGCTGCCGCATGCCCATTTTTTGTTCCGGCTGGGCATGGTCCACCCCCATGGTCATCCGCTCGACACCAGTCTCCAACTCTGATGAGCTGTTCGAGGCCGGTGGAGATTGATAAACCGATTCGTCATCAGAACCAATGTCAACAAGCGCTGTGGAGACTTCAGCGACCTTCACTGCTGCGGTGGGAGTTGGGCGGCGAACCGCCCCCACCAGTGGGACCAAATGGTCGTGGAAGGTCGACATTGACGATTTCAGCCTCCAAGTCTCAAATTCAAATAGTTTTTGGACATCGGCGGGGTTCTGCATTTTAATGCCAACCTCCGCCAACATCGCCACCAAGTTCTTCACCAACAGTAATGGGCGATCACTCTGTATCGGCTCGGTAGTGGGACCGAGAAGACGGTCGGGGATCTGGAGGTTCAACACCCGAAAGACCACGTCAAAGCGAACAAATCGTTTCAGCTCAAAAATGTAATACATCTTGTTTAGGTCTTCTTCAGTGATGCCTCCATCTCCGACTTGCGACTTTTCTTCGAGGTCGTCTTCGTCGGCCTGCATTCCCAACCCATTCTTGGGAATCTTGGGGATCTTGGGGACCTTGGGGAGGTTGGTCTGATCGTTCTAATCAGCCTCCAAGTATTTTTCGTCTTTTGATTTTCCATCAACTTTTTTATGCACATACATAGGATCAGGACCAATGTCCTGATCCTTTCCGGGACTATAGCAGGACTTGCTATAGTCCCGATCGGCTCCGGTGGGAGCCTTTTGTGGAGGAAAAAAATTATTAATACCGATCTGGTCCTCCACCAGGCCAGACCGGACATCGCCATCTTTATCGAGAACGAAGACGTAACGTGGTAGCCTTCCCTTACGCCCTCTCCATAAAGATTCCAAATTCAAATCTTCAAATTCAATCTTTGATGACACCTCGCTGTGATATCCACGATCACCAAGTGATCCGGGCACGCGCACCATTGTGGTGGAGCCAAGTTCAAAATCGAATACATTTGTATCGACAACCTGACCACCACCATCGTGCCCAGCCTTCCAACTTACGGGGGGGTACCCCGCGGACCTGCATTCGAAATCTGATCCGATCGTCCGCTTCTGGCAGACGACCGGTCATCATCCAGAGACACTTGGTACGATTCACTTGAGCACATCTCACCTTGTGTACCCATTGGAGTGGGCTAGTTACACACTCGGTGGATCGGGATCGCAGATCGATCTGATTCGGTCTTGAATATGAGACCGTGCTGGCTAGGTGTACCTAGTGCGGAACTCTTAACCCCAGGTACGGACAGACCAGAAACACTTCCAAAAGATAAATTCCAATAGGTCGATCGTCCAAACGATCTAGACCTGACCAATACGAAATAATAGAGGGTAGACCAATCAACCGGTCTAGCCCCTGACCAATATGAGAGAAGACCAAAACCGGTATAAACTCCAACCAATGTTACAATGAGCCAATATGTCCACGTGAAGACCCAATATGCCCGTGAAACTCCACAAACGATATCTCCACGTAAAGACCAATCCAGTGAATAGCACGTTTCAAACGTACTTGACTTAAAGTGTCGAGATCGCCAAATCGTACTCCCGTCGAGGGACTTCTGGTGGCCAAAGTGCGAGTGCGGCGCGTCCAGACCGGGTATAATAGGCAAGAGGGTATAATTCAACCCTCTGCCCCCAAACACTCCGCGGTGGGCGGAGGCGACTAGTGTACGTGAAAAGAATAACGGCGACCCCTTGCTGCGGTGTAGACCAAGACCAGAAGAGGTTTTTGCCACTTATTCCTAGACCAAAAGACTTTTACTTGGAAAATCCGCAACTAAAAGATTCTTACTTGGAAAATCCGCAACTAACCAATAATACTACCTCCCTATGGTCCCTAATGTTCCCACACAAAATTATGTAAAATACCCAATGTCAGGTGACTCACCCAAGACCGGCGTTCTTGATACTCCTTGAATCTGATAGGCTAAAAAGCCCCCCTTGTTTAGACCAATCGGAAACTCGACCAACTGCCTTGAAAAAAAGTGACCAAATTTGTGGTACACTTCACCACAGGAACACTAGGTGGATTTTAGTGGTAATCGTCGATAGCCCGTTGAACGCGCTGATCGACCGTCCCTCTAGGGCTTAAGTTTGGAATAAAAGGTACTTTGGATATTCTATTGACGGATTATGCTTAAAGAGGCTCTGTGATCGGGCAGTGAAGACTTCCGCTTCCTGATCGAGTACCCCCTTCGCCGATCATCACCTGATCGACACTCTGCAATTCGCGATCCGCGTTCATCTGCTCGCAACTCGCGCCAACTAGCTGATCAGCGACTTTTAGCACCTGATCAAGCCTGATCAAGTCTGATCACACCTGATCAACGACCTGTAGCACCTGATCAAGCCTGATCAAGTCTGATCACAGTTGATCAACGACTTTTGGCGCCTGATCAAGCCGGATCACTGCTGATCAAACCTTATCACGCCTGATTCAATATTGATTGCGCCTGATCAAGCCTGATCGCAGCAGTCGCTTCATCACAAGTCATCTCAATCTTGCAACAAGGAATTGCAGCGTGCCATCCCCGCAACATGGATAGCGACCCACGCCCAAGCCGTCGTGTACACAAGGTGACCAGGAACACAAGCATTCAAGGACAACTGGAGGACCCCCTTTGTCAGTCGTCAGTCCGGGCGCCGTGGTAACGCCTGATCAAGCGTAAAAAACTTGATCAGCCCCTCCACCACATGTTTAAGGAAAGCAACCCGCCGACCGGTGCCGCTATGGAGCACGTGGGTCACTATATCAGTACCCTTGATGAACAAGAGCTGGAAGATCAGCTCACTCTGCTGCGCCTCAAAGATGTGGGGGAAGTGGAGCAGACGTTGCGGACGTTGCAACACTCACGCAGCATAAGGGCGAAGGGCGCCGTTGGATCGGGTCGCTACAGATCTAAGACCCAGACCGATCCGGTGAAGAGGCCCCTGATCAGATCGGCCAGTGCTGTTAAGGCGATCGCGACTGAAGACAGCACTGGATCGGAAGAAGAAAGTAGCGGCCAGTACAGTCGGGAGTCAGACGAGGACCAATATCGTCACATCTTCGTCACGGAACCTGCCCCAAGAACCAGATCGACGCCTGACCAGGCAGATCGGAAGGGCAGGAGTGTAAACAAGTCCGATCCGGACAGACCTCGCAAGAAGTGCTCTCACTGCGGGTCAAGCAAGCACGATGGTGGGGACTGCTGGAAGAAGCTGATATGCAAGAAGTGTGAAAGACGCGGCCACCCCACCGATCACTGCCTCTTCGTGTGCAAGTCATGTGGAGAGATCCACGAGGCCGGCCAGTGCAAGATCGAATAGTTCTTCAATCTGATGCTCAAGTGGTATGTGCCGGGTAAGCACGCGGGGATGTTTCCACCTGACGTTGAGAGGATGTTAAACTAGAACGCTCGCGAGGTTGGAATCTGGATCGAGCCGAGCGATCTACGTTTGGCATCTATGCATATGTCGGTAAGGAGAATAAAACCGACAATACATGTTCTATTCTCAATTGCGTCGATCGGGATCATCCGGTCTACAATCTCACGACCGATGAATATTCCCTATCGAAGGTGGTCATGCAGCTGGATCTGCTTCTGGGGAATCTCGCGGATACTGGAAGTATCATGCGCCCGAACAAATGGTTCAAGCAGGCGAAAGCCTGTGGTAAGATAAACAACCAGAAGGCAACGATGTTGTTCGACTCTGGGGACGAAGTCTCAATTATCGACTCCGCCTTTGCTCGTAAGGTCGGATGTCGTATAGACGACACTCAGAGACAGGAATGCGTCGGAATCGGTGAAAGTTCTTACATGACCGAAGGAAGGACGCGCGTGAAGATCACCCTATCGGGTTCGTTGGTCTACTTCTTCAGCTCTTGGGTTTTCAAGCTGGCCGGTCAGGATGCCCTGTTAGGCATGGATTTCTTGGTGCCGGCAGGTATTCGCCTTGATCTGTCTCATGGAGTGCTTACACTCCCGGATGAGGTCCAAATCCAGTTAGCTGGTCGGCGGCCCTATACGGATCGCACACCGATCTGGTCAGGTGGGACCAAGATGTCACCATTCCAGTCGCCCAATCCGCTGATACCCCGGTCGACAAGGTTTTCGATCAAGGAAGTTATGGGTGACCAGGGGCGATCGGTGGGTGTCAACCTTTGTAAAGAGCGCCGGCCGATATGATATTTTTCGAGTCACTATTATCGGTGACAAGCCTCTTACACTCGACAACAATACTATTGTTGGCATGTGGCTGGCGGAAGGGAAACTGCCAAGAAATATGGGGTTCGTCCCGATCGGATCGAGACGGTATGTTGAGTGGCAGAACTTGGCATACCAAACGACCACCGATCTGATCAGCGATGATGGATCGGTGGAGGAAGATACCTCACCTATGGTGGAACGTCCCAGCTATGTAACCCCAAAGAAGATCTTAGTTCGAAGAAAGGAACCGCAGTCGCCGGACACGGTGGACCATCAAGCTGATGAGCCAAGGTTCGTCGACGTGGTGGCGACACAGGAGCAGGCGACAGCGGAGCCGGGAATAGGAAAAGGGAAACATGGCATTGCTGGGTCGGACCACGATGGCGCGCCTAAGCATATCGATGTCGTTGAAAGGCAGCCCGCCGATCGGGAACAGCAGTGTTTAACCGATCAGGACGGTTTGGGTGATATTTCCCCGGAAGACGATCAAGTTTGTATCCATGAGGGCGGGGACCAATATATTCAGGAGATGGAGAGACAGGTGGCAGTCCTCCCTGAAGTGTATGCTGATCCACCCGAAGTCACCTTGGACTATCTGCAAGTGGGTGATCGGGATGTCAACAGTCCCGATCAGATCGATCAGCTAAAGAAGATCATATGGAAAAAGAAACATCTGCTGATCGGTAAAGGCAACACCTTACCCCCTGCTGCTAGCGGAGCGATCTGTGACATCGACGTGGGTAATGCCAAGCCGATCACCCAGCGATGCCGACGTGTGGCGCCACAGTACCGCGAAATTGTCCGATCTTAATAAAGGACTGTTGGCTACCAAGATCATTAAGCCGTCGACCTCGCCGTGGGCCTCACCGATCGTGATTGTGATCAAGAAGAACGGCGTCGACATCAGGTTGTGCATCGATTATCGGTTGGTAAATCGGTTGACCAAGCTTATGGTGTACCCGATGCCGCTGATCAGCGATCTGCTGGAAGATCTTGACAATACCTTATGGTATTGCTCACTGGATATGGCAAGTGGATTTTGGGTGGTTTTGATGACCGATCGGGCTCGCGAGATCTCCGCTTTTGTTACGCCGTTCGGTCTGTTCGAGTGGAACCGTATGCCGTTCGGTTGGAAGAACGCTCCCCAGATCTACCAGAGGCTGATCGACAACGCATTGTATGGACACGTAAAGATCAGTACCGATCGGGACCCCACCGAAACCCATGATGTATTTACAGAGGTGAACCCGATCGGGAAAGGAGACCGTTCGTTCTGGGGAGGCGATCGTATATCGACGACATTCTGATCCCTGCTTCGTCATGGAACAATCTGTGCGAGAAGGTCGAACGCTGGTTGGAGACATGCAATCGCTGGAACCTGTCGATCAGTGCTGTGAAAAGTTTTTTGGGGCATCTCCAAGGTCGCCTATTTGGGTCATATGGTGTCGATCAGTGGGCTGGAGGCCAATCCAAAGGATCTGGAGTCACTGAGCAACCTCCCGTTTCCCAGATCATTGAAGGCAATGCAGTCCTTCTTAGGGATATTAAATTACTACAGCCGCTTCATTGGAGACTTCGCGATTTACGCGGCCGTGCTGTACGAGCTCCGGGAAGTCGACGATCATATGTTGTGCGAAGGAGATCGGGAAACTTTACGAGAGGGCTGCGACTCTGATCTGCCCGCAGATTTTCCGCAGGCGGAGGCAGAGAATCACATGAAGCGTGCAAAGGTTGCTTTCGGTATTCTGAAGGCCAAGATGGCGGCGGCACCGATTCTTAGACACTTCGATACGGAAAAGATGCCGATCATCATTGTTTACGCTATTAAGTGGGCCATTTATGCCACTCTAGTTCAAGAACATGATGGAGTGTACCACCCGGTCACTTTTACGAGCCGGACCTTGAAGCCGAACGAAGTCAACTATGGGATCGTCGAAAAGGAAGTTCTGGCTTTGCTACGGATTTTGGATGTGTGTTACAACCTGCTGGTCGGCCGACCTATAAAGGTCCTTTCGAGAAAGTCGACATTGGCCTGTCTATTATCGGCCAATGGGATGGACGGTCGGCGCGACAGATGGTCAGCGATCTTGTCACAGTGTTCCCTCGAGTTCGTCAATAGCACCAAGGGAGAGCAAGAGATATTGGGCACATTGGCTGCCAGTATCACCCCTCGGTCTGAAGTGGATGAAGCTCTGATGGCGATTGCCCCGAGGAAGCAACCTCGACAGTCAATCTAGATGCCGCCACCGATCGTCGATCGGGATGAGGAACTCCTGGTCTTGAGTTTCGACGGATCGGCTAGCGTGAAGAAGAAGGTCGGCTCCTATAGTGCCATACTGTGGAAGTTACCACAATGGTCTGTAGTATCAGCCGCCGCTGATTTGACGCCTTACGTAACCGTCAACGAGGAGGACTATCGGGGGCTCCTTCTATGTCTCGATCTGCTGTCATCACAGAAGAAAGGTCGGATCATCATATGTGGTGACTCCAACCTAGTGATAAGGCAGATCACCGGGGAGATCGACTGTAAGGCGCCACGGATGAAGTTGTTGAATGATCTGGTGATGAAGGCACTGAAATACCACCCCAACCACGAGCTATTGCACTTTAAACGGGATTGGAACTGAAGCGCCGATCACCTCGCGACCCAAGCTATACGGGACCAGATCGGGGCGACGATCACCGAGGAGGCCGTTCTACATGAACTTATGGACATAAACAGGCTCCCGAAATTGATCAAGCCTAATGATAGCCCTGATCAGGTGCATGTGATGGCGGCGACTAGATCACGAACTCGGAAGTCTCGCCGATGTTCCCAAAGGAAAGGCTGAGTGAGTACGTTGTACAACAGCTAAGGGCGAAACGGATCTTCAAGGCGCAGGACGAAGAAGAGTGGATCGTAAACTTGAAGGCCTATCTGCGCGGTGAACTGTCCAAGTTAACAAATGATCAGGCGAAAGAGTGTACCAAGACCTCGGACAGTTACGATATGGACGAAAATGGATTGCTGTTTTACTGCCGTGACATTCATCAAGACAGTGGCGATCGAGATCGACTAGCGAAACTGGTGATCCCTGAGTTGCTACAGCCGGATGTCCTTCATCACTACCATGTGAGTCTAGAAGAGGGACATCAAGGCATAGGCAGGACATACCACAAGATCAGGGCCCACTTTCACTGGAGAGTACTTTTTCGGATCGTGCAGAAATATGTGGACTGTTGCACAGATTGCGAGACCGGAAAGGGCAGACCGATAGTCAAGGGCCGATCGCCCGGTAAAGCCTACCTACCCTTTCCAGGTGATAGCAATGGATCACATACCGTCGCTGCCCAGATCGACACGCGGCTACACTGAGATGCTGATCTGGATCGACCTATTCACTGGTCTGGTGATCGCAAAGGCTAGTGCATCTAAATCTGCGGAGCAGATCGCCCAGAGTTACGAGGAATGTGTGTTCAGAAGGTTCGGCGCCAGCGAAGTTATCAGACACGATCGGGAACACGGTTTTACGGCTGAGGGGTTCCGATAGTTCAATAACATGCTAGGCCAGAAGCAGAGCGCGACGATGGCATCTCTTCCGCAAGCGAACGGATCGGCTGAACGCATGGTGCAGACAATCAAAAGGGCGATCAAGATGTATGTGGTCGATCCGAACCAACGTGACTGGGATGAGTATGCAGAGAGACTGGTATTCGCACTCAACTCTTCAACCGATCGGGTCCAAGGAAAGACGCCTTTCTATTTGGCGTATGGATGGGACCCTCTATAGACACTTGAAGCGGCGATACCGATCGGCTGCACTCGGACCCGCGATCGCGATGCCCGTCGTTGGTTCATGATGGTCCAGAAGCATTATCATCACGGGAAAGAAGTCGTTAATGAAAAGTTGTGTCAGGCCACGCAAGATCGAGCAGATCGGAAAAACGATCAGGTCCGCCCTCATGGTATTGAACCAGGGGCGAGGGTATGGTTATACCTTGATCGGGTCAAGGAAGGCTATGCAAAGAAGTTGGCTCATATGTGGCACGGTCCTTTCCGTATGGAAGAGCTGATCGGTGAGCATGCTGCCCGTCTGATCAAGATCGGCACGGATTATAAAGTTTTACCGGTCGTGCATGTGTCCAAACTGAAACTGGTCAGAGAGTTCCCCGATCGGCCTAAAATACCCTATCTGGTGGACGAAGCGGAGAGATTCGATTTTAACGAAGCTCTGCTGCCGGAAGACAGTTGGGAGAGGCCATTGGGAGAGTACGAATTCGAGGTGAAAATTTGCTAGATGTCCGATCGGTCAAGAAGACACGTTTCGGTCGCACCCGCCAATAATATCTGGTCCTCTGGAAGGATCATGACGAAGCAACTTGGATCGACGAACTCGATCTACATTGTGGAGCACTGCTACGAGAGTTCGAGCGAGAATGAGTCAGTCGTAATCGCTTCGCAGTGATGCAGACTCTTGAAGAAGAAGATCAAGACACGCAGTAGCACCGATCAGTATATCGATCGGTGTGAATATTTGTAAGGTCTGAATTATTGTGAATTAGCGTGATGAACTGCGATGAACTGGAGTAATGGAGTGACCAACGGGGTGATAATTTTTGCGTTGTGAATGGAAACTGTGTGTGATAACGTGTTGGTGCAAGTTTGGAGAAAGTGATGAAATTTGGTCAAGTGATCAGGAATTTCGAAAGAATGATGACATGTATTATGGATTATCTGGTCAGCTATCTTCCACATCAAGATTCGCAATCACCCCACAGACGACCGATAGTTAATGCCGGATGGTCTTCGATCTGGTCCTGATGCTGATTGCGCCAGGGCTCCTTCTGATCGATCTCGATCAAGGCGTTTTTCAGGTCTACGATCGGCTCGTCACAATGAAGACCGGGATACCAGATGACTTCCTCAGTCAACGCCCCAGGACTCTCAACGCGACGCTTGGCCATACGAAGAAACACCGGACACAGAAAGATGTCGATGTCGCCCTCGCGGGACAGCATCCCTTCCAGAATAAACTGGCATAAGGTCAGCCAGGCCTCGCCCGCCCGACTCCGGCGCTGTTTCCGGCGCTTCCGAAACAGGATCAGGTCTTGGTCACGTAGCGCCCGACCAGCGAAAACTGGGTGAACTCCCAGATCGCCTGGCAGCGGGATGCATTATAAGCCCGAATTCTACCCAGAAGCGAATCGATCCAAGGAGTCGACGCGAAAATGGAGTCCAACTTGTCGCTGTGTAACACTGCCCATGGTCGATCTGCATACAGACGGGCGATTTTGGGTCCTGTGACTAGATCCGCCCGCCACGCAGACGGGTCAGGGGTTTTCGAAGATGAAGGGAAGAGCCAGAAATCTCGTCGGGACATCGACCGGGCTAGACCTTGCTTGGTCAGGGCTGATCGGTGCAAGCTACCGATCTTCCCCGGTGACCATGGCAAAGTGGCAACTGAAGTCAACGACGGAAGAGGTTGATCTCCGATCGACACCCCTTTCAATCGGGTGTGATGGCGCAGCCCAGATGTGACGGGATGAAACGAAGGCGGCGTTTCGGCTAACTCACGCGTTCGTGGAACACCATCACCCTGGGAGCTGATCACCTGATCAGCCCCCGATGCAGCCTTCACCGGAACAGGAACTCGGCGTTGATCGGATCGGTACTTGGACAAAGCAGTGAGCAAGAACTCAGAATCTCCCGATTCGTTCCCCGAGTCCTCTCCGAAGAAGATCTCCATATGCTTGGTGTGAGCAGCGCGGCGGCGTAAGGGCGCATGCGTTTTTACGATGATGGATGTGTCACCTGCATCCGATCTTGGGCTTGGAAGATTCGCCTGCGTCTTGGCTTTCTTTTGAGGCACCGCTCGCTTCTCCTCGAGTTCGGAGTCGCGCGCTACGCCCCGCGTCCTTGATCTCTTCGACGCGTCCTTACGCTTCTTGGAAACTTTTGGAATTTTGGAATATCTACTTTTGTCCAATGAATGGCGTCGCTTCCGATCTTGGTGCAGATCGATCAGAGCGGCCGATGCAGATCGGTCAACGCTAGAGCCCGCAGCCGGACGCCGGTACAGCAAGTCAGTCAACTGTTGGCACCGATCTACGGCCGCCCAACGACGGTTTGACTCCTGGGTCCAGGCGTCCGATGAGCTCTGGAAGTACTCGACCTTCTCGATCTCGTCTTTGACCACGACCTGCAACTCTCCGATCTGCCTCTCCAGTTCACCCTGTTGGTTGCGGAGTAAAGTCCGATCGGACTGATCCTCCAACCTCTGCCGGTTGACCCACGCAAGTTTTTCCCGGATGTGTGACCTGTAGGCCTCCAAAGGAGACAGATCATGTCGTGCGTCTATCGGCCCGTCCAAGATCGGTCGGAGCTTATCGCAGAGGTCGGGGGACTACCGATTAGCCGCGAGTAGGGCGTCAAACGCTTTGGTGATGTCGGTTGACAGCCGATCTACACGTGAAGTAAGGTTAGAGCAGATCCAAGATGAAGATAGCGACCGATCAACTTAGCTCGAGTTATTTGTTGGGAGATCTGGGCTGGGAGATGCGCGTTCTCAGCGATCACCTCCTGCAGCTTCGCGGACACGGGGACAAAGTATCCACTTCCTTTCGCAGTTGCAAGAATGACGTATCCTTTGTGGCCAACTGTGACTGAAGTTCCCTGACTGTTTTTCGAAGCTGGTCGACCCCGATCTGATGCCCATCCGGTGTGTCGGAATCCGAAGTTTTGCGAGGGCTTTCAGATCGGGCCGATCGGAGAGGTGAATTAACATGTGGTGATTGGGAGCATAAGGAACCTGCATCAACGAACGTCAAGAGAGGCTACAAGATGGTCAGGTGCATAAGAACAAATACCTGGTGAAGGCGGATTCAAAGATCTGTCCATCGGTGAAGTCCACTACTGCAAAGATCTGGGATGCCAACTGGTGGTGAGATCGGGTCGCTACCGTTGCGCGGCTGACCAGACTCAGGGGCGGCTGTGGAGAAGTGAATGCGAAAATTTTGGTTACTTTGTGTCAGCGGAAAGCCGATCAGCTTATCAGCGATCGGATTGGTGGAAAACAAGGAGGCTTTTAAGCCTATCGTGTGCAAGAAGTGTCAAGAACGCAGATTTTGGTGAGTCACACGATATTGCGTGTATTTTACATATTTCATGTTTGTACATATTGGTGAGGAGAAGCGTGCCCAAAATTTGGCACACTTCTGGTCAAGTTTTGTCAAGGCATCTGGTCTAATTTCGGAGTGGTTTAAACAAGGCGGGATTTTCAGCCTATCAGACTCAAGAAGTGTCAAGAACGCAAGTTTTGGTGAGTCACCCGACTTTGGGTATTTTACATATTTTTGTGGGGGTAAATTTAGGGACTATAGGTTAGTAGTATTTTAGTTGTTGTTTTACCTTTTAGGACAGAGGTTATACCTTTAAGTAAGGAAATCTTTTAGCTTTCGGATAAGTGGCTGAAACCTCTTCTGGTCTTGGTTCACACAACAGCTAGGGGTCGCCGTTCTTCCCTTTTCGTACACTAGTCGCCTCCGCCCGCCGCGGAGTGTTTGGGGGCAGAGGGTCGAATTATCCCCTCTCGCCCATTATACCCGGTCTGGACGCGCTGAACGCGCACTTTGGCCCACCGGAAGTCCCTCGACGGGAGTACGATTTGGCGATCTCAACACCTCAACTCAAGTACGTTTGGAACGTGCTATTCACTGGATTGGTATTGGCGTGGAGATATCGTTTGTGGAGTTTCACGAGCATATTGGGTCTTTACGCGGACATATTGGCTTGTTTTAATATTGGTTGGAAACTAGACCGGTTTTGGTCTTATTTCGTATTGGTCAGGGGCTAGACCGGAACGGTCGGTCTACCCTCTATTAGTTCGTATTGGTCAGGTCTTGTTCGCTTGGACGATCGACCTATTGGAAGTTATCTCTTGGAAGTGTTTTTGGTCTGTTTGTGTCTGGGGTGAAGAGTTCCGCCCCAGAGATACCTACCTAGATCGGTCTTCTATATTCAAGACCGCTTCGATCCAATCTGCGATCCCGATCCACCGAGTGTGTAACTAGCCCATTCCATCGGGTACACAAGGTGAGATGGACACTAAACAATTGGACCAAGTGGGTTCTGATGACGACCGGTCGTCTGCTTGCAGCGGACGATCGGACCAGATCTCGAGTGGTGGTCCGCGGAGTACCCCCTCCGAAATTTGGAAGGCTGGGCGCGATGGTGGTAGTCAGGTTATCGATGCTAATGTTTTCGATTTCGAACTTGACTCCACCACATTGGGGACCGTATGGAGATTGGATTTTTGGTTGTTTAACTCACAACAAGGAAGGCGTTCACATATTTGCACAGTACATCAGTCGCCTCCGCACGCCGCGGAGTGTTTGGGAGCAGAGAGTAGAGTAATCCCCTTTAGCTCATTATACCCGGCCGGGACGCGTTACAGACGCACTTGGCCCGCCAGAAGTCCCTCGACGGGAGTACGCATTGGTCGGCTTCGCAAGCCCAAGTTACACACGTTTGGAACGGGTAACCAGGTTTTTTGGATTATTACGTGAGATATCGTTCGTGGAGTTTGTCACGTTCTCTTTGGATCTCCACATTGGAATATTGGTCTTTCTTCTCACATTGGTTGGTCTCTACGATCGATTAAGCGATCTGCCCTTTGGATTATACTTACTTTAAGTATAACCGGTTTGCCCGTACCCAGAGTGAAGAGTCCCGCCCATGGTACACCACCCAGCACGGTCTCTCATTTAAGACCCGAATCGATTTGCAGAGACTATCCACCAATTGTGTAACGAGCCCATTCCATCTGGTACACAAGGTGATATGGAGACGCGAAAATCGGACCAGGCGTCCTATGCTGATGATCGGTCGTCTGCTGGCAGCGAACGATCAGATCGGATCGTAGGCGAAGGTTCGCGGGGTACCCCCCCCCGTCAGTTGGAAGGCTGGGCACGATGGTGGTCAGGTTCTCGACACTTCGGTGTTCGATTTTGAACTTGACTCCACCACAGTTACAGCGCTTCCAGGAGCGGAACAAGCTACACAGTATTAAGATCCATGGGGAGAGTGGTTCAGCAGACCAGGAGGCAACTGATGTTGCCTTATCAGGATTGAGAGCAATCATAGCTCAGTATCCACTGAAAGATGTTTTCAACATGGACGAAACTGGTATGTGAATTGTTTGGCAAGTGCAGTTGAATTTGAAAGTCTTTGAAGCGTGCTAATCTTTATTCAGAATTGTTATACAGCATGATTATTGAAAAGACAATTGCTCAGCAGAGCATTGAGGGACTCAAGAAAGATAAGGTAAACAATTATTTACAGTTTCTGATCTTCTATATTTCACTAATGACTAACTTAATTTATAATAGACCAAGATCACAATTGACTTAACTGCGAATAAGCTTAAGCCGTTTTTCATTGATAAAGGCAACAAACCTCGCTACTTTAAGCGAAAGTATGGGGAGCAATCGGAATTCTATTATAACCACAATAAGAAATCGTGGATGACGGGTATCCTTCTGTGGTGGAGTCCAGTTCAAAATCGAACACCGAAGTGTCCGGAACTAACTACCATCACGCCCAGCCGACCAACTAACGGAGGGGGTACTCCGCGGACCTTCGCCTGGGTGCCGATCGGGTGACCAAGCGGCATTACAGGACGCCGAGTCCGATTCGTCTCGTGTCTCACCTTGTGTACCCATTGGTATGGGTGGCTACACGCTCGGTGGACCGTTGCCTTTAGTGAGGATCGATATGGATGTACCACTTTTGGGGTACTGATCCAAAATTCCAACGAAAAGGTAATTGAAAATGGCCGATCGGCAAACGAAGCGGAAATCTTCAATTCGAATGCAATTAAATCTGGCCCTTGACCGCCCGTGGCAGTGAGTAATCCATCAAAAAATGAATTCTGGCACTTGATTGCAAAAGCAATGAGTAATCCATCCAATGATAGTATCTGGCACTTGATCGCAGATCGCGATGAGTAACCCAGCCAAAATAACACATCTCCTTAACGTGGCCGAACTTGAGGGGGTGAGTGAACATAGTGGGCGCCTACCGTCGTGGGACATCCGGTGGAGCTCTGCCCTGGCCGGGCTTAATGAGCGAGGGGGGACCTTGTTAACCCTCTGCTCCCAATGACTCCGATCGGAGCGGCGACTTTGGTAACCCAATGTAATACGAACACTGTATTTAATACCCAATAAAAATCCAATATGTAAAGTACATGTAAACCGTGTGACTTACCTCAAATCTGCGTATAAAATACTCCAAGCACACGATTGGCCCAAAACACTCCGTCCTTTCATCCAACCCGATCGATCTGCCTTGACAACTGGTACAATGGTACAAACAGGTCAATAATTTTCACTTGCACTTCACCACAGCCGCCAATGAGTCTGGTCGCAGCCGCACAATGGTAGCGGCCCGATATCACAAACAGTCTTCAATTATAAACAATCTTTCCAGTCCAGTGTACCAGGTAAATCCACTTGACTTCCGATCGCCACATCTTTTACTAACATTTGTCTTCGAAAGGGAATTGGTGCCCGCACTCTCCGCATCCTCAAACGTCTGACCGATCGGAACGTTTGGACGGCTCGGGCGACGCTCAGATTGTCGAAGAACAAGAGGTGGCCAAAAGCAGGCACTAAGCTTGATAATGGCAACTTTACTTGGATATATAGCTAAAATATACAATAATATTCTAAACTTGCTACCGTTTTATCTGAACTTACCCCTCGTATTGATGAAAACCATTTAATAGAACTTGCTAAAAAAAATAACGCCTGATCAAGCATGATCAAGCCAAATCGAGTCTTATCACATCTGATCGCACCTTATCAACACATCGGTCGATTCGCTACGGCTCATCTCAATCTTGCATCGGAACCTCGCGGATTTACCTCCCAGTCACCTGGAGAGCGACCCACGCCCAAGCCGTCGGGTACACAAGGTGAGCAAGACATAGGCCAGTCACAAGACAACTGGAGGACCCCCTTTGTTAGTAGGCAGTCCGGGCGCAGTGGGAACGCCTGATCGAACCTCAACAATTCTTATCATTCGCTCCACCACACCGGCCGGTACTGCTCTGGTCTCATTTACTGAAAAGTTGAAATTACCCATATGCGTCCGACCTGAACTTAAGTCGGCGCGTGGGTTCTTCCCATACTCCTTCTCAACTTTCCAGCAAAACGAACTTACTTGGCGTCAATCCCACGCAATCCCAGTCCTTTCTACATGCACTACATCCTTGGTCCGTTTAACGCTTTGGTAAAAACGTCAGCCAACATCGTTTCCGTCGGTTCGTATCCAACTTCAATTTCCTCGACCAATTTCAACTTGTATTGGTGTACCACTGGGAATATGCGATAGTCGGTGCCAGCCAAAATCAATCTTGTGATCACCGATGACCTCATCGACTCTGAAGGGTCCATGCCACATATGCGCCAGTTTCTTCGCAAACCCTTCTTTCACCTGATCGAGGTATAACCAAACCCTCGATCCAGCTTCGATCTTGTGCGGTGTCACCTGATCATTATGATTTTCAGCTCTATCGGCCACTGCTTGGTGCAATCGAGTGCTCACTTGATCACTGGCGTAACGGTAGTATTTCTGCAGCCTACATCTCCACCGACGAGCATCCCGGTCTTTACGCCAAAAATATCTCTCCACAATAAAATACTTAACCACTTGAAAACAATCGAGAACACCCAAGCCGATCAACTGGGGCAGCCGAGGGCGCATAACTTTTCGTTGGCTTCACCGCCATGAACGGACCCGCCGTTGTACTAGTAAGTTGCGCCTGTGTCTTGACTCCCTTATGCACTGCTGACAGTTCGTCTTCACAATCTGTTTGTCTTGTTATATCATGTGCCCTAGCTCCCCTTTGTTGTTGAGTATTTGACCAAGAATCAGCGACGGCGGCTCAAGAAGAGTAGCGAAAATTTTGACACACTCCCTCGCCTCTCTGAGTTAAATGAATTTTAACGCAAACACGCCGTCCAATTACGCGCCGGACTAGAGCAGCCGTCATGAGTGGCCGAAAACATCAATTCCGATAAACGAGACTACCCGTAAACAAGGTGTGAGAGATCTACTTAGCTGATTCAGGGATGTAGTGTCAGGAAATGTGCGAGTATGCTGCGGCCGAGTTGGGCTTCCAGATTGCTTCGATTTGTTTTATTGGTGACAAAAGTGTCTAAAGTGGGGCTCGAGAAGCACGAGCTGCCGATGAATGTACTAATGGACGCTCAGGTTGTCATGAACACGGAGCCTGCGGTCATTCTGGATGCGACCGAGGATCTGCGTTTCGTCAAGAGTTCGTTTGTGGCTGATGGTCGTATGCGCTTCTTTGCGGGACTTCCCATGATTACATCGGATGGATATGTTGTAGGTTCATTTATTGTCACTGAACCCTTTGTGCGCGGACTGTTAGCTGGAGACAAGTATTTGTTTCTAAGCAACTTTCCAAATGTTGCAATCCGTGGAATGGAGCAAAATACACTGATGAGCAGTGCAATACGGCGACAAGGTGGCGATATGCGCAAGGTAAAGGATTCGATCCAATCCCCATCACCACCAGGGATGTAAATGACTGATCCAGAACTCAAAATGCAAGAACGCTTGCGTACTGCGTATACGACCCAATGCCAGGTCCGCATGCAAGCCAACTCTCAGACCGATTAAACGCAGTTGTTCCGTTTTGTGTTGTGTGCGCTCTTGATAGCAAAAATCTAAAATGCGCTGCTTCGACGTTTTCACCGCTGGCCACAAAGGAAGATCTCACATGATATAGAGCTATTCCATAGCATAGTGCGACAGACTAGGAAACAATGTCAAGACCAAGTTCAGTTGTACATTCGTGAACTTCGAGGGAGTATGCTGGCAGGTGCAAAAGCTTTCTTTTGGCTCAATGAATTTCAGCCAATGCTTCATCCAGCACCCATACCGTGACAGGAAACATCACTTGGCACTAGTAATGAATTGAAGCATCTTGCTAGAATACAGAACCTCCGTGCTACTACCATCGTGCTACACTAAGTGTTCGTATTGTTAACCTATTAAATGCATGACACAATCTTTGTCACTAATATTCAGTGTTTGAAGGAATCACCAGCGTAACAAACGTCATCGTGATAGTATGCAGTGTTTGGCATGATAAAATATACCAAGCATTGATAACTACCATAGTCCATCTTTTATATACTGTAATATAGCTTCCACTTCACCACACGGGCATATTGATCTTCGTCGACGGGCTGTCCTTCTGTGGTACCGACTTGAGTAGATGCGCCATCGTACTCGTCACCAGCGATACTTCGATTGTCCCCATCTACCGTCGGTTCCACTGTCAACCGACCCTGTGATACAACTGCATTAACGACTCTCGGCACATCTTCCTGTGAGCCGACTGTATTGGGTGACCGCGCTGATAACCTTCGGCACATCCTGGTCGCTACGTGATCTGGCCTTTCCGTTCGAGGTGAGGGGTCTTCTTCGGCTGACTTCTCGTCGCCGATCCGACCGGTGGTGGCCTTACACGCAAATCTTTGCCACTCAATATATCCTCTTGACCCGATCGAAATAAATCCCATCCTCCACGGAACTTTTCCTTCGGTCAACCACATACCGACGATCGTACCGTTGCCTAACATCAGCGGTTTATTACCGATGTTAATAGCTCGTACGCGATCGCTTCGATCTCCACCTTCCTCAAACGTCGGTACCCAGTGATCGCCCCTGGTCACCCACAACTTCCTTGATCGATAGTCCTTTTCACCGAGATATTTGCCGATCGACCCACAGGAATGGTGATATCTTGGTTACACCTTACCAGATCAGTGCGTGATCCGTGTAAGGGGCGTCGGTCAGCCAGTTGGATCTGGACTTTGTCTGGAGCGTAAGTACACCATGCGACAGATCGAGGCGTATTCCTGACGGCACCATAAAATCCATACCAATGAGCGCGTCTTGGCCGACAATTTTACCAACCCGAGCGCTGAAGAAGTAGACCAATGAACCAGATAGAGTGATCTTCACACGCGTCCTCCCTTCGGTCATGTAGGAATTTTCGCCAATTCCAATGCATTCTTGCCTCTGTGCATAGTCGATAGACATCCAACCTTACGAGCAAAGGCGGATTCGATAATTGAGACTTCTGCACCAAAGTGAAACAGCACCGTCGCTTTCTCATTGTTAATCTTCCCATAGGCTTTCGCCTGCTTGTACTATTTTTCGGGAGCGTGATATTTCCAGTATCCGCGTGTCTGGACGGGCAACAGGTCCAACTGCATAACGACCTTCAATCGGGAATTTTCATCAGTCTCAAGACTGTAGATCAGATGATTCCCATCGCCTGTCACTTTTGCCGTTGGGTTGCCGCCCCTTCCAACATATGCATAGATGTTAAACGTAGATCCCTCGGCTCGATCGAGATTCTAACCTGGCGAGCGACCTAGTTTAACATCTTCTCGACATCGGGCGGCAACATTTGTGGTGAAGTGCAAGTGAAAATTATTGACCAGTTTGTACCAGTGTACCAGTTGCCAAGGCAGATCGATCGGGTTGGCTAAAGGGAAGGATTGTTTTGGGCCAATCGTGTGCTTGGAGTGTTTTATACGCAGATTTGAGGTAAGGCACTGGTTTACATATAGTTTACATATTGGATTTTAATAGGTTATATAATATAGTGTTCGTATTACATTGGGTTGACAAAGTCGCCGCTCCGATCGGAGTCATTGGGAGCAGAGGGTTAACAGGGTCCCCTCTCGCTCATTAAGCCCGGCCAGGACAGAGCTCCACCAGAAGTCCCACGACGGGATGCGCCCACTACGTTCACTCACCACCTCAAGTTCGGCCACGTTCAAAGGAGACGTGTTGTTTTGGCTGGGTTATCCATGGCGACCTGCGATCAGGTCCCAGGAATTGTCTGAATTACCCATCGCGATCTGCGATCAAGTGCCAGAAACCATCAGTGGCTGGATTACTCATTGCTTTTGCAAACAAGTGCCATAATTTATCATTGGCTGGATTACTCACTTCCATGGGCGCTCAAATCCCAGATTTAATTGCATTCGGATTGAAGATTTCCGCTTCGTTTGCCGATCGGATATATTGGATCATCTTTTCGTCGGAATTTGGGATCAGTACCCAGAAGTGGTACATACATAACGAAGCCCACCAAACTCTCTACCAAGCAGCGGTCCAACGAGTGTGTAGCCACCCATACCAATGGTTACACAAGGTGAGACACGAGACTAATCGGATTCGGCGTCCTGTAATGCCGATCGGTCACCCGATCGGCACCTAGGCGAAGGTCCGCGGAGTACCCCTCCGTTCGTTGGTCGGCTGGGCGCGATGGTGGTTCAGTTCCGTACACTTCGGTTTTTGATTTTGAACTGGACTTTACCACACATTCCCGCATGCTTGTCCGGAACATACCACTTGCGCATCTGGTTAAATAAGTGATCCATCTTGCATTGTCCTTCGTCATGAATCTCCCCACATGCCTTGCATCCAAACAACCAATGATCGGAGGGGTAGTTGCGTCTTTCACATTTCTTGCACGTAATTCTTTTCCAGCAGCTCCAATCATCGTGCTTGGTTGACCCGCAGTGTGTGCACTTCTTTCATGGCGAATCCGGGTCCAACCTGTTGCCGTTCCTGCCTTCCATTTGGCACGGCGTGACACTGGTCGATCTCTTGGTGCAGATTGGGTGACGAAAATGTGACGGTACAGCACCTCGTCTGATTCCATACTGGACCAACCACTGCTCTCACCTTCTGACCCGGTGCTTACATCAGCCAATATCGCTCTGATCGCTCCGATCGCTCTGGCCGAAGTCTCTTCACATGATCGTCCTGAACCTTCGATCGGGATCGGTTCGATCCGACAGCAACCTTCGTCCTCATACTGCGGGAGCGGCGCAGCATACGTAACGTCTGTTCAACTTCTCCCACGTCCCCAAGACGAAGCAAGGTCAGCTGATCGGCCAAATCCTGATCGTCCAGCGTAATTTAAAGTGACCCAAATGTTCTTGGGCAGCGCTGATCGGCGGATAGGTCTCCTTGGTCGGGATCCCCGCACACATCGCAGCCACATTAAGCCGATGGAGGTACTTGATCGGAGTTTAATCGCCCCTTTTCCTCATGCGGTGATACCTACAAGCAGTAGAAAATCTGGAGTGACAGTACTGGAAACAAAAGTCTGAATTCTAACTTGATCAATTTCAGGACTTTTCTACAGCATGACTCCGGACAGAACCAGTGCCCAGCAGGAGATTGAAGGGAAGAAGAAAGACAAAGTGAGTAAAGTTAAGCTCAAAGCAAATCATGACACTTTTGGGAAGACTGACCTCACCTGGCATCGGTTCAGACGCGGATTAACATTGCATTCACGGGAAATGCGAATGGATCCGACAAACCTCAGCCGTTTTTCATCGGCAAAGCCAACAAGCCACGCTGTTTCAACAAGCAGTCTGGCCAGGAACTCGGATTCCTCTACAGAAACAACACCAAGGCGTGGATGACTGGTGTGTTCTTCCAGAAATTGCTTGTCAATGTGGAAAAAATGATGAAGGTGTGTCAAAAGCTGGAAATTTAAATTTTGAGGCTGTCATTGAGCTTAACATCACTGCAGAACGCAAACAGAAGAATCCTTCTCTTGATCGACAATGCTCCATCTCACATCACGGAGGACCTGCACCTCACCAATGTCAATGCTCAGCCGATCCCACCGAACACCACATCCAAGATTCAGCCGATGGATGCGGGCATCAATGCGGCATTCAAACGCCTCTATCGCCGGTTCCATCTGCAGAATGCAATCTACTGCGACGAGCGTGGGGGGATCGGTAGCATCTACAAAGTCGACCAACTCACTGCCATGCGCTGGTCAACTGCCGGCTGGAACGAAATCTCGGCCAGCACTATCACCAACTGCTTCAACCACACCGGCCTATTTGCAAAGGCCCCTGTCAACTAAGCGCCGGTGCCGGCGGTGAAGGTGGCGGTGAACAACAGGGTGGAAACAGGGGAGGAATTGAGAGAGCACTGGAGCAGGATCTGGAAGCGAAACTCAAGCAGCTGCGCATTCGCAATCTGATGTCAATCTCGGAGCTCCTCAATCCTATTGAAGAGGATGAGAGCGCGCAGCCGGAGCTGACGGATGAGGAGATTCTGGCGAAGGTTCAGGAGGTGGAGGGGGAAAACGATGACCGTGGGGAGGCTGGCGAAGCGGAGCCCATTGGCAACAAGTTCAGCAAGGCTGAAAAACTTGCCATTCTTGGTAATGCCTGTTCTTTGCTCGATCTGTACCAGGAAAGCCACCAGGCTGCCTATAAAGTTCTTCGCAATATTCAACTTAATGTTCGTAGTGCGAACACCACGCAGTCCACCCTGGATGGGTGGTTCCAGTAGATATCTTCCTCTCAAATATAAGAAAAATGTTCCCTCTGTAAAGTTATATTGCCCGGTCAAGTTATAACTTATAACTTATCGGCCATAGAACGAGGTCGGTGGACGTAAAATCCGATAACTTATGAGAGGGTATAACTTAACAGGGGATAACTTAAGAGAGGGAGCACTGTAACAAATCTGCTCCGTCTGCTCTCCTATCTATCACACTCATTCATCATAACGGCCATATAAATCCTAGCTGGGACTCCCCTATCAATTGCTTCAAAACCCGCGTAGCCTCGTTGCTAAAATGACTTCATGGCAGTGGTTAATGAAGTGCTAAATACTCCTAGGCCTAGAAGGTGCAAGAGATTTGG
Source organism: Peronosclerospora sorghi (assembly GCA_026184515.1). NCBI lineage: Eukaryota > Oomycota > Peronosporomycetes > Peronosporales > Peronosporaceae > Peronosclerospora > Peronosclerospora sorghi. The sequence continues at coordinate 22,340,325 of CM047583.1, forward strand.
CAAGGCTTTATAAATGTATCAAATGCAAATTGGAGGTCTGGGCTCGGAAACATTAATGGATACTTATAGTTAAATCTTTTCTTTTTTTAAGTCCCCAGAACCCGATAAACGTGCTTCTATGTTTTATTACAGTATCCGATCAACGCCAGAAATCGTAAGTATTGTTGATTTGGTGCTTCGAATATAAAGGCCCGACTTCTCGTTATGTCCTTTTTTGTCCAAAGGATATTCGGTTTTAATGTCAATTCAACAAAAGTTTCTTGCAGATAGTAGTAGAGGTAGTACCAGCTGATAAAGCTGCTCAGGAATATGCATATAAATGTCAAGTGAAATCGGCTAGAGCGTATAAGCGTATGAGAGAGCCCCGCCAATACAAAAATAAGTATTTGCGTATACGAGCAAGGTGAATATCATATAACATGTTCTATGATTTCGTAAGTATTAAGTACTCAAATGCGTGATGGATGCGCGGCAGCTGCGAGGTGGCCATCCCAGCTCATGATTCAAGTACTATTCGGTGTACGACTCAGGCATCCTGCAAAATCGAACTGATCTCTCAGCGAAAGCCTTTTAATATTGAAAGTTTTCATTTTCAAATTTGCTACCGAAGTCAAGACTAACGGAACGCCGATGCGGCGTAATTTTTTGCTCGTCGCGTTTGCCCTCGTCACGTGCTTATTGGATGTTCTGGATGGAACATCTGCTGAGCAGATTGAAAGGCCTGACCACGCAAAGGATCGCTTATCAACTAACCGCCCTCAAACTGAGGGAACCGAAGGTGGTGACAAGGTGCGATTTCTTCGTGAAGAGACCAAGTCTGTCGAGAAAGACAAGCATGCGCTGGAGCTTATCGACCGAGAAGAACGAGCTCCATTGTCTCCTTTGTTACCACGTTACGTGGAACCAAAAGGGCGTTTGTCAGACAATTGGTTTTCGAGATTATTCTCGAAAAAACAAGGCCGCAAAACGCCTTTGTACCGACGTCTATTCGATTGGCTAAAGGGGTTTTTTCGACGAAAAAGGAAAAAGCTCAGTGAACGTGTGTAGTTGACATGAATTAGTACCTTTTTAAGATGAATTAAGTCTTAAGAGTTCCAAATTCTGTCCGTCTTTCCATACTTAATCGAATCATTTGTATCAATAATTAATTGTAAGCGATGATTATCCGGTCTACTTACTGCCTTAGTTACCTTTCCTAATCTCGGTAACAACTAATTCTTGTAGTTTATTGTCCAGCTGCGTCTCTGTTAGCCCACAATCTACGTACGATGCAGTCCCAGGAGTTAAGCACCGAATGAATACTAGCAAATTCCTGTGCAAAAATCTAGACCATCGCTGGATTTCGCCATCATCGAAGCAAGTGCTGAAAACAGCAGCACGCACGCTTATGTAATCAGTGTGATCACGTCTACCATACATCGTAAGCGTTCTTCTTGCTTTCCACTTCACCATAAATCCTTGATATAGCCTATCCATTACGAAATATAACGCCTTGTTCGCGGATGCATGTAAGAAACTTGTTGGAAGGGCGCGCTTTTTGTGCAGCAGCTAGCGTCGCCATTTTGGTTTTCAAGCGACTTTTAGGTGAAAAGGTGGTGTATTGTACATAACTTTAGGTTAGGTACAAAACATTGTATATTTGCATATTATTACTTTTAGGTGTAAACTTAACTCTAATAAATTACTTCTGAATTGTTTTTCGACTTACGAAGTTATTACGAGTGGTTAGCTAGCGCGCAACTGTGTGTGCCTTGCTTGGATCGATTTTACGTGGATTATCTAGTACGCTGCAGTGGCAGCTGGAGTGATTATCACGCATTGGATTCTCGTGCTTTACGTTGGTTTGTTTGAGTTACTGATCCTTACGCTCAAGTCGCTAAAGGACAGTGGAGAATTGGATTAAGTTACGTATTTGATTACTCATTGTTACGCTAATTGTTAGCCCTTCGTTTGTACCGGAATATTACGCAGCAGTACGTGGTACTCGGAACCTGCGTGCAAGAGTACGTGCAGACATATGAACAACGAAGAGTTTCAACAGGTTATGAGCCCAAATGGTGGTAGTAACTCAACAGTTCGGACAGTCACCCCGGAGGAGATGATGCAGTTGTATGCGGGGTTGAGTTTTCGCTTCGACGACTTGGAATCGTCGCTGAATAAAGGCGCGTCGGCAGGAACTACAGTGCCTGCGTCAAAGGGAGACACCAAGATGAGCTTGGCCTCCCTGGATGGTAGCGACGAAGAGAAGGAGGACGCTAACGCCGGAAGCACTGGTAAAGTGTGCTTCAAAAGTATTAGCAAGGCGGGGAAGGACGTATTCACACGAGGTGGGGGTACGAACCCCCTTAACGCCTACGTTCAGCCGCAGAAGGTGTTCACGCAACACCATGCAGCGAATCAGTTCCAGCAGGCGCACACGGCACCTCTGAACATGCAACAAGCGTATGCAGCTCCTGGGAACGCGCAGCCGGCATACGTAGCGCCTGAAAATGCGCAGCAGGCTTATGAAGTGCCGGGAAATGCCCAGCCAGCATACGCAGCGCCCGGTAACGTGCAGCAGGCCTATGTACCGCCTGTAAACGTGCATACAAGGCACTTCCGAATGCCGAGGCCACCGACGGCCAAGGAAAAGAAGTTGCAACTTCGGCCGTTCGACGGGACCGAAGAGTATAATGGTATTGGGGCTGGTTTTTGGGGCTGGGGCATCAAGTATTTCCGGCAAATGTGGTGAAGTGTACCACAAATTTGGTCACTTTTGGTTAAGGCAGTTGGTCGAGTTTCCGATTGGTCTAAACAAGGGGGGCTTTTAAGCCTATCAGATTCAAGGAGTATCAAGAACGCAGGTCTTGGGTGAGTCACCTGACATTGGGTATTTTACGTAATTTTGTGTGGGTACATTAGGGACCATAGGGGGGTGGTATTATTGGTTAGTTGTGGTTTTTCCAAGTAAGAGTCTTTTGGTTACGGTTTTCCAAGTAAGGTTTTTGGTCTAGGAATACGTGGCAAAAACCTCTTCTGGTCTTGGTCTACACCGCATCAAGGGGTCGCCGTTATTCTTTTCACGTAGACTAGTCGCCTCCGCCCGCCGCGGAGCGTTTGGGCGCAGAGGGTTGAATTATCCCCTCTCGTCTATTATACCCGGTCTGGACGCGCAACACGCGCACTTTGGCCACCGGAAGTCCCTCGACGGGAGTACGATTTGGCGATCTTGACACTTTAAGTCAAGTACGTTTGGAACGTGCTATTCACTGGATTGGTCTTTACGTGGAGATATCGTTTGTGGAGTTTCACGGGCATATTGGGTCTTTACGTGGAAATATTGGCAAATTGTAACATTGGTTGGAGTTTAGACCAGTTTTGGTCTTCTCTCATATTGGTCAGGGGCTAGACCGGTTGATTGGTCTACCCTCTATTATTTCGTATTGGTCAGGTCTAGATCGTTTGGACGATCGACCTATTGGAATTTATCTTTTGGAAGTGTTTCTGGTCTGTACGAACCTGGGGTGAAGAGTTCCGTCCTAGGTACACCTAGTCAGCACGGTCTCATATTCAAGACCGAATCAGATCGATCTGCGATCCCGATCCACCGAGTGTGTAACTAGCCCATTCCATCGGGTACACAAGGTGAGATGAGCTTAAGTGAATCGTACCAAGTGTCTCTGGATGATGACCGGTCGTCTGCCAGCAGCGGACGATCGGATCAGATTTCGAGTGGAGGTCCGCGGGGTACCCCCCCCCCCCGTAAGTTGGAAGGCTG
>CM047583.1:22344481-22390941 GCA_026184515.1 Peronosclerospora sorghi
GTATCAAGAACGCCGGTCTTGGGTGAGTCACCTGACATTGGGTATTTTACATAATTTTGTGTGGGTACATTAGGGACCATAGGGAGGTAGTATTATTGGTTAGTTGTAGTTTTTCCAAGTAAGAGTCTTTTGGTTACGGATTTTCCTAGTAAAGGTTTTTGGTCTAGGAATAAGTGGCAAAAACCTCTTCTGGTCTTGGTCTACACCGCAGCAAGGGGTCGCCGTTATTCTTTTCACGTACACTAGTCGCCTCCGCCCACCGCGGAGTGTTTGGGGGCAGAGGGTTGAATTATACCCTCTTGCCTATTATACCCGGTCTGGACGCGCCGCACTCGCACTTTGGCCACCAGAAGTCCCTCGACGGGAGTACGATTTGGCGATCTCGACACTTTAAGTCAAGTACGTTTGAAACGTGCTATTCACTGGATTGGTCTTTACGTGGAGATATCGTTTGTGGAGTTTCACGGGCATATTGGGTCTTCACGTGGACATATTGGCTCATTGTAACATTGGTTGGAGTTTATACCGGTTTTGGTCTTCTCTCATATTGGTCAGGGGCTAGACCGGTTGATTGGTCTACCCTCTATTATTTCGTATTGGTCAGGTCTAGATCGTTTGGACGATCGACCTATTGGAATTTATCTTTTGGAAGTGTTTCTGGTCTGTCCGTACCTGGGGTTAAGAGTTCCGCACTAGGTACACCTAGCCAGCACGGTCTCATATTCAAGACCGAATCAGATCGATCTGCGATCCCGATCCACCGAGTGTGTAACTAGCCCACTCCAATGGGTACACAAGGTGAGATGTGCTCAAGTGAATCGTACCAAGTGTCTCTGGATGATGACCGGTCGTCTGCCAGAAGCGGACGATCGGATCAGATTTCGAATGCAGGTCCGCGGGGTACCCCCCGTAAGTTGGAAGGCTGGGCACGATGGTGGTGGTCAGGTTGTCGATACAAATGTATTCGATTTTGAACTTGACTCCACCACAATGGTGCGCGTGCCCGGATCACTTGGTGATCGTGGATATCACCGCGAGGTGTCATCAAAGATTGAATTTGAAGATTTGAATTTGGAATCGTTATGGAGAGGGCGTAAGGGAAGGCTACCACGTTACGTCTTCGTTCTCGATAAAGATGGCGATGTCCGGTCTGGCCTGGTGGAGGACCAGATCGGTATTAATAATTTTTTTCCTCCACAAAAGGCTCCCACCGGAGCCGATCGGGACTATAGCAAGTCCTGCTATAGTCCCGGAAAGGATCAGGACATTGGTCCTGATCCTATGTATGTGCATAAAAAAGTTGATGGAAAATCAAAAGACGAAAAATACTTGGAGGCTGATTAGAACGATCAGACCAACCTCCCCAAGGTCCCCAAGGTCCCCAAGATTCCCAAGAATGGGTTGGGAATGCAGGCCGACGAAGACGACCTCGAAGAAAAGTCGCAAGTCGGAGATGGAGGCATCACTGAAGAAGACCTAAACAAGATGTATTACATTTTTGAGCTGAAACGATTTGTTCGCTTTGACGTGGTCTTTCGGGTGTTGAACCTCCAGATCCCCGACCGTCTTCTCGGTCCCACTACCGAGCCGATACAGAGTGATCGCCCATTACTGTTGGTGAAGAACTTGGTGGCGATGTTGGCGGAGGTTGGCATTAAAATGCAGAACCCCGCCGATGTCCAAAAACTATTTGAATTTGAGACTTGGAGGCTGAAATCGTCGATGTCGACCTTCCACGACCATTTGGTCCCACTGGTGGGGGCGGTTCGCCGCCCAATTCCCATCGCAGCAGTGAAGGTCGCTAAAATCTCCACCGCGCTTGTTGACATTGGTTCTGATGACGAATCGGTTTATCAATCTCCACCGGCTTCTAACAGCTCATCAGAGTTGGAGACCGGTGTCGAGCGGATGACCATGGGGGTGGACCATGCCCGGTCTTAACAAAAAAGGGACATGCGGCAGCAAGGGGCTGCTTGCCAGTCGGGGCTCCCGCAAGCCCCACAGGCCTCAGTTCCGAAAAAGGAGGGTATCAATACGTTGCCCATGACGCCAGCCAACGTCCAAGTCATGTTTGAGACGATGATACAACGTTTCATGGAAGAACGGGTTAGACCACCTATGCGCCCACATGTCCAAGACCGGTCTACCTGTCAAGGTGTCAATGTTTGCAAAGATGTGGATATGGAATCGGTAACATCTATGGATAAGCCTATTAGAAGTGATAAACCAACCGGCAAGGGAAGGCGCAAGCCGCAACCGGAAAGACCGCGTAGACCAAGCAAGACAAATGACTGTGACATGGAGTCGGTCGGCGGTCTTGACGACCATGGTGGGTCAGATGGTACAGGCGCAGGCAAGGTGCGCAAGGCTAACCTATCCTCCACTATTGCTTACGACTTTGGATCTGCTGCGATTCCGCGAATCCGTATGGCCGCGACGACCGACCTCAAGGACTTCACTGGCAAGGATGCTGATGAAGACCAGGCCCGGTCTTGGTTCGGTCGGGTCAAGTCTGCGTTCCTGTGAGACCAGACCCCGAAAAGTGAAAAGTGTCTGATCTTCCGGGATTTGCTGAAAGGACCGGCTGCCAACTGGATCCAACAGTTAGGTCGGGGCGTTCCGGTCTGACTGGGACCAGCTATGTGCAGAGTTTGAAGGGCAATATTGCAACTCCGGATTTTCGAGTGCCCGCAAGTATCACCATATGCAGAAGTGGAGCGACGAGACACCGATCGAGTATTTGCATCGGTTGAACATGGCTGCACTTCGTGCCGGCATAACAATTAAAGAGAATAACCCGCCGAACAGTGCTGCTCTGGAACATGTGGGTCACTACATTAGTACCCTAGACGATCAAGAACTGACGGACCAGCTTAATCTGCTGAGTCATAGGGACGCGGGTGAAGTTGAACAGACTCTACGGACGCTACAGCAGTCACGTAGCATGAGGTCGAAGAGTGCTGGTGGATCAGGTCTCTATCGATCCAAGACCCAGACCCAGACCGATCCGGTCAAGAGACCCTGGACCAGACCGACCCGAGCGGTCAAGGCGATCGTAGCCGAAGACAGCACGGGATCGGAAGGGGAGAGTGGAAGTCAATCCAGCCAGGAGTCATCGGATGAAGACCAGTATAGTTACGTATATGTTGCGGGACCTGCCCCGAAGATCAGGTCGAAGCCCGACCAGGTAGACCGGAAGGGAAGGAAAGGAAGCAATTCCGATCCGGACCGACCTCGTCATAAGTGCTCCCACTGTGGGTCGAGAAAACATGATGGTCCAAACTGCTGGAAGAAGATGGTGTGCAAGAAGTGCGGGAGACGCGGCCACCCGACTGACCGCTGCCTTTTCGTATGCAAGTCATGTGGAGAGATCCACGAGGCCGGCCACTGCAAGATTGAAGAATTTTTTAACATGATACGAAAGTTGTACGTGCCGGACAATCACGCGGCGATGCTGCCGCCGGACGCAGAAAAGATGTTAAACTAGAACGCTCGCCAGGTTGGAATCTGGATCGATCCGAGCGTTCTACGGTTCACATCTATGCATATGTCGGCAAGGAGGATAAGACCGACAATACACGTTCTATTCCAAATTGCGTCCACCGAGACCATCCGGTCTACAGTCTGAAGACCGATGAGTACTCCCGGACCAAGGTGGTTATGCAGTTGGACTTGCTGCCTGGAGAATCCCGCGGATACTGGAAGTATCACGCGCCTGATAAATGGTTCAAGCAGGCGAAAGCCTGTGGCAAGATTAATAACCAGAAAGCGACGATGTTGTTCGAGTATGGAGCTGAAGTCTCGATAATCGACTCCGCCTTTGCTCGTAAGGTCGGATGTCGTATAGACGATACCCAGAGACAAGAATGCGTCGCGATCGGTGAAAACTCTTATATGACCGAAGGAAGAACGCGTGTGAAAATTACTTTGTCGGGATCGCTGGTCTACTTTTTCAGCGCTTGGGTTGGCAAGTTGGCTGGTCAGGACGATTTACTAGGAATGGATTTCATGGTCTCAGCTGGTATTCGCCTAGACCTGTCACATGGAGTGCTTACACTCCCGGACGAGGTCCAGGTCCAGTTGGCTGGTCGAAGACCTCTGTATGGTTCGTATACCGATCTGGTCCGGTGGGACCAAGACCTCACTATCCCAGTCGGTCGGTCTGCCAATACCCCGGTCGAGAAAGGTTTTCGTTCGAGGAAGTTATGGTTGACCAGGGGCGATCGGTGGATCCCGACCTTCGTAAAGAGTGCTGGTCGACGTGATTTTGTCCGTGTTACCAATATCGGTGACAAGCCGCTGACACTGGACAATAACACTATTGTCGGCATGTGGTTAGCAGAAGGGAAGGTACCAAGGAAGATGGGGTTCGTCTTGATTGGGTCGAGGCGGTATGTCGAGTGGCAAAACCTGGCGTACCAATCGACCACCGATCTTATCAGCGATGATGGGTCGGTGTAAGAGGATACCTCACCTTTAGTGGAAAGACCAAGTTATGTCACCCCAAAAAATATGTTGGTCCGAAGAAAGGTGCCGCAGTCACCAGGAACGGTGGACCATCAAGTAGACGAGCCGAGGCTAGTCAACGTGGTGTCAGCACAAGACCAGTCGACAGCGGAGCAAGAAACGGGAGAAGGGGAACATGAAGTTGATAGGTCGGACCATGGCGGTATTCCTAATCAGGCCGATATCAGTGAAGGACAAGCCCGTCGATCAAGACCAGGGGCGTTCAGCCGGTCCAGAGGGTCCAGGTGATATCGCCCCAGAAGATGAACAAGTCTGTATACATGAAGGCGGGGAACAGTACATTCAGGAGCTGGAAAGCCAAATGGCAGTCCTCCCTGAAGTGTCAGCCGACTCGCCCGAAGTCACAATGGATGATTTACAAGTGGGTGATCAAGACCTTAACAGTCCAGACCATATCGAGTACTTGAAGAGTATCATATGGAAGAAAAGACATCTGCTGATCGGAAAGGGCAACGCCTTACCACCTGCAGCCCGTGGTGCGATTTGCGATATTGACGTGGGAGATTCCAAGCAGGTTGCCCAGAGATGTCGACGCGTGGCGCCACAGTACCGGGAAAAGCTTTCTGATCTCATTGGACTGTTGAGCACCAAGATTATTAGACCGTCGACCTCGCCATGGGACTCGCCGATCGTAATTGTTATCAAGAAGAACGGCGTTGACATTAGACTGTGCATCGACTATCGGCTGGTAAACCGGTTGACTAAACTAATGGTGTACCCGATGCCGCTGATTAATGATCTGTTGGAAGACCTCGACAAGCCCTTTGGTATTGTTAGCTAGATATGGCAAGTGGATTTTGGGTGGTCTCGATGACTGATCGAGCCCGTGATATTTCCGCATTTGTGACGCCGTTTGGTCTTTTCGAGTGGAATCGTATGCCGTTCGGTCTGAAGAACGCGCCCCAGATCTATCAAAGGTTGATAGATAACTCATTGTACGGACACTTCAAGATCAAGACCGATCGGGACCCTGTTGAAAATTATGATGTGTTTAGAGAGGGTGAACCCGATCGGGAAAGAGGACCGTCCGTTCTAGGGAGGCGGTCGTACATCGACGACATTCTGATACCTTCCTCGTCATGGAACAATCTGTGCGAGAAGGTTGAACGATTGTTTGAGACATGCGACCGCTGGAACCTGTCTATCAGTGCCGTGAAAAGTTTTTGGGGTATGTCCAAGGTCGCATATTTAGGCCATATGGTCTCGAACAGTGGTCTAGAGGCTAATCCCAAGGACCTGGATTCGCTGAGTAACCTCCCGTTCCCCAGATCGCTGAAGGCAATGCAGTCCTTCCTGGGAAGCTTGAATTATTATAGCCGATTCATTGAAGACTTTGCTTTCTACGCGGCTGTGCTGTACGAGCTCCGGGAAGTTGACTATCATATGTTGCGCGAAGGAGATCGGGCAACTTTACATGGGGGCGCCGACTCTGGTCTTGCTGCAGTTTGTCCGCAAGTGGAGGCCGAAGATCATATGAAGCGTGCACAGTTTGCCTTTGGTATGTTGAAGGTTAAGATGGCGACGGCACCGGTTCTCAAGCATTTCGCTCCCGAAAAAGCGCCGACCATTATTGTATATGCCAGTAAGTGGGCTATCTCGGCCACTTTGGTGCAAGATCACGATGGTGTGTATCATCCGGTCACGTTTACGAGCCGGAGGCTAAAACCAAATGAAGTGAACTATGGAATTGTCGAAAAAGAAGTTCTGACGTTGATACGAATTCTGGATGTGTGTTACAACCTGCTGGTCGGCCGACCTATAAAGGTCCTGTCGAGACGGTCTACTTTGGCCTGGCTACTATCAGCCAATGGGATGGGCGGACGTCTAGGCAGATGGTCGGCGGTATTGTCGCAGTGGACCCTCGCGGTAGTTAAATACACCGGGGGCGAAGAAGAGATATTGGGCACATTAGCTGCCAGTATCACCCCTCTGTCTGAAGTGGACGAGGCATTGATATCGATTGCCCCGAGGAAGCAACCTCGGCAGTCAGCTTCAAGACCGCCACCAACCGTCGACCATGATGAAGAGCTCTTGGTCTTAAGTTTTGACGGATCGGCAGGCGTGAAGAAGAAGGTCAGCGCCTATAGTGCCATATTGTGGAAGTTGCCACAATGGTCTATAGTTGCAGCCGCTGCCGATTTCACGACGGATATTACTGTTCACGAGGCGGAGTACCGAGGTCTACTTCTATGTCTGGACCTGCTGTCGTCGCAAGAGAAGGGGCGAGTCATCATATGTGGTGACTCCAACCTAGTGATCAGGCAGATCACCGGAGAGATCGACTGCAAGGCTCCACGACTACGGACGCTAAATGATCGAGTAATGAAGGCATTGAAGGACCACCAAAACCACGAGCTTTTGCACGTGAACGGGACTGGAACAGAAGCGCCGACTACCTCGCGACCAAGGCCATGCAAGACCAGACCAGAGCTACGATCACCGAGAAGGCCGTTCTGGATGAATTGGTGAATATAAACAGGCTCCCAGAGGTGATCGGACCCAACAACGCCCCAGTCCAGGTGCATGTGATGGTCGCGACTAGATCGAAAGCTCAGAAGTCTCGCCGACCGTTCCCGAAGGAAAGTTTGAACGAATATGCAGTGCAACAGTTAAGGATGGAACGGATCCTCAAGGCTCAGGAAGAAGAAGAATGGATTATGAACCTGAAGACCTACCTGCGTGGTGAACTGTACAAGTTGACGAACGATCAAGCGAAAGAGTGCATCAAGATTGCGGATAGCTACGAAGTGGATGATAATGGATTATTGTATTACTGCCGCGATGCCGACCAAGACAGTGCAGACCGGGACCGACTGGCGAAATTAGTTATCCCCGAGTTGCTGCAGCCGGATGTCCTTCATCACTATCACGTGAGTATAGAAGGGGGACATCAGGGCATAGTCAGGACCTATCACAAGATCAGGTCCCACTTACACTGGAGAGGTATTTTCCGCATTGTGCAGAAATATGTGGGCTGTTGCACGGATTGCTAGACCGGAAAGGGTAGACCGGTAATCAAGGGGCGATCGCCCGGAAATATCGAAGCTACCTATCCTTTCCAGGTCATAGCGATGGACCATATACCGTCGCTGCCTAAATCGACATATGGCAATGCTGAGTTGTTGATCTGGGTAGACTGTTCAACGGTCTAGTTATTGCGAAGGCAAGTGCGTCCCGGTCTGCCGAGCAAATCTCCAAAAGTTACGAAGAATGCGTCTTCCGAAGGTTCGGCGCCAGCGAGGTCATCAGACACGACCGAGAATCCGGTTTCATGGCCGAGGTGTTCCGGTCGTTTAACAATATGCTGGGCCAGAAACAGAGTGCGACGATGGCATATCGTCAGCAAGCGAATGGATCGGCGGAACGCATGGTGCAGACCATAACGAGGGCGATCAAGATGTACGTTGCTGACCCAGACCAGCGGAATTGGGACGAGTATGCAGAAAGGCTGGTGTTTGCACTCAACTCGTCGACCGATCAGGTCCGAGGAGAAACGCCTTTTTATCTGGCATATGGATGGGACCCTCGGTCGACATTGGAAGCTGCGATACCTATCGGTTGCACCCGGACCCGCGATCGCGATGCTCGACGCTGGCGCATGCAGGTCCAGAAACACTACCAGCATGCAAAAGAAGTCGTCAACGAAAAGTTACGTCAAGCTACACAAGACCGGGCAGACCGGAACAACGACCAGGTCCAACCCCACGGTATAGAACCAGGGGCGAGGGTATGGTTGTACCTAGACCGAGTGAAGTAGGGCTATGCGAAGAAGCTGGCTCACATGTGGCACGGTCCTTTCCGTGTTGCCGAGCTGATCGGTGAGCACGCTGCCCGTCTAGTAACAACTGGTACAGATTACAAGGTATTCCCGATCGTGCATGTGTCCAAGTTGAATCTGGTCCGAGAATTTCCCGATCGACTAAAACTCCCTGTCTGGTAGACGAAGAAAAGAGACTCGATTTCGATGAAGCGTTACTGCCGGAGGACAGTTGGGAACGACCATTACAGGAAGACGAGTTTGAAGTGGAGAAGGTATTAGATGTTCGGTCGACCAAGAAGACCAGGTTTGGTCGGACTCACCGAGAGTACCTGGTCCGATGGAAGGACCATGATGAATCAACTTGGGTCGACGGGCTCGACTTGAATTGTGGGGCTCTTCTACGAGAGTTCGAACGAGAAATAGTCAGTCTTAATCTCTTCGCAGTGATGCAGACTCATGAAGACCAAGACCAAGACACGCAGTAGCGTCGGTCGGTCTAGACCGGTGTGAAGATGTGGAAGGTCCGGAGTTGATGTGAAATTGTGATGAACTGTGACGAATTGGAGTAGCGGAATGACGAATGTGATGACTATTTTGCGTTATGGAGGTGGAACTGTTTACGATAACGTGTTCGGTGCAACTATGGAGAGAGTGGTAAGATTAGCTCAAGTGATTTGACTATTGGACATATGAAAAAGAAATGATGACATGTATTGCGAGTTATCTGGTCGACTACCTGCGACTTCACTTGCTATCGCCCCACAGACGGCCGATGACCATCGACGGATGATTTTGCACTTGATCCTGAAACTGGTTACGCCAGGGGTCCTTCCGATCAAGCTGGACCAAAGCATCCTTGAGGTCCGCGACCGGCTCAGCGCAATCAAGACCGGGGTACCATATGCCGTCGTCGGCCAGCAGTCTGGTCTTCTCAACGCGACGCCTCGGCATGTGGAGGAACACCGGGTACAAGAACACGTCGACGTAACACTCGCGGGCTCGCATCCCGTCCAAAATGTACTGGCACAGGGATTGCCAAGCCTCGCCCGCCCGAATTCAACGTCGCTTGCGCTTGCTCTGGAACGTTTCCTGGCCCGGATATTGTCGCACCCGGTCGGGGGGAAGCACCAAGTAGTGGGACGCTTCCCAAAATGCTTGGCCGTGGATCTTGTTGAAATTCTTCACCCGGCCTAGCAAAGTGCCGATCCACGGAGTCAAGTGGAACACAAGTCCTATCTTGGGGTGTTCGAAAATTTCTATGGTTCATCGCCGTATAGGCGGGAGATCTGCGCCGATGTAATCAAGTCCGCCCTCCATGCAGACGCGGCAGGGGTTTTCTTGGCCGGTGGGAAAATCCAGGGGTCCGGGCGAGAGAAAGACCGGGCCAGAAGCTGCTTGGCCAGGGTAGACCGGCGCAAACAGCCGATTTTCCCCGACGACCACTGAAAAGTGATTTCAAACGTCCGCGGCGGAAGGGAGCTGGTGTCAACCGCCATGTTCTTCAGTAGAGCGTGATTGTGAAGCTTGGATGTCCCGGGGAGAACCGAAGGCGCCGGCTTAGCTGGTGCCGACACTGGTGTGGCGTCACTTGGCAAACCGGTCTTCTGTTCTGACCCCAATGTCGACGCCACTTGGATGAAACTTTCACGTAAATTCGTTCGTTAATTGGACTGGATGGCTACCATAAACTCGGAATCGCAGGGCCCTTCGCTGGAGTCCTCCTCGGACGAGAGCCCTGTGTGCTTGGTGCGATTTGTAGTACGGCGCGAGGGCGCTCGACTTTCCGAGGGGCCGTAGATTCCGTCCGTGTCCGATTCCGAGTCCATAAGAAGCGCTTGTGTCTTGGCTCGCTTATGAGGGACTGCACGCTTCCCCTCGAGTCTGGGTTCGCGCAGTGGCCCGCGCCCTCGAGCTACCCGGCGCGTCCGCGCGCTTCTTCGATTTGTGTGCAATTTCGGGCTGCTGAATATCAGCCAATGAGCGATGTCGGTCTTGGTCCTGCTGCAAGCGGTCTTGGTCCTGATACAAGCGGTCTTGGTCTTGCTCCGAGGCGACTAAGGTTTCCGACGCATACCAATCTATGCTGGAGGAAGCAGCCGAACACGGATGCAGCAAGTTCATCAAGCGCTGGCGGCACTGGTCTAGTGCCACCTGACGACGACCCGACTCTAGCGTCCAAGCGTCTGACTTGTCTTGATAAGACCGGACCTTCCCGGTCTGGTCTTGAACGGAAATTTGACTTTCGGCAATGCGTCGCGCGAAGTTGTCGCCTTGCATGCGCAGTGAGGTCGCGTCAAACTGTCCGGCCAGTTGCTGCCAGCGAACAAGTGCAAGTTGATCCCGGAGATGGGACTGATAAGCGTCCAGAAGGGGCAGCTCATGACGTGCACTTACCAGCCCTCTAGAATTGGTCGGAGCTGGTCAACATGATCGTCGTACTGCCTATCAGCATCAAGCAAGGCACCTATTCCCTTGACGACGCTGGGAGGGATGAGAGCTGAAGACAAACGAGGTTCAAGACAGGTACAAGACGAAGACCAAAGATGTGCACCTCGTGTTGCCTGGTGGGCCACCTGGGTCCTGAGACGCATGTTTTCTGCAAGCATGTCCTGCATACGCGTGTCGGCTTCAGTCTGACACCCTTCCGATGTTTGAAGTGCAGGAGAGTTACATGGGCTGCCAGAACGAGCCGACCGGACAGGTGAAGCAATGTGGAGCGACTCGGCACATAGAGTTTCTACAAGAACAAGCGTCAAGAGGAAGCATAAGAGGATCGAGTGCAGTAAAGTAAGTACCTGGCGCAGGTGGCGAAGATGGCTGGTCCATGGTGAAGAAGTGTGAGTGACCAAGGTCCAGTTGGTCGAGTGATGGGTGAGTCAGACCGTTATCGTTGTGCGACACGGGCGGACTCAGGGGCGGCTGTGGTGAAGTGTACCACAAATTTGGTCACTTTTGGTCAAGGCAGTTGGTCGAGTTTCCGATTGGTCTAAACAAGGGGGATTTTTAGCCTATCAGATTCAAGGAGTATCAAGAACGCAGGTCTTGGGTGAGTCACCTGGCATTGGGTATTTTACATAATTTTGTGTGGGTACATTAGGGACCATAGGGAGGTAGTATTATTGGTTAGTTGCGGATTTTCCAAGTAAGAGTCTTTTGGTTGCGGATTTTCCGGTAAAGGTTTTTGGTCTAGGAATAAGTGGCAAAAAACTCTCTGGTCTTGGTCTACACCGCAGCAAGGGGTCGCCGTTCTTCTTTTCACGTACACTAGTCGCCTCCGCCCGCCGCCGAGTGTTTGGGGGCAGAGGGTTGAATTATCCCCTCTCGCCTATTATACCCGGTCTGGACGCGCCGCACGCGTACTATGGCCACCGGAAGTCCCTCGACGGGAGTACGATTTGGCGATCTCGACACTTTAAGTCAAGTACGTTTGGAACGTGCTATTCACTGGATTGGTCTTTACGTGGAGATATCGTTTGTGGAGTTTCACGGGCATATTGGGTCTTCACGTGGACATATTGGCTCATTGTAACATTGGTTGGAGTTTAGACCGGTTTTGGTCTTCTCTCATATTGGTCAGGGGCTAGACCGGTTGATTGGTCTACCCTCTATTATTTCGTATTGGTCAGGTCTTGATCGTTTGGACAATCGACCTATTGGAATTTATCTTTTGGAAGTGTTTCTGGTCTGTACGTACCTGGGGTGAAGAGTTCCACCCTAGGTACACCTAGCCAGCACGGTCTCCGGTATTCAAGACAGAATCAGATCGATCTGCGATCCCGATCCACCGAGTGTGTAACTAGCCCATTCCATCGGGTACACAAGATTAGATGAGCTTAAGTGAATCGTACCAAGTGTCTCTGGATGATGACCGGTCGTCTGCCAGCAGCGGACGACCGGATCAGATTTCGAGTGGAGGTCCGCGGGGTACCCCCCCCCCCGTAAGTTGGAAGGCTGGGTACGATGGTGGTGGTCAGGTTGTCGATACAAATGTATTCGGTTTCGAACTTGACTCCACCACACAAATATCGATCACCGAAGAGTGTTGCGGCTTCAGATGGACTAAAGATATCAAGGTCGAGTTGCTGGGCCACTATTTGGCTGGCGCAGCGGAAGCGTATTACGACCGGTTCACCGAAAGCTGGTGGCAAGAAGAGCCAGCATTATGGAATATAATGAACAAGATTCTAGCCGCGTTTAGCGTGCGCATAACGCATGCGGAGGGGGAAGCTCCTAGGTGCGCGCAAGGAACCAGGAAGAAGTTGGATGGACCACCTTTTGTATCTGACGGCAGTGGCGGACGCAGTTGGGTCCAACTGTGATGCGATGGTGTTAGATAACATTATCTACTATGCCATGCCTGAGCTGTCAAGCGTGCTCATGTCTCGTTATAACCACTTGCGTACGGACTATCTGCGGCAAGCCGAAGAGATTTGCCAGTTTGCACAGGCTGTTGAGTTCAACAGCCGGCGCCAGAAAGGGCACGGGACCGGAACGGTCAACATGATTGTGGAGAAGCCTAAAAAGGCTGTAACAACGAAAAATCGCGGTTGCTACGGATGTGGCGAGCGGGGGCATTTCAAAAGAGATTGCCCAAGGAAGAAGAAAGTCCAAAAAGCGGATTACGCTTTAATGATCGCTGGTGATGAGGTAGCACCCGGTCGAGATACCTGGATTCTCGACAGCGGCGCAAGTGTACATCTGACACCAGATATCACTTGTTTGACCGACATAAAGACCGTGGATCGACAGTGACACCAGGTGGATGGAAATACATTCATCCTAAACAAGAAGGGCACTATTTTCATTCGCTTTGTGCACGGAGACGTGGAGAGTAAAAATCAAGGATGTGTTTTTCGCAGAAGGAGCCGCTCGAAACATTTTTTCGTATGGAGCATTCGAAAAAGGCGGTTTCGTAATCGACTACGTGGATGGAGAAGGGACGCTGGTTAGACATGACACACGTGTGCCGATTACTCGAGTCCGTGCAGTAAACAATGTATGCACTGTGGATTGTGAAGTGGATCGTCTCAAGAAAACCTATAAAGAGATGATTATGTCGGTGCAATACCCGATGGAGGACAATTACGTCCCTGAAGATGACGTTCAAAGTGGTTCCCTAATGCACTTTCATGTGCGAATGGGCCACCTCAACTTCGAAACGATTTTGAAGTTGGCGCAGGATCCTGAATACGGAACTCGGATCACGGATGAGACGCGCAGGCACTTCGTACCTGCGCGCAGAAAAAAAAAACGAAGAACGATCAAGCGAAAAAGGACAGCGGTAAAAACGCGCCTATTGACCGGATCGGTGGTGTGATTTGTTCCGACCTCAAGGGTCCCATCACACCAAAGGATCGTCGAGGCAAAATGTTACTTTTATTGACTTTAAAAGCAACTATACCAGAATTTTTCTGGCAAAAGGCAAGGACGCTGCTGCGAAGAAATTCGAACACTTCTTGGCGTTCTTCGAAAGGACGTTCGAATGTAAAATTCACGTTCTTAGAACTGATGGTGGAGCCGAATATCGCAATGTGGATTATTTTTGTCGTAGTACCGGCATCGCTCGATAGATCAGCGAGGCCGTAAATCAAGCGAGCAACGGCATAGCCGAACGCATGCATCGGACCGTGATAAATATGGCCCGGTGGATGCTGTTTGGAAGCGGTTTGAATCTTTCGTTTTGGGGGGGGACGCGGCGGAATATGCAGCATATGTGCTGAACCGCACCCCAACGAGTGCGAATCCTAGACGGATGTCGTCAGTCGAAGTTCTGACGGGAAACAAGCCAAATTTAGGCGCGATTGTTACGTTTGGGTCACCGTGCACGGTGTATAGGAACCCCGGCAAGAACACGCTAGCGCACCGCGCGCAGGTCGGCGTGATTATTGGTCGGAGTGAGGATACAAAGGGATTTAATGTGTATTTGAAGGCTGAGCGAAAGGTGACCATGACCCAGCACGTGAAAAGCGTTGACACGCTCACAGACGTGCAGAACCGCCAGCTAAAGGGCAGAAAAGACGAAGAAAGTAGCGCGGAGTCGATACCAAGAAACCGTGTCTCGGATAGTGATGAATCTATGTCGGACGCACCGCGAAGTGGCCAAAGGTCAGAAGGAGCAGCGGGATCCTCAAGCGTCGAGCAGATGGAAAGGAAGAAAATCGCGCGAAAGCCGCGTTGGACGAGGGACCGTCACGTTACGCGCCGGTACGCCGAGCGCATGGCTCAGGCGGAAAGCAAAAAAGAAAATAACGATGACGCGGACGCGGTCGAAAGTGGAGAAACTGCCAATATGGTAATGGAGGGCGACCCGAGAAATTATCGGGATGCGATGGGTCGCCAGGACGGGGAAAAATGGTTCGAGGCTATGGACCAAGAAATAAATGCGTTGGAGGCGAATGACGTGTGGTAAATCGTAAAGAAACCACCGGATTCCAAGCCTTTGCATTCGAAGTGGGTGTATAAAATCAAGACAGACGCCAATGGACAGGTGGAACGGTACAAGGCGAGGTTAGTGGCCTGCGGAAACGAGCAGCGTTTCGGGGTGGATTACGAGCTAACCTTTGCCGCCGTGATAGAAATGACCACTGTCCGGTTCATTTTGATGCTCGCTAGGAAATGGAGAGTACGAGCGAACGCTTACGTGAAAGCGTTCGAGGATGAACATGAAATTTATTTGTTCACCCCTAGTGGAATGAAGGTGGAACCTGAAAAGGTTAAAAAGTTACAAGTTGAAAGTTCAAGCGATGTGGTATTAAAACTGAAGAAGACGCTTTACGGTTTAAAGCAGGCAGGGAGGCAATGGAACCGCCTGCTGCACTCGAAGCTACTAAACCAACGCTACGAGCAGAGATTCACAGACGGTTGTCTGTATTTTAAGAAAGTTCGTGGTGAAACTGTGGTGGTAGGAGTTTACGTGGATGACCTGTTGGTCACGGGCACGAAACAAGAACATGTGGAAGATTTTTTCAAGGAATTGAAGGATCTGGAAATTAAAAATTTGGGTGAGGTAACGAAATTCTTAGTGATGCGTGTGGAATATAAAGAAGATCAAGGTTACTTTCTGGATCAATAAGTAATGATCAAGGACCTCCCCAAGGTGTATGGCATGGAGGAGGCGAACGCAGTCAAATCACCTATTGGAGACGAGTTCGAGAACCAGAATTCGAAGGATCAAGACATGTTGCCAAGTTGCGGAAAGGATGGATCGCCTACAATTAAAATGGGCGTGACTGGGTAACCCCCCCCCTTTGCTGCGTACACCCCCCCCCCTCCATTTTATGTGAGGTGTGTGTGTGTGACACCAGACTCTCCCCAAGCAACGCCGCTTCTTGCACAAAGTGATTCGTTAGAAGACGAGTTGACTGCCAAGGGAGAGGCAACCCTCGGTCCACTGTGCGATGACAAAGAGTTTAAGCTTGAGCGCGACATGGTAGCGATTAAGGTGGTAGAGAAGATGGTGAGTAAAGAGAAGTTCGTTCCATCGCTCATCGAGCCCTCCTTTGGCATTGGCCGGATGCTGACGGCTATCTTTGAGCACAACTTTTCGACCCGTGGGGGGGACGAAAAGCGCGTCGTCATGTCCTTTTCTCCTCTGATAGCGCTCATCAAGGTCTCTGTGCTACCGCTGAGCAACAACTCGGTCTTTGACGACTTCACCGAGGAGCTAGAGAAGGTGTTTGTGGCGGAGAATCTCGAATGCAAGGTGGACACGTCAAGCGTCGCTATCGGCCGCAAGTACGCCCGCGCAGACAATCTAGGCATTCCATTTGGCGTCACGATAAACTTTGACACAGTCGAGGACCGCCAAGTGACACTGCGTGAGCGTGACTAGACCGCGCAGGTGCGGATTCCGATTGACGCTATTGGATCCGAGGTGAGAAAGTTAGCTAACGGCTTAGCCACGTGGGACGAGACGCTGGAACTCTACCCAAACGTCAAGGTCACTGCCGAGTAGGATCAAAGAGGAGGATGACCAGCGTGGCAGAAGCATAGAGTAATCCATGGGTTCATGTTTAGGTTTGGGACTCTAACCTACGAAAGAGCATGACGCATGCCGACGTTGCATTCGTCACAGCTCGTCGCCAGCGTGAAATATATACAGTTTGGCTTTAACGTGCAACACCAGTTTACCTGAGGGAGTGCAAAACCTTAAAGACGCCACCCATCCGTCTAAATCTATGGAGTCCACTATGGCGTTCCAGCACTTAACAACGCTGCAAGAATAAACTGAGTGAAAATTACCCACACCTAGCCGTTTTTTTAACGAATCACCTTGTGCAAGAAGCGGCGTTGCTTGGGGAGAGTCTGGTGTCACACACACCCCTCACATAAAAGGGAGGGGGGGTGTACCCAGTCACGCCTTTAAAATTTTTTAGTCCTTACCGGAAGTTTGGTGTGGATCGCGCGTTGTTCGAGGCCAGACATTGCGTTTGCAGTGCACAAGGCCACGCGCAGGGCTCATGCGCCCCCAAAGTTAAATTGGTTGACCACGAAGAGGATCCTGCGCTTCCTTAAGGGGACCGCAAGTATGAAGCTACGCTTGGAGAAAGCAGACAACGTGGAATCCGATAAGAATGATGAAGTTAGCATCGAAGGTTATTGTGACGCTGATTTCGCTGGCTCAAAGAGGATCGCAAGTCTACAAGTGGTGGTGTTTTTTTTGTGGAAGGGTGCATCGTGCACTGGATATGCAAGCGACAGTCTTGCTTTTCCATCTCGACGATGGAGGCCGCAGTTTACGCGGAGTCGATAGCTCTGTGCGAGCTCACGGGCTTTAAAAAAATGTCAAGTGAAGTGGGTTTGAAGGTTGCATTGCCGATGAAGTTGTCTTGCGACAACCAGGCAGCTATTAAAATGCTGGAAGAAGATGGAAAGGCTTGCAAGACGAAGCACATGGATATTCGAGTGAAGTTTCTATTATTGAAGTTCAAGAATGGTATAATCAAGACAAGCTACCGACCCACAGACGAAAACCTGGCAGAAATTTTTACCAAGCCGCTTAGTTCTGAGAAGCTGAAACGCGCGCAACAGGGTCTGGGACTGGTGGAGATTGCGATGGAATAATGGGCTTTCACCGGAAAGTCGAGAAGGAGTGTTAGAAGGGCGCGCTTTTTGTGCAGGAGCTAGCGTCGCCATTTTGGCTTTCAAGCGACTTTTAGGTGAAAAGGTGGTGTATTGTACATAACTTTAGGTTAGGTACAAAACATTGTATATTTGCATATTATTAGTTTTAGGTGTAAACTTAACTCTAATACATTACTTCTGAATGGTTTTTCGACTTACGTAGTTATTACGAGTGGTTAGCAAGCGCGCAACTGTGTGTGCCTTGCTTCGATTGAGTTTACGTGGATTATCTAGTACGCTGCAGTGGCAGCTGGAGTGATCATCACACATTGGATTCTCGTGCTTTACGTTGGTTTGTTTGAGTTACTGATCCTTACGCTCAAGTCGCTAAAGGACAGTGGAGAATTGGATTAAGTTACGTATTTGATTACGCATTGTTACGCTAATTGTTAGCCTTTCGTTTGTACCGGAATATTACGCAGCAGTACGTGGTACTCGGAACCTGCGTGCAAGAGTACGTTCAGACATATGAACAACGAAGAGTTTCAACAAAACTAATGGCCTTGGAACAAATATAGTGTAATGACGTAACTGGGACTACGTGTTACACCACAAGTCTGACATTTTGGGAAAAGCGGCTTTGTCAAGTTCTCTGTGCGGGTGGATCATCTCGCATCGTATCTTTTGTATATGCGCTTTTGGAAGCATTCGATCGAAACTTTTAGGCGCGTGATTATACATGCAAATATTCAACTTTAACTCTAAATTCTAACACGGCCATCCTTTAGGCGTGAGTGTCATATATGCAAATATTCAACTCGTCTAAATTCTTTCACGTATGGCAGAAATATTTGCTTATAACTCCAAGATAAGTTATGGTATACATTATCATGTTAAAACACAACAAAAACAGTTGCGTTCACTTTACGCGATCTATACTCACCTGCTGACAAAGTTTCAGCGTGGGAGGATCAGCGAAATGTGCGAAAAGGTGTGCGTCGCGAGGTAGCCGTAGAGAGTTCAGTCCGAGCACTCTGTGTTTAAATGTAAAACGGAAAGTAAAGATATATTATGTATAGCTACTTAAGTCACTATCCAGTCCTAACGCAACTTAATCTTGTAACTGCTGTTATATGCAATAAATGTATGGCTTACCTGCAACAGCCAATGGGATTCCACTATACGGAAGAGTGCAAACTCCAAAATGGGTACACACTCTTCCAATACTCCTCCTGCAATACCGGAGGCTGTGGCACCATCACTGCAGGCCTAGCGATGCACGCAACACTTGGATACGCTGCGCTCCCAAGTCCTTAGTTAGCAAATCCGCCAACATCTCCTCGCTCGGCACGTGGTTCGCCACAACAATGCCCTTCTTGGTGTAATCCTTTAGAAACTTCAGCTTGATGTCGACGTGCTTGGAACTAGCTCCACTCGATTCATCCTCCAATTGCTGTATCGCAGCTTGGTTGTCCATCTTGAACATGAGCGGCGTCTTGGCGTGCATCCCAATTTCGGCGACCAGCTGTCGCAGTCCTAACGCCTCCTTTCCGGCCATCTCTGCCGCAACAAATTCCGCCTCCGCAGTTGACAGTGCAACCTCCATCTGCTTTTTGCAGGCCCAACTCACGATAATTCCATTTATAAACACCACCATTGCCGAAACATTCTTCCGGTCCGTCTTATCAGCAGCGAAATCCGCATCGCTGTAGACCATAATCCGGAGTAGAATGGGTAGGTCTTCATCGTGTTTCAAAACCAACTTCAAATCGCTCGTTCCCTTCAGGTACTTGAGAATTCTTTTTGCAATCTTGTAATCGCCCAGCGTGGGTGCATGGGTCTTACGCGTGGCTCGGTGCACGGCGAACGAAATGCCAGGACGCGTGCATCGGGCGACCCATAGCAAACTTTCCACAAGCGATTGGAACTGCTGACACTTGGTAGATTTTCTTTCGGCTGCAATAGCAAAAGCTCTTGATACTCCTTTGCATCATCCAGCGCCATCACCGGAGTTCGGGATGAGTTCATCTTCTCCAGCCTGTTCATCTTGAGTATTTCCTTGATAGTGCATTCTTGATCCAGCACTTAACCGCCCTTCGGATCACCTTGAATCCGAATCCCCAGAAACTTGGTGACACTGCCCAAGTCCTTTAATTTCAATACTCTCATGTCTGCAAAAAATTCCAGGACGATCCTCTCACTGGTTCCAGTAACCAGGAGGTCACCAACATATGCACCGACCACCACCGTTTTTTCTCCTTGTTGCTTGACGAAAATGCACGTATCGGTGACGCACTGCGTGAATCCAAACTTTAACAATGTTTCACATAGGCATTGGTGCCATAGGCGCCCAGCCTGCTTCAATCCATAAAGTTTCTGCTTCAATTTCATTGCGAGATCCTTTGGTGAATTTACATCGAAATTACGCAATGTATCCATCGAGACATCCATGCCTTGCGGCTACTGCAAATAAATCTCCACATCGTCTTCAGACTTGGCCTTGGGGTAGGCACTTGGCACATCGCCGTGGCGTGCCGCTACCCCCCACACTTGCGCCAAAACGAGAATCAACTTGACGTTATTCAAATCCATAACGGTTGAAAACGTAAAAAAGTAATCATATCCGAAAACTTGTTTGTCGCCTCTGGCGACCAACCTCGCCTTGTACCTCTCAACCGACCCGTTTGCACTTACTTTCGTCTTGTACACCCACTTGGTCGGGAGAGGTACCTTGCCATCAGGGAGGCGAACAACATCCCATGTTTACAGATCTTGGAGGGCCTTAAGCTCCTCCATTTCAGCCTGTCTCCACATCTTCGACTGCGGGCCGCCGTGCGCCTCACGGTAGTTCTTCGGATCTGGTTGCATCGTTGAACCACCTGGTGGCTCGCAACCAGGTTCACGCACCGCATACACGCATAAAGCGCTTTCCACATTTTCGTTACTTTTACCAATTTTATCTTGATTTTGTCGCTTGGCGCTGCCCTTTTGGCCCTCGACTCTTCGTACTCTTAGCCCTTCACTGTCTTCTTGGACTTCCTGCGCGTCTTCCTAGTGCCTTGCACTGGTTTCTCGACGTTCCTCGGCTTGGTTGTAGCCTCTGGTATTCCGTTACTTCCGCGCCCTTTACTCGGTGCGTTTGAAACAACGTTTCTTGAACGCGACTCGGCCATTTATTCGAGTTCTTGACTGCGTTCACCTTCCAGCATCTTGGTTACCTTGTAGATCGTCTCGGCACTGAGCGTCTCGATCGCGGTGACGTACCGCGTAACCACGACCACCCTCTCCTTCATTTACAGTACATTGAAACCTTTTGTTTCGTCGCTCCTCCCTAAAATTAGGGCGCGCTCAGCGTGCTTCGCCAGCGTCTTCTTCTTTGGTTCCCGCCAAACCATTCACGGGGACCCGAAAACCACGATGTCGTTTACTGCCGGCCTCTTGCCGGTCAGCACTTCCAATGGCGAAATTCGCCCGATATTCGACCTTGTCGGGTACGGTTGAGTATGTACGCAGCATACTCATACGCCTCCGACCAATACGTAAGGGGTACACCTGACCCAAATATCATGCACCGGCCATATTGAAAATGGTCCGGTTCATCCGCTCCGCCTTTCCATTCGACGCCGGATTTCCTGGTTCGGTTACTTGGCGGCGGATACCGGTCTGCTTGCAAAACAGATCAACGTTCCGGTACTCTCCGCCGCCATCCGTACGCAGCACGTGTACCCTGCACGAAAACTCATTCTCAAACCAAGCGATAAAATGTCCAAACATTTTCGCTGCCATGTCCTTGGTTCGCGCCGCGAAAACCCTGAAATAATTGGAATGGTGGTCCACAAACACAACCAAGTACCGGTTGCCTCGTCTGTCGCGGGGTGTGATCGGACCTTTGAGGTCACAGCAGATCACTCCTCCGATGCGATCAATCGGCGCATTTCCGCCCGAATCCACCTTTGGTTGCAACTTTCTGGTAGCTTTCCCTTCGGCACACGTAAGGCGATTCGGCCTATTCGTGTCCGTTAAAGCAATATCAGATCTCGGGTCCCTGGCCAACCTTTCAATGGTATCATAGGCCAGGTGATTCAGGCGCATGTGGAAATGGTGCAGGCTGCCAGTGTGGACGTCTGGACCGACATCTTCGAACACACTATTGGTAACCATGTCACCGAAATCCTTCGAAAAATTTCGCGCCTTCTCGGCCTTCAACATAGCGACGAAAACGGAACCATATGTCATCACGTCAAACAATTTCTCGTCCTTGATCATGAGGCGCATCTTGCTGCCATCATCGACCATGGTGCAACCCTTTTGGCGCAACCTACCAAGTGAAATCAGATTTCTGGCTAGTTGCGGTGTGAAGTATACTTCAGTCAAGACAACGACCGTTTCACTCTTGTCGCACGTCCGCAACGTAAGCCGTACGACCTTGGTTGCCTGTAGGGTGACACCATCTGGCAAGGCAAAAGTATCATCAGTACTGCAGTCCTTGGCGTCTTCCAATAAATTTGCGATCGACACCAAGTGTCTACTAGCACCACTATCAATAATCCAAACATCTTCGGTATCATTCCCATTTACACATGCATTTACGTATGCACCTAAAGTGGTATCCATGGTCGAAAGCACGAAACGCTTTGACGACCTTTCATTTCCGCTACGGCCCTGCCCTTGAGTGCGTTCGCTTCCAATCTTCCGTTGCTTCACGGGGCAATACCTTTGTATGTGCCCCTCGCCACCACAGGCGTAGCACACGCGTCGCCCCTTACCAGATGTTGCTGCATGCACGTGCAACATAGGGGCAGGCTTCGACTTCACTGCATCATCTTCGAGCTCCTGCGCCCAGGAAATCAACTCTTGTGCATGGCCTAGGTAATCCACCCTTCTCGGGTCATACCTAGCCATCAACATTATCTTGAGGCGCGGCGCAGCATATTTCACGATGTTTTCAATAATTAACTTTTCCCTCGACCCGCTTTCGCGAGCCAGAGCTACTAGGTACAAGTAGTGCTCCGTCCAGCTGCGTTGAGGATCTTTCGCCATCGCAAACTTTGCAGCGGCTTGGTGGTGGGATATCGTCGTCTTGAATTCCAACCACATCTGATCCATAACGTGAATCAACGTCGGTCGCACCCGCCACCACCATGCAACATTCGTGAGGTAGTACTCAGCGGCGGTGCCCTCCAAGTGTTCGCCAAACTTGTTTACCTTCAACCGTTCAATCGATTGGAAGACAGAGGTCATTTCTGCAATTTCAGTTGCTTCCATGAACAGGTAAGCCCACTGGCGATACCCTGCACCCATACCGGGATACAGTTCGCGTCCCGAAAACTTGTCGATACTGAATTTGGGTATTTTGTACTCGGTGTGCTGCACCGGTACATTTGGCTGCGCGGCGGGCCCTTCGGCACCGCCTGCACCTTGCGCCGCAGCGGGTGCCCTGCGAGGTTCTTCATATGTTCGTGGGCGTGGCCTTGCTCCAGCTTCTACCCCTTCGTCCCCGGCCAGACCATCCAAACACATCTGCTGGCCGAACGTATGGTAATTCCTAAGACTTTTACGGAAATCGTTCTCCGGTATTCGCACCGGCGCCTCCCTCTTAAGCTCGAGGGACTTCTTCGCGGATGCGGGCCTAGATCGCCCTGCATCTTTGTCGTTCACAGTTGCCGCAACTTCTCGCAAACTGTCCAACATCTACCGAAACTGATCCGGAGAGGGCACATCGTCATCATCAAAATCAATCATCATAAACTTAACAAAAAACCTTCAATCACGTCCGTCAATCGCTTCTCCTTCGATAGGGGGCTTTCCACAAGCTCCACGAAAAGTAACAACGAGAAAAATGCAGTAGAGCACACTACGATGACCAAGAAAACTCCACGAGATTACTTGACGCAACTTGGGCTCTTAACCTGTTAAAACATAACAAAAACAGTTGCGTTCACTTTACGCTATCTATACTCACCTGCTGACAAAATTTCAGCGTGGAAGGATCAGCGTAAGGTGCGAAAAGGTGTGCGTCGCGCGGTAGCCGTAGAGAGTTCAGTCCGAGCACTCTGTGTTTAAATGTAAAATGGAAAGTAAAGATATATTATGTATAGTTACTTAAGTCACTATCCAGTCCTAACGCAACTTAATCTTGTAACTGCTGTTATATGCAATAAATATATGGCTTACCTGCAACAGCCAATGGGATTCCACTATACGGAAGAGTGCAAACTCCAAAATGGGTACACACTCTTCCAACATATCATTCCTTCTCAGCTTAAATCAAAGTCGGCATGTGCTCGAGATTTCAAGACGCGAGCAGCCAGCTCCACGTAACTCGTCAAGATTTGCACTTCGGCGAGTGTAGCAAATTCACGAAGCCGAATCGTCCTAATGTATTCGACGCAAAAAAATGATTGTTCAACGATCGGAGTTGCGACTTCAATGAAATTCTTGTCTTCTAATGTGTGATAACAAGTGTCTTTGCTAAGAAATCTTTCATTGGAAACTGGGCTCAATTTGTATGGGGTAACGCACGTGGCTAATGTTTGTTGAGTTCGATCATTGCATTCGCGACGACTTGAGAGTTATCGCACACATGCCAAACCGTACAATGCGATTGTGCCCAGCGACTCTACAAAAGAAGCAACAGTTCATGATATGCGTGGATGCAGTACAAAACCTACGTGGTCGAGGATGATATGGTTATGGTTTGCAGTGCACTCCTCCGTACGGTATCTAATCCTGATGGTTACGACTACATGAGCCTGGAAAATTCAGCGTTTGTGACGGAGTTTGGGCTGCCTTAGTTCCAGCGGTCCAGGTTTCTATCGTTCTGATACGCTTACTCGAGGTAGTACTATTTAATTGTCTTGTCGGATGTATGCTCCTTGTGTACTACGAAGGTGTACTCATAGGTGTGATGAGGAGGTGCTGGGTAAATAGATAGCGCTGAGTCTATTTGTGTGTGCTGATCTGCAGACCCTTGATATGGACATCTACGCATTAGGATGCGGATTGAAGACTTTGCCAGAAAAAGGATATTTAAGACCACACTAAATCCTGATGCTCGTGTTTCACTCACTTATTGAGATCCACGCCTCTAAAAGGTACCCCATGATAGTCTCCCCTACTCCTTCGGGTCTCTGCTTTCGTTAGATATGCATAGTTTAAGAGTTCACAAGCGACCAATCATATCTAAAAATAGCAACGACGCAGATATTGATTAATACAGACTCGGGGGTCAGTCTGTCCATTTCAGATTCCTCAACAACGTTTGAAACCAACACGCTCCATCAAAATTTTCAAAACTGCGTTGTTATCTTGCTAACGGACTCATGAGAGCGGTCGGCGAAGCTGTGCTCTCGAAGCGCAGCTGACACTTCACAGAATATTAACGCAGCCTATATCCTGTTTGTCTACCTCACGAATCATGGAATCTGGATCCATGCTCTCAACATGGCCTACGTGGCGTCTTATAGACTTAATTAGCATTGCGTATTGAAATAGAAGCCTGCGATTAGCAGGAAAGTTGTTCCCATCCAGACGCAACTCTTCAACCAGTACAATGTTAGCGCTCGAGGGGCGATGACTATTGTCATAGTTCTCAACTCGTTGGCGCTTCCTACTCGACCCATTCACTTCATTGCGTCATTGTTACTATCCACATGAGCATGTGTCACATTAGCATCGATTGAACTAACGAAAATATCTGCAATACGCGCAAGCCCGTCCAAGGTAATTCGATTGGAACGTAAGTCGACAAGCTTGAATGGTTTCAATTGAGCTCGTTTCACAAGTGCTTCGAAAATTGCAGTCGCGCCATGATCCCGCAAATTATTTACCTCTAGTGATAGAGATGTGAGCGTAAAATTACTCTCGAGAGCGGTCAACAGTCCAACAGATACACCAGATAGCTCCAGCTTGACACCACCGATACTTAGGTCCGAGATGGAGGAATTAACTAACAGAAAATGAGCCAGGAAATCCCCAAAACCAATGCCAAAATGATTGTAAAAAAGATTCAAGTGCTTGACAGTCTTGTTGCGACGCAGCGCGAGCAGCAAACAGGTGGCACCTTCAAGACCAAAATTCCACGACTCAAGATTCAAACGAGTCAACCGCGTCGTCAATCCATCAACCCGAGAAGCTAGCATTGGGGCCAATGCGTGTATTGCTGGGTCATGGATTCGTGTATTGGAATCTAGGTCAAGACGTTCCAGATTGAGTACGCCATCTGTGCTCGCACGGCAAATGGATCCAAGAGTTTTGAACGACACGTTGTTGTTCTCAAGACGGGGGTATCGTAGAGCCAGTGGTTTTCTTATTTACGCGAGCCCATCGAATGCGTTATCATCAAGATTGTTTCGAATTAAGAATAGTCGCTCCAAGGTCGAGACACGAAGTGCTGCATCGACAAGCAGTTTCTTGTCGAGCTTACCGATGCAATCGGTAACGCTTAGCTGCAATAACTGTGGCATCTCACGCACCATTGCCACCAACGTGCGATATCCTTCAGGTTGAATTTGCACGTAAGGTAAATCAAGCGTCGTGATTCTGCATGTATCCAGACCATTCTTCACTGTAGTGGTAATCAAGGTGCAAAGGTGACCAAACACAATGTCACTAAAGCTCCCGCCAGAGAATCTTAGCTCTATAAGATGACAATTCTCTTGTAATACACGTAACATTATATCCCAAGAAGGGTTTTGCGTATCAAATCGGTGCACGTTCAGTCTTCGGAGGTGTCGCAGTGCCAATAGTATATCTGCATTGTCGTTTCAGATGTCGTCAACGGACAAGTTAAGTACTTCTATGCAATCGATAAATAGCTTTAGATTTTCCATCATTTCACCCACATTTCCTACATGCTGCTGATCGCGCCGCCTTAACATCATGTGGAATTTTACCTCCCAAAACATGTTTCGATAGCTACGTTCCTTTAGATCTTTCGCGGAGTGACAACGGGTCAGTCGAGCTTTCCACGTGTGCTGTGTCTCTCGGTCTAGCAAAAAAATCTGTCGCCTTCCAGTGATCGTTGTAGCCGGTGCGTATACGCACGGTGCGGCTAGCGCACAGAAGAAGACTCTTTCTTAAAGCGGTAGCTACCGCTACTTAGCCGATACGCCCTTGTAAAGGGCTTAGTAGGAGAGTTCTCCTACTCGGGGCCAAGATTCCCGGGTTAGTTTACGACTTAGCCTTAACGGCTGTATTCCCTTTACGGGATGTAAATAAAGGTAGGGCTCCCTCTTACCTACGACACTCACTGCGCGCGCGACCGGTCGAGGTCGCACGTCCGCAAAATAGAGTGAAATGTAAACTGAATATATTTAATATGTAATTCGCCTAAATTAATTTAAACTATATAAAATATATGTAATACTAAGTAGAATATTCCTAATTCGTACCTAGCTAAAATGTAGTGTACACACCTGTGTACGGACACGTGGATGGCTGACACACCACCACACCAGGGGCCCCTGCCCTGATTGGTTAAAATAACCAAAGGTTCAAAACCTTCAAACCGGCCAATACTGACCTCAACCGATGTGTACTCATGTACACCAACACTCAATGTAACCCGAATGTAACCCCGTTACATCCTCCCCCATCAAGACTATTGCTTACGCAATAATCAAAATCTTGTTGGAGAACTCCAACGCCAGTACCTCTGGCTTTCCATTGTACACCTTCAGCGGTGCTATGGACGCAAACTATTCCGACAACTCGGAAGTGGACGCCCTTGGGGAGATCTCCCAAACGTCTGGCCATGTTGATAGCGCCGAACGGCGCTATCAGTCATCCAACCCATTCCCCACACGTACCAATGAACCGTCCTTGGTTCAAGAGGCCCGACGTGCCGGACGGGCACGGAAGAGACCTCGCGACACTCAAAAGAGGTCTAAGAACGCGGTCAAGAGGGGTTTAGCCTCCTATACCCCTGGTCCAGCGGCTATACTGCCGTGTGAAATTGCGCATCGGAACCAACTCCGGGACCGACTACTAACTCCCAAACATTATTCCGTTAAGTCCTACCGGACGCGCCTCGGGAAGCAGGCACGCGGTGTCCTCGTGTATATTATCCGCGAGATTCCCATTGTTCACCTGAGGGAAGAAAGCGTAGAGGACGCAGAACAGGCGTTCCGCGCCTGGGGGAAAGGGAGAAAAGCCTCCCCAGTTTTGATGCGCTGTACAACAGCTTTTCCGAACACGACGTCAGGTAGAGAGAGCGCTACGCTTGGCCTATGCTCAGGCCAAAGCGAAAGGGCAATTACCTGCCTCCCATTATACGCGCTCTGCTCTCGATGTGGTGCCGGAGATCAATGCAAGCACAGCATCTGTCTCTGGCGAACTCCCACCTACTGGGAGTGAAGGGGCTTCTTCAGCCCCTTTGGTCGTTGACTCTCAGTGGGATTCTCCCGCTCGAAAGCGTCAACGACGTCACGGCAATCCTGCCGCAGGGGAGTCTCGTACTCCCACGAGTTCTGGGAATGTGGATACCCTTTCCACTTCACCAGGTACTGGGTCTCACCCCGGTGATGGCGTCGTGCCATCAGGCGTTCCACATGATAATGTGGAGTACCCTCCGTATCGAGCACTGGAGGAGGGGGTCGCGCTATTGCGGCGTGACTTCCACGAGCGCTGTGATCGGCACAGCCGTCGAATCCAAGATGCTCAGGAGGGACTCCGCAACGAGGGGAGTGCGAATGAACGCATCGAGGGGCGGCTTGCCTCTCTCGAGTCTCTCGTCGCGGAGCTTCAGGGTCGTATTTCAACCCTATCTGAGATGTTCCGACCTGTTGCGCCTTTCGGCTATCCGGTTTCTTACCCTCCTCTGAGAGGGGACCCGCCTCCGGGTTCTGGTATGGCTTAAGCATACCCACATAAAAGGTTGGATGCGTACGCATCGCCTTCGGGATGTCTAAGGTGTACGACAAGCCCTTTCAGGCTAATACCTTAAAGGGCCCCACAAACCTGGGGCGCAGTTTATTGCGCAACACATTTGAAACTGCATGTGTAGGAAGACTTTTAGCGTTTAATAAAACACTTTCTCCTACTTTGTACCCCTTTTCGTTACGCCGCCCCTTGCGGTCAGCTTGCTCCTTCTGCTAGTCTTGGCTTTCCGCCATGGCATCGCAGACGTGTCGTAAGACACTAAGGCGCGTCGATAAAAACTTATCGATGTGCTTTCGCACAGATACAGGGCTGACATCGAGGAATCTTCCCCCCTCAAGCCCTGGGCCACACACGCGTGGCGTCAACGGAACCCTCGGATTCACCAATCCGTTCACGTAAAACGGGGTAAACCCCGTAGATGCATGTACCGAATTGTTGATAGCAAATTCAACCATCGGAAGCATCTCACTCCAACTCTTTGGAGAATCCGGACATAAACTCCGGAGAATATCCTCCACAACGCGATTAACGCGTTCCGTCTGACCGTCCGTCTGCGGATGATCCGCAGTGGACATGAGGAGCTTGGTGCCTATCACCTTAAACAACGCTCCCCAGAATTGTCCCGTAAAACGGGGATCCCAATCCGACACAACGGAATCGGGTAGACCATGCTGTCGAAAGACACGGTCTAGGAACACTTTCGCTGTTCCTTGTCCATCTATGGACTCTGGCACCGCCGCCAGGTGATCCATCTTGCTCAAACGGTCTACAAAGACCAGTATGCCGGTGTTCCCGGCCTTATCCCTCGGAAAACCGAAGCTAAAATCCATGCTAATGGATTTCCAACACTCCGTAGGAACGGGTAAGCTCGCCAAAGGCGCTGATGAATATGCAGAGGGTTTGACCCTCTGACACGTCTCACAGGTGCGTATAAACGCACCGACCCACTTATACATATTGGGCCACCAATACAAAGCGCTTAAAGCGCTGTAGGTCTTATCTCGACCTAAATGACCCCCGGTAGGGGCGTCATGTGCCTCAAGAGGACTCTATACTTCAGTTCCTCATCATGAAAAACTACCACCCGCGGAGTGTCCTCCGCGCTCGTGCTATAAAATAGCAGACCGTCACAGTAACTGTAACGGTGTAAACGAGCTTTAGCTCGACTTGACAGGGTTGGATCAGAGGAGCCAAGACCCTTTTCACCCAACGCGCTGATAAGCGCCTTACACGGTGGGTCTTTCTCATACGCCTGCCGTATGAGATCCACCACAGACGAGGTGATCAATGTCGCGTGAGCGAGCTCGTAATCGGGACGACGCGACAACGCCTCTGCAAGCACGTTCTGCTTGCCAGGTTTATACTTAACCTCAAAGTTGTACTCCGCAAAGAAGGAGAGCCAACGGGCCATCCGTTGCGATAGATGAGGCGACTTTGTCGCTGTCCGTAAGGACGCGTGGTCAGTATAAACCACGAACGGCTTTGAGCCGAGTAGGTGAACCCTAAATTTGACAAGAGCATACTTCATTGCAAGTAACTCCTTATCATGAACGGGATAATTCCGTTCCGCAGATTTAAGCTGCCTCGACTCAAACGCAATCACGCGTTCTCTTCCTTCATCGTCTGCTTGTAACAAAGCACATCCGATTGAGAAATCGGAGGAGTCGCAGACGACACTAAATGGTTTCCCAGAGTCTGGGAGAGCAAGAACGGGAGCTTTTAACAAGATCCCCTTAACCGCTTCAAAAGCGTTTTGGTGTTCAGTTTCCCAACACCAATCAACATCCTTCTTAAGAAGGTCGGTCAATGGCTTCGCCATTTCAGCGTAGTTCTCGCTGTACTTGTGGTGATAGTTGGCTAATCCTAGCCACTTCCGTAAATCTCTAAGATTTACAGGCGAAGGCCACTCCACAATGGCTTTCACCTTCGCGGGATCCGCCCGCACTCCATCCTTACCAATGAAGCATCCGAGGAAAGGAATTTCCTCAGCACCAAAGATACACTTGGATGCGTTTGCATATAACTTATGCTCTCGTATACATTCGAGCACTGCTTGAAGGTGTATCAGATGCGTCTGAACATCAGACGAGTCGCCTTCCGCACGAATATGGACGAATATAACGTCGAAGTACGTCTGAGCGTACTTCCTATGAGGGCGGAAGAGTTGATTCACCAAGCGATTGAAAGTCGCTGGTGCATTTGAAAGCCCTTGTGGCATAACAATCCACTCCCACAGCATGCCACTAGGCGTACTAACCGCTGTCAGCGGAATATCGGACGCTCGCATGAGCACCTGATAATACCCGTCCACCAGATCTAAGGCACTGTGCACAGTACAGCCCGCCATATTGTTCTGGAGGACATCCTTCCGAGGAATCGGAGTCTGCATGGGCACAGTAGCTGCATTCAGCTTGTTGTACGCATGTAAAATGCACCACTTTCACTTCGGTTTACGAGCACAAAAGGTGGGAGATGAGTGAGGAGACTTGCTCTCCCGTACCATCTCTGCCTCTTCTTTCCCCTTGAAGAATGCGTCGATGAAGTCGCATTGCTCCTTGGGGAGAGGCCACTGCCTAGTGACTCAGTATTTGGTTCCCCTATCCGGTGGTAACCCCATCGGCGGGTTGTCACTAATGACATCTCCAAATTCCTTTAATAAGGAATGGTAAGGGTCCTTAGGATCCGGGAGGATCTTCTGGCCGCTTCGGGCATTCAACGCCTGTTTGGATTGCACCAAAACTGACTAGTCCATCGTGGATGAGGAGTTCAACTCCTCGTCCGGACGCAACACGACGACCTCGTCGATTTCATCTGCTTTCAAATCAGTCTCAAACTCGTTGAAGGACATCTCCTCCAACTACAACAGTTCGCCTACCCCAGGCAACCGTTCTAGGCTTACGCCTTCTGTGACAATACCTGTCACACTATTCAGCATCCGATAGGACTGCTGACTACTGGCCTCGGGACTCATCCCGACACCCTGATGGGGGGAGTCAATTGCCCCATCTATTGGAAGCGCCACGCGCCTATCCACAGAGGTCTCTACCTCTACCACTGGTGACTCGCCGGTATCACCTATAACGGGGTAGTCGGAATCATTTCCGACGTGCGAAAGAGACAAACTTCGGGTATCTTCGCTTGGAATCGCCTCGCGCTTAACCACAGGTGTCTCTACCCCTACCACTGGAGTCGCAACTTGTTCGCCGGACACGGCGTGATCGGAATCAATTCCGACCTGTAGAAGAGAACAACTTCGGGTCTCTTCTATAAGCGCCTCGCGCTTACCCTCAGAGGAATCCACCTCTATCACTGGCGACTAACTAGTCTCGCCTATATCGGCGCGGGGATTAACCGCCGAATCCCCCTCGTTAAGGAACTCTTCCTTAACGCCATTGGGAATGATCATTTCAGACATCCCAATCTCTGGTATATCACGCCAGAATTGCTTGTGCGATCGAGCAAAGGTGGGTTCATGACTAGCCAATGCTTCACCCGACCGCGGGTGCGTTGAGCCAATGGACTTAGACTTCCAGTCTATCCATGGCTCGTGGAGTTCCAGCCACTTCATGCCCAGAATGAGGTCATATCTCGAGTCCAAATACAGGACTAGGCAACGTTCTAAGATGTCGAAGTCTGCAAACTTCAGCTTAAGGTCAATCGAGACCTTGGGTACAGAAACCTGTACGCCCGTCGCAAGACGGACCGTGACAACGTCACGAGAACGTGCCTCTAGGGATTCGGCATACAGCCGACTCTTCTCAACAGAAGCTCGTCTGACATAATTGTCAGACGCTCCAGAGTCTATCAAGACTCTCCAAGGCTTATCAAATCCTTTCACGTCCGCATGGACTACCAGCAAACCTGGCTGGTACACCAACTCGGTACTAGAAAGCACCGTTTCCATCGGGGCTTTGTGCTGTCGTCCCCTACCGTGTGGCTTAACAGCACTGAGGGCTCTCCCAGTAGGGCGCCCCGCACCTACTGGGAGCCGTCGTTTCCCGACGGCTTGGGCCAGGGCTTCTTCCCCACCCTTGGCCCTTTTAAGCGAGTATCTCGCTGGGGGTTCCGCGGACATTTGTTCCGCAGATGATCCGTGCTTCCACACAGGAAGCATCTCAGCGGCCCATGCCACTGCAACATAGCTAAGATCTCTGCCTTGAAGCTCTGTGAAAAAGAGTCAGCTTCGACCTGACTCAGGTCCATGGGTTCGGGACCCACCTTAGAGGAACGGAAATTCCTCTCGGCGTTAAACGCCATCTTGAACGCCTCCCCCAGGGATTCGGGTCGGCATCGGAACAATTCCGAACGTGCTGGCCCTTCTCCCAGGCCTCCCATGAAAACGGGGATGGACACATCGTCCGAACGCTTTCGCGTACATCCCTGCCAACAGGGTTTTAAGCTCCTGGATATAAATCACCAGGTCCTTAGTGCCTTGAGGGCACCTCAGAAAAGCCAGTTGATTCATGGAAAACCAGATCAGGTGTGGCATACATGTCCATGAGCTTCTGCTTAAGGACCTTCCATGTTGGGAACACGTCCGTGACTGAGTCCGAACACGTAAACGCCCATGTACGGGCTTTGCCCGTAAGATGGGTCAATGCAAGTGTGGTGGAGCGGCTGATAAAAGTTTTTGAGGCTTGATCAGGCGGTACCACGGCGACCGGACTGCCGACTAACGAAGGGGGTCCTCCGGTTGTCCTTGACTGCTTGTGTTTCTGCTCACCTTGTGTACCCGACGGCTTAGGCGTGGGTCGCTCTCCAGGTGGCGGGGATGTAGACACGGCAATTCCTTGATGCAAGATTGGGGAACTTGTAATGAGTCGATCGAGGTGCTGATCAGACGTGATCTGGTGTAATTTTGAGCTCAAATCAGGTGCGAACAGGCTTGATCAGCAGTTATCAGGCTTGGGCAGGCACCGAAAGTCGTTGATCAGCTGTGATCAGGCTTGATCAGGCTTTATCAGGCACCAAAAGTAGTTGATCAGCGGTGGTCAGACTTGATCAGGCTTGATCGGGCACGAAAAGTAGTTGATCAGCGGTGATCAGACTTGATCAGGCTTGATCGGGCACCAAAAGTAGTTGATCAGCGGTGATCAGACTTGATCAGGTGCCAAATTGGTGCCTGATCAAGCCTGATCAAGCCTGATCACAGCTGATCAACGACTTTCGGTGCCTGCCCAAGCCTGATGACCGCTGATGAAGCCTGTTCGCACCTGATTTGAGCTCAATTACACCAGATCACGTCTGATCAGCACCTCGATCGACTCATTACAAGTTCCCCAATCTTGCATCAAGGAATTGCCGTGTCTACATCCCCGCCACCTGGAGAGCGACCCACGCCTAAGCCGTCGGGTACAGGTGCCAACGTCGCTCAGGTATAAGTTGGTGCGGTCTGCGAGTTGTTGATAGCGGGTCACGAGTTACAGAGTGTCGATCAGGTGTTAATAGGCGAAGGGGGTACTTGATCAGGCAGTGGAAGTCTTCACCGCCCGATCACGGAGCCTCTGAGTCTTCAAACAGCTAAAGGAACACCCAAATATATGTATTCCTAGCCTAGACCTACGAGGGGGGGGTACATTTTTCTTAAACCACCTAGAGTTCCCGTGGGGCGCTTACAACAGCCGAACTCTAGGGGATAAACGCGAACCAAACGTGGAGAGGTGAGAGCACTGCTCAATCACACTCTCAAAACCAAAACCTTTTCTGAAGAACCGCTGACACAGCGGGCGGAGTTCCGGAGTGAGTTCTCAACACTCTACGTCTGCCGGTGGGCCAAAAATGCACAAAGTGCTCCCGCCCGGGACGTAGAGGTGTATACTAATAAGGGAGGCGCAAGGTGCCGTCCCTGTAGGGTCCAAAGGGGTTGAACGCAAAAAGAAAACTTTATTATTGCTTAAATCCTAAGAACTACCAATTTCCTAATATCCACCAATCAGAACTACCCGTTCCAGCGTCCTCCGTCGACCAGTCGACCTGATTTGTCCGTCGTCCATCGCCGCTCGTCGATGTTCGCGGGGTAACTGTACGTAATGTTCCCATCTTCCTATGCCCTGTCTATGTCCTGGCTATGTGCACCACGGTTGTACACGCAACTGTATACGCCATGGTACCCACAATCCTATACGATTACGTACCGATTCTGACCGTAATCGCCCCCCCCCCCTAAATCAGACCCTATAATAAGGCCCTATAATAAGGCCCTATAATAAGGCCCTATAATAAGGCCTTATAATAGGGCCCGTTATTGGGCCCAATTATAACACGCTTTACGACACAAGTCCCACTTGTAAGTGATCAGCGGTCATATTCGCTGTGGCGAAGGCCGTTTCGACCTCTCGCAACCACACGTAAAGGTTGTCACCCTTCTCCCCGGTGAACTCCTTTATCTTAAACGATAATGGAGGGCGCACC
The DNA here is from genome assembly GCA_026184515.1 of Peronosclerospora sorghi. Classification (NCBI taxonomy): domain Eukaryota; phylum Oomycota; class Peronosporomycetes; order Peronosporales; family Peronosporaceae; genus Peronosclerospora; species Peronosclerospora sorghi. The sequence goes on from CM047583.1 coordinate 22,379,124, forward strand.
CCCGTGGAATGACCTCCACTACAACTCGCCTCATGAGCGATGAGGGCATTCACCCTTGCCTTTACGTTCTCAAGGCCCTTCTCCACTAGGAACTTCATGCCTTCTTCTCCCGTTAAGGGTAACAGCCTTTTAAAGGCTTCTTGCTGGACGAGGGTGAAACTATCCCAATCGTCCTGATTCATCCTTACCAGAGGATGCCTAGTCTACCAACACAGGTGTTGGATTGACTACAAGTGCTACCAGATGTAGCAGGTGCGTATACGCACGGTGCGACTAGCGCACAGAGGAAGACTCTTCTTTAAGCGGTAGCTACCGCTACTTAGCCGATAAGCCCTTGTAAAGGGCTTAGTAGGAGAGATATCCTACTCGGGGCCAAGATTCCCGGGTTGGTTTACGACTTAGCCTTAACGGCTGTATTGTATTTACGGGATGTAAGTAAAGGGAGGGCTCCCTCTTACCTACGACACTCACTGCGCGCGCGAACGGTTGAGGTCGCACGTCCGCAAAATAGAGTGAAATGTAAACTGAATATATTTAATATGTAATTCGCCTAAATTAATTTAAACTAATATAAACTATATGTAATACTAAGTAGAATATTCCTAATTCGTACCTAGCTAAAATGTAGTGTACACACCTGTGTACTGACACGTGGATGGCTGACACACCACAACACCAGGGGCCCCTGCCCTGATTGGTTAAAATAACCAAAGGTTCAAAACCTTTCAAATTGGTCAATACTGACCTCAACCGTGGTGTACTCATGTACACCAACATTATATGTAACTCGAATGTAACTCCGTTACAATCGTAATCATCCGGTGGTCCTTGCCATTCAGACTTAACATCAGCTTCCCACGCTAATTCCAAATGACTCGTCATAAACGGCTCAAATCCTTTATCGAGGAACACTTTCTCCATCGGCTCATACAAGTTGCAAAATGCCGCCAAGAACTCTTTCCTGAGTGAAACTGTCAGCCGAAAAACGACGCATTGCATACAATAGAACAGAACTTACTTCGTGACGGTGCACCAAGACTCTTTCGTGCTTAGGACGTCTTGGAGACAAATCGTTGGCGACCGGTTAAAAATGTTGATGCCAATACCTGCAAGCGACAGTTTATGGTTCAAACATAACTGCAAGTCACTTATATACCAAAACGCACCCGTTGTGACGCTGAAAAAGCCGTTGTGGTACTCGGACTGGCATAGAATTCCTCCTATCTTGACCTGATTGGCGTAAATATCATTAGGCCATTTAATCCTTACGGATCCAGCATTGCCTAACTCAGAGGAATGCACTGTCTCCACGGCTTTAATGATAGCTAGTGCTACGAGATATTGTACGAAAGGCAGCGTGGTGCCATCCCCAAAGACGCTCTGAAAGGAGAAGGTAAGACACCCTTCAGGCGATGACCACGTGTTAGTGCCACGACCCTTACCACTTGACTGCAACTCAGTATAACAAATGATACCGGCGGGCGGTGCAGGCTTGAGCGTCTCGCGAAGCAGCGTCTGCGTCGATTCCAGCGTAGTGCCATAAAGCACGGCACCCCCCAGTTCCTGTGTTTTTAACAGCGGGAAAAGATTACACTGTACCACGTTCGATCCCCGAGAAGCCACTTCAACTGGAATGGATGGCTTTGCATCTTCCAGCCACTTTTTAAACGTCTGAAAGTTCCGCTGGGAGCGCACATAGTAACGCATTCCTTCTGTCATGTTCGTGCCGAATATATGACAAGAGTAAGTATTACATGACAAAAGAAATGGCCACCAGCTGAAAATATTCATTATACTGGTTTTTGTCAACACCAGGTATGTTTATATTTTCATTTCGGGAATTCACGTATAGGGGCACATAATCACGAAATAATTACAAGTGAGGGCACAAACCGGAAATAATTACGGATAAGGGCACAAAATTTGGGCGCCAACCGTGGGGCCTTCCACACACACCGGGGGTCGGGTAGACTAGTTGACTACAGTATGGGCATAACCAAGATGTGTGTGGAAGGAAGGGCGCCCTAAATTGAATGGCTAAGGAGTTAGAAACAAACAATCCCACCTTGGTTTGGCGAATTTTACTCTGTTGGGCATCTGAAATGGGGGTTCCAATTCTTCTCCTTTAAAATGAAAGCAGCAAATGGAACCGTCAAGCGAACGAGCAAGGAGGAGCGACAGAGCACACGACCAGGTTAGTTCTGTCACGGATGAGACAAGGCAATCCTTAATGACAGCCAGCTGGCGTCTTAAATGAGATAGCCATATGCTAACAGTCGCATATTTACCACCCACCGCACAACACGCAATTTTTCTTTCTCTGGGTATGCTGTTGTTACTGCAGCGTACCAAGAAAAATCAGTTATACGTCAGAAGCATCAAACCACTTGAGCGCGCGCGACTTACCTAGGAGTTTTGGGTTAAATCGAGCACTGGTAACAACTCTTAAGTGACCAAAAAATTTCAAATCGTTTGCCCAGGATCCACGGTTTCATAATGCTGCAATGTTTTTCTTGCAACTGAACGCATGTGTAGCACAGAGGATCGATCCGTCCGGAGACCATGATAATCGTCGGAAGTGCGACGTGGAAGTACATCCTTCAAACGGCTCCGTTACTATATCAGCCTCTTTCCAATCCGCTACTTTCCACATTCGGACTGTCTTGTCCTCTCCGGCACTCGACAGATACTGCAGCATTCGACCGTAAGCACGTACCCCCAGCATATAAACATAGATCGTGATGCTACTCTCCCTATTTTAGCTACCTTTCCAACGGGATCTCACGCAACACCTTTAACCCAACGATTATACCCCGTAAGTGTTTGAAGTGGCTGTGTCATGACTTCATTGAGTCCCCCAACACTTACATCCCAGATCAAGGTGCTATTGTCAATGCTGCGGGTAGCGAGCATGCGATCGTCTGGTGACCACGCGACATCTACCACATCTGCAAGCACAGTTAGACCTTTCCATCCTTTGAATGAAAAAAGGCAGCATCGCTCGCTCGCTCACCCATTGTGTGTCTCTCGAGTGTTGCACAACGCACCCAATTCTGTTTTTTCGGTTTTGCATTGGAGAAGGGAACGGGAGCTGGAGCGCCCGTGTGCAGCTCATAAAGCAGCACCAATCGATCGTCTGATCCTGAGGCTAAGTAGCGACCGTGACCGGCCCAACGCACGCAACCGACATCTCGTTGATGATTTGATGTTGCTAATAGCTCAAATGAGTGACTACTCCGTCTAAAACTGGCTGCGTCTCCTCCCGCCGTGTCAAATAGCGGTAGCGTCGGGTGCGCGTCAATACCGTAAATGGCACACACTATTATTGAACGGAGTATGAGGAGAACCTTGGATACAATCGCGAAAATCACAACACGTTTCTTCTCAACGAATCGATCGGACGTACCAGTGCCTGATCCGTTTTCGTTCTTCACATTTTCTGGCTTTTCAAGCAGCATTTGCAGCGCGATTGAAGGACTTGAATCTACTTAATCAAGTCAAACTAAAGTCATGGAACGACTAGTTATCTTGATTTGATTATGGGGTACCCTTCACACACACCGGGGCGGGGGTTCACTCAAAAGTATATTATGTTAAGTTACTTAACTAAAATTTAACAAGGGCGCCCTTCTATACCCCCCGGTGTGTGTCCAAGGGCGCCCAAATTTTTTTTTAATTTTGTGCCCTTATTATCTCCGGTTTTTGCCCTCACTTGTAATTATTTTGTGATTTCGTGCCCCTATACGTAAATTCCCGTTTTCATTTATAGCATCTAGCATAGTCCCCGTTGTACCAACGGGGCAATTAATCTAGGGCGTGACTGGGTACACCCCCCCCCTTTGCTGCGTACACCCCCCTCCCTTTTATGTCCAATGGATAAGTTTCGGCTTCAAAAATGAACCTTTAAATTAGGGGGCTGATCGGGCCACACACCCCAAGACATGTGAAATATCTGAAGTAAGAAGAAGCATCTTGAAATCAACAAAAAATGACGCCACCTTACAACTTTCGCATTCCATGGACTCGTTAGAGACTATAGTTATCGAGGATAACTATAGTCTCTAACACGCTAGCATAGAACTCGATAATGAAGCTCCTAACGCTAGTCGTCGCAACTGACGCTGCCATTGAAGAAGTAATAAGCTCCGAAATTGATGGATCTATGTGTAGCAGTCTCAACGGACCTTTCTGCGCTGGACTTGGATCCGTATATACAGGGGAGCCGCTACACGCGAGACAAAACCTCGATTTTGAATGCAAAAAAGGTCAATTCACTAAGGCAACGAAGCACCGTATCCTTTTTGGGCTCTTCATACTTGTTTCCTATGAAAATGATACCCGCCGATTTTTGATATATATACAGATGATAGCGGCCGCGACAGCGAGGAAATTAAGGACCGAAAAGGTCTTGATGCAGTACCGGATAGAAGCGGGTTTGAGTGATACGGAAGCACTGAAAGATGATAACACCTTCGACGTTGATACGGCACTGGACAAGATAATGGCTCTTTTGAATGGATGGGATGGCAACGAGGAGAGTTTATTGGATGATTCACTCGCTTTTAGCTCTCACTTTGGCGCTCTGAATCTGCTAGAAACGATGGATGGAGACGAGTTAAAGGTGCTTTTTCCGACGATTGACATATTTTACTGAATTTTCTAATGCAATCACGACTTTTACGAAATACCTGTGGTCAGGAGTTTTTCGAGATGGCACTGGCGGAGCTATTGGTCTCGGTCGAATCGGAGGTGAAGGATACTTCACCTGGTGTAATGGAGGGCGTGCGCACAGTTGTTCGACAGCTAGAGGAACTGAAGGATTATTTTAAATATAAATTTCAAAGGCTGGACGAGTCGCAGCTCGCGATCATCCAATCCGATATTGCTACCCATCGTCTCGTTAAGCTACAGAAAACGTTTGCGAAACCCGTGAGCGCTGGAGACGCAGGACCGGCAACTGTCTTTTGAAACCGCGATTTACTTGTTTCAGATGGATCAAGAAGAGAGAGTCGAAGCAAAAGAGTCAGCAGCAAAAGATATCGAAGCGGACTCCACTACAGCCGTCACTGATGCGCTGTGAATTAGTTTCGGAAATGCAGCGTCTGATGTAGAATAAGATCTGAGGTCTTATGCTAATTCGCGCAAAAAAGTTCTTTTCATTTTACCAAAGGTTCATTTTTGAAGCCCAAACTTATCCATTGGACATAAAAGGGAGGGGGTGTTCGCAGCAAAGGGGGGTGTACCCAGTCACGCCCTTAATCTAATATTTGTTACACTGCAGAATGTAAATGGGGCTTGACCTGAGAAAAATGCGATGTCACGGCAAATATATATACACTATATTTTATATTTTATCTTATTGAGCGCCTCTTCATATACAACGTTTCGCATGACGTGCACGCCAGATCTGTTCTCAGCAGGTAATATCACTTTTATGTGTGCGAGAGACGTGTCGATAGCATGCCCTTTGGAATCCAGAAATGTTCGTCCATTGGATGCTATTCTACGTAAGTAATTCAATTTCAGCCAATCAAAATGAGAGCTACGTACACCAAAAGACGGATCGAGTTTATTATATATATACTAGCATAGTGCCCCGTTGGTTCAACGGGGCAATAAATTTAATATTTTTACACTGTCAAATTCAGGATGACCTGAGAAAAATGCGAAGTCAAGTCAAATAGATATACACTATATATCTATATAATAGATTTTGACTTTGACTTGCTTCACACTTCGATATATTTGATGCTTTCTTGGCTGGGGCCGATATTTGATATTGTTCTACGTTGTCGTCATCACATCATCGTCGTCGTTGTATTCTTTCTGTACGGACTTTAACTTTGTCGAGGAATTATTTGACTTCTCTAAGGTGTCAATAGTATCCTCGTCATCGCTCTCGTCTTCTTCCTGCTCCTCCCCATCTTCAGCGCCCTCCAACTCCGTTCCCTCCTCCACTGCTCCCTCCACTGCTTCCTCCAATTCTGCATCTTCGATTTTCTCCTCCAGTTATTTCTACAATTCTACATCTTCGATTTCCTCCTCCGACTCCTCCATTTCGCTTTCAGCAGCAGCAACGGCTTTCTTCGCATCATCCACTTCTACGTCGTCGCCTTCTTTTAAGCCTTCATCAAGTTCATCCTCAGTATTTTGTCTAGCGCATCCAATTTCTTCATCTTGGCAACATGCAAGTCGTGCGCAATATGTTCACGCATTTTCTTGGACAAAGTCGACGACCGTCTGGTTCTTCGTCGTCGTCGTCATCATTTTCGACGTTGACATCATATTGCCCTTCTTCCGTAACAGTACTGCGCTTTTCTTCTTCCTCCTCCTCCTCCTCCCCATCTTCAGTGTCCTTCAACTTGATTTCCTCCGCTTCCGCGTCTTCGAAGCTATTCTACGTAAGTCAGTCAATTTCAGCCAATCAAAAATAGAGCTACATACACCAAAAGACGGATCGAATTTTATTATATATATATATAGAAGTAATGTTGCGTGGAGCTCATTTTTCTGAAAGTGAGGTAGGTACACGTATCAAAAGTGAGGTACATGCAACAAGGGAATGAGGTACACCTATCACTCCCCATTCCTATTTTTCAAATATGTGTCGTATTCCAAATTCCATCCTCTTACAAAAGGTTTCTTGAATGTATACGAAGCAATATTGTCGCGCGAATGTTGCCAGTTGCAATCTTGAATCGTCTCATGATCGCCTGGCTTGCAATTCTCTAAGCATTTCCTGCACCCTGTGTTGGAATGTGGATGGTGAAAGAGCAACTGATGTATTAGATCCTAGGCCTTCTCCCTTCACCTATCTCGTAGAATATGCATCTGGGCCGAGACCCCTCGAGGCCCAATGAAACCCCCACAGCCCCTTGGGTCACTCCAACAGCCAATGGCCGTCCGGATAATCGTATCCGGATCCGTTTTTCAACACGCCTTCCTCGAATCCTTCATCTTCGATCATCACGCGGTTCGCTTATCATCCCCATCATGCCGCACAGTTTTTCCAGTCGATCCTTGTCGAGTGGGTGTGGTAAAGTGTACCATAAAAACTGGTACATAATTGTGGACACCACTATGGGTACGGCTGTGGTAAATGTACCATAAATTTTGTCGGTACAATAGTCGGCACAACAGGTGGTACTACAGTTGGCATCACAGTTGGTACAACAGTCGGTACATCAGTCAGTAAAACTGTTGGTACAACGGTTGCGAACATGGACGGGACAGGGACGGGACACCTGAGACTACGAGACAACGGGCACAGCTACCTAACGGTAAGCGGAGAAATCAGGTCGAATGGTCGACAAAATGCGTGAGAATGGGTGGTTCTGATTGGCTGATATTAGGTTTTTGGTAGATATTAGGATATAAGCAGTAATTAAGTTCTCTTTTTGCGTCCAACTACCAAGGACATCCAGGGACGGCACCTTTGCGCCTCCCCTTACCAGAAAGCACCTCTACGTCCCGGGCGGGAGCACCTAGTGCATTTTTGGCCCACCGGCAGGCGTAGAGTGTCGAGAACTCACCCGCGACTCCGCCCGCTGTGCCAGCGGTAGTTCTTTGAAGTTTTTTTTGTTGTTTGGTTTTGGGAACGTGATCAAGCAGTGCGCTCTCACCTCTTCCCCATGGGTACACGTTTGGCCCCTGGTAGTTCGGCTGTTTTAAGCGCACCACGGGGACTACTAGGCAGATTTTAGTAAAGCCGTCGATCAGCCCGTCGCTGATCGACCCTCCTCTTAATTAATCGTAGAATACATAGTATATTGGGTATTCTATTAGCGTATTAGGTTTAAGAGGCTCGGCGATCAGGTGGTGAAGACTTCCGCTGCCTGACCAAGTACCCCTTCGCTGATCGCCACCGAGATCGACGATCCACAACCTGCGACCTGCGATCAACTGTTCGCGATCGCACCAACTCGTGAGGAATCTGCTAGACCGATAAGCGGTACTGATCGATCGTGATCAAGCCTGATCGCACCTGATCAGTACATCGGTCGATTAGCTACGAATTATCCCAATCTTGCATTAAGGAATTGTAGTGTGATATCCCCGCCACCAGGAGAGCGACCCACGCCCAAGCCGTATGGTACAAAAGGTGAGCAAGACACAAGACCAGTCCCACAGGACAACCAGAAGACCCCCTTCGTCAGTCGGCAGTCCGGGCGCCGTGGTAACGCCTGATCAAGCTTCAGAAACTCTGATCAGCCGCTCCACCACAAACGCATCAGATGGGTTATCTTCCCCCTTCACTTTCACGAGCTTGATCACACCTCTCTTTACCTGGTCACGCACAAAATGCCAACGTAATTCGATGTGTCGCGTACGCCTCAAATAAGTCGGGCTGGTGGTGTAGAAGGTGCGTAAACGCACGGTGCGGCTAGCACACAGAGGAAGACTTTCCTTAAGCGGTGATACGCCGCAACTTAGCCGATACGCCCTGATCTAAGGTCTTAGTGTGAGATTGCACTCTCACTCGGGGCCAAGATTCCCTGAGTTTACTGTTAGCGTACGCTAACGCCTTAGTCTAAGGCTTCCCTTAGTAGGGAGTAGCTAGGGGAGGTTCTCCCCTGCTACGACACTCACTGCACGCTCGACCGTTCCGGGTCGTGCGTCTAGCAGGATATAGTGTAGATTGTAAACTGATTTATTATTTAATATAAAATTAGCCTAACTTAATAAACAAATGTAAACTATATGTAATACTAGGTAGAACTTACTTAATCCGTACCTAGCCGAAAATGTAATGTACACCACCTTTCTACCAACACGTGGCAGGCTGCCACGCCTTCACCAAGGTCTCCCGCCCTGATTGGCTAAAACAACCAATAGGTCCGAACCTTTCGGACTGGTCAATACTTGACCTTAACCGTTGTGTATTTACGTACACCAACGTAACTAAATGTAACCCCGTTACATCCTCCCCCATCAAGACTATTGCCACGCAATATCGATTATGGTTGGAGACCCCAGCTGCCAGAACTCTGGCCTCGAATGAGCACCTCTAGAGGTGGCGATCATTCTCCCCGAGAAGGGGATGTCAGCTACTCTGACTCCGATATCTCGGAGGAGGGTGCCCTTGGGGATAACTCCCCTAAGGATGACTGCTCTGACGACGCCTAACGGCGATGTCGGCAGCCTAATCCTTTCCCAACACGTGGGGAAAATGCGCTAACTCGCGCGCCACGATTGCCAACTTCGGATGGCATATCCGAGTCTCCGAAGGCGACCATCACTACAAATGAATTGGATGCGGATCAGGAGTCTTACCTTGCCACACAGGCACTAGGGTCTGGATTACGCGCCCACAAAAGCCCTTCACGGGCGGAATATATCGTTTTGCGGGTCCTCGTGATCCCCAAACGTGGGCTAAGAATGCGATAAAGAAGGGTTTATGCTTCTATACTCCCGGCCCTGCGGATGAACAGCCGCAAAAAATCGAACGCCGGAAGCAAATCCAGGAAAAACTGCTCACGCAGAAGCAGTTCACTGCCGCCTTATACCGAGAGCTCCTCGGGAAACAGGTGCAGGGTGTCTTTGTTGAGAACCTCCGCGAGGTTCCCTTCGTTCTCCTACAAGGAGAAGATACCGAAGAGGCAGAGTGTAAGTTCCGCGCTTGGGCGGAAGGAGAGAAACGTCTCCCTGACTTTACAAGGCTGTACAACAGCTATACCAAACGTGACGTTCGGTTGGAGAGGGCATTGCGCTTGGAATTTGCCAAAGCCAAAGCGATGGGGCAATTACCTTCCCCTTATCGCACGCGCTATGCTAGCGCCTGTGACCTCAATGTGGTACCGGAGATCAATGCAAGCTTCGCATCTGACTCCGGCGAACTCCCAACTACTGGTAGTGAAGGGGCTTCTTCCTCCCCTTTGGTCGTCGACTCGCAGCGGTATTCTCCCAATCGAAAGCGTCAACGACTTCTCGTCAGTCCTGCCGCAAGGGAGGTCTCGGACTTCCACGAGCTCCGTGAATGTGGGTAACTCTTCCACTTCACTAGATACTAGGTTTAACCCCGATGATGGCGTCGCGCCATCAGACGCTTCACATGGTAATGTGGAATTCCCTCCGAATCGAGAACTGGAGGAGGTGGTCGCGGAATTGCGACGTGAGTTCCACTAGCGCTGTAATCGACACATCCGTCGCATCCTGGAAGCCAGGATGGAATCCACGATGAGATGGGTGCTATTGAACGCATCGAGAAGCGGCTTCCTTCTATCGAGTCTGCCCTTGACGGCTTTCTCCGTCTTGATGGAAGATTTGAAGCTTCCGTTGCGGAGCTTCGTGGTCGCATTTCGACCCTATCGGAGATGTTACTCCGCCCTGCCGTGCATTACGGCTATCCGACGTCCCATCCTCCTCCAATAGGGGACCCGCCTCCGGGTCCTGGTATGGCTTAAGCATACCCACATAGAAGGTTGGATGCGTAAGCATCGCCTTCGGAATATCCAAGGTGTACGCCAAGCCCTTTCGGGCTAGTACCTTAAAAGGCCCCACAAACCTGGGGCGCAGTTTGTTTCTTAACACATTAGAAACTACATGTGTAGGAAGATTTTTAGATTTAATAAAACACTTTCTCCTACTTTATACGCCCTTTTGTTACGCCGGCCCTTGCGGTCGGCCAGTTCCTTTTGCTTGTCTTGGCTTTCCGCCATGTCATCGCAAACGTGTCGTAAGACACTAAGGCGCGTCGATAAAAACTTATCGATGTGCTTTCGCACAGATACAGGGCTGACATCGGTGAATCCTACTATTGAAGATAATGTCTTCCGTGCATGCGTCTACATTTACTAATGGGGATCGATTAATTGAGTGATGAAATTATAACGGGATTTTCGAGTAGAGTTCTTGGCCAATCACGTGATGCCTGACCGTTCAAGACATGACCCTTCACGACATGACCGTTCACAACAGTCCTGGATAAGTACACAGTCTTGGATAAGTACGCAGGTATATGTCTATACACAAGGGGAATTTTGGACCATACATTGAAGTTGAAGTTGAAGTCGCCACAACGTTTTTACTTAGTAATTACTATAGGCAAACCAACCAATCGCAGATAGGTAAAAATAAGTGGCTAGGAGCAACAACAGTTAATTCACATGAATAAATCTCATTTTTGTTTTTCAGCCTCGACTTCAAGCCGCCTTCATCATTCCTATCATTTCCTTCGCTATTAAAACCTCCTCCCGCAATCCCTGGGCCACACACACGTGGCGTCAACGGAACCCTCGGATTCACTAATCCGTTCACCTAAAACGGGGTAAACACCGTAGATTCATGACCGAATTGTTGATAGCAAATTCAACCATCGGAAGCATCTCACTCCAACTATTTGGAGAATCCGTACATAAACTCCGGAGAATATCCTCCACAACGCGATTAACGCGTTATGTCTGACCGTCCGTCTGCGGGTGATCCGCAGTGGACATGTGGAGCTTGGTTACTAGCACCTTAAACAACGCTCCCCAGATTTTTCCCGTAAAAAGGGGATCCCAATCCGACACAACGGAATCGGGTAGACCATGCTGTCGAAAGACACGTTCTAGGAACACTTTCGCCGTTCCTTGTCCATCTATGGACTCTGTCACCGCCGCCAGGTGAGCCATCTTGCTCAATCGGTCTACAAAGACCAATATGCCGGTGTTCCCGGCCTTATCCTTCGGAAAACCGAAGATAAAATCCATTCTAATGGATTTCCAACACTCCGTTGGAACCGATAAGCTCGCCAAAGGCGCAGCGGAACTTGCAGACTTGCAGAGCGTTTAACCCTCTGACACGTCTCACAGGTGCGTATAAACGCACCGACCCACTT
>CM047583.1:22405941-22444772 GCA_026184515.1 Peronosclerospora sorghi
TGGATAACGCAGTTAACAAGAGATCGGAATCGCTCTATCCGCCCCCCGATTCCTCTCCGGAGGAGACCTCTATACGCTTGGTGTGAGCGGCGCGGGGGCGCGAGAGCGCACGAGATTTGGTGATGATAGACGTGTCACCTGCATCCGATCTGGGGCTTGGGAGATGCACCAGCGTCTTGTCTTTCTTCTGAGACACAGCTCGCTTCTCCTCGAGTTCGGAGTCGCGCGCTATGCCCCGCGCCCTTGAGCCCTTCGACGCGTCCTTACGTTTCTTGGAAATTTTCGGAATTTCGGGTGCTTACTTTTGGCCAATGACTGGCGTCGGGTCCGATCTTGATGCAGATCGATCATAACGGCCGATGCAGACCGTTCAGCGCTAGAACATTCAGCCAGACGCCGGTGCAACAAGTCAGTCAACTGTTGGTAGCACCGATTTACGGCCGCCCAGCGACGATCTGATTCCTGGGTCTAGGCGTCCGATCGGGTCTGGAAGGACTCGACCTTCCCGATCTGCTCCCGGACTACGACCTGCAACTTTCCTATCTGCCTCTCCAGGTCACCATGTTGGGTGCGGAGTAAAGTCCGATCGGACTGGTCCTCCAACCTCTGCCGGTTGACCACCGCGAGCTGTTCCAGGAGGTGCGACCAGTAGGCCTCCAAGCGAGACTGATCGTGCCGTGCGCCGATCAGCCCGTCCAAGATCGGTCGGAGCTGACCGCAATGGTCATGCGACTGCCGATCAGCCGTGAATAAGGCGTTGAACGTTTTGGAGATGTCGGCGGGCTACAGATCTACATGCAAAGGAGGGTCAGAGCAGACCCAAGATGAAAACAGACCGATCGGCGTACCTCGCGTTGCTTGTTGGACGATCTGGGACCGGATATGTGCGTTCTCAGCGGCCACCTCCTGCAACTTCGTGGAAATGGATATCAACGTATCCACCTCCTTCCGCAGTTGCAGGAGTGAAGAATCACTGATGTCCAAATGGGACTGAAGCTCCCGGACCATTTTCCGAAGCTGATCGGCCTCGATCTGATGTCTGTCCGGTATGTCGAACCATGGGGTGCTGTGAGGGCTGTCAGATCGGACGATCTGGTCGGCGAAACGATATGGGGCGATGAGGAACGCAGGGAACCTGTAGCAAAGAGTGTCAAGAGAGGTTACAAGGTGATCAGGTGTACACGGCAAGTACCTGGCGAAGGTGGACTCCGAGATCCGTCCATTGGTGAGGTCCGATTCTGTGAAGATCTGGATATGATGAGATCGGGCCGCTAACGTTGCGCGGCTGCGACCAGACTCAGGGGCGGCTGTGGTGAAGCGGACCCAAGAATTTTGGTCGTTTTGCGTCAGCAGCAGACCGATAGGCTTAGCGGCAATCGGATTAGTGGAAATCAAGGAGGCGTTTGGGCCAATCGTGTGCGGGAGGTGTCAAGATCACGGATTTATGTGAGTCACATGATATGGCGTGCACTTACATATTTTTATGTTTTGTACATATTGGGGACCATAGGGGATAGTTTTGCTTAGTGTCGTTAATTTTCTTGGCTTTTAACACCAGCCTTTAACACTCAACTGGAAGTCGTTCCGTCGCTTCGTACATCAGTCGCCTCTGCACGCCGCAGAGTGTTTGGAAGCAGAGGGTCGAGCAATCCCCTCCAGCTTTTTTACCCGGCCGGGACGCGCTACAGGCTCACTTGGCCCGCCGGAAGTCCCTCGACGGGAGTACACATTGGTCGGCTTTTCAAGCGCAAGTTGCACACGTTTGGAACGTGTTATCAAGTTATTGAATTCTTTCGTGGATATATCGTTCGTGGAGTATATCACGTTCTTATTGGGTCTCCATATTGGATTATTGGACTTTTATTCTCGTATTGGTTGGGATCTACGATCGATTGAGCGATATGCCTTTTAAGTATCTTTACTTGGAGTATAACTGGTCTGTCCGTACCCAGGGTGAAGAGTTCCGCCCAGTGTAGCCGGTGCGTATACGCACGGTGCGGCTAGCGCACACAGGAAGACTCTTCTTTAAAGCGGTGCCTACCGCTACTTAGCCGGTACGCCCTTATAAAGGGCTTAGTAGGAGAGATCTCCTACTCGGGGCCAAGATTCCCGGGTTGGTTTACTAATTAGCCTTAACGGCTGTGTTCCCTTTACGGGATGTAAGTAAAGGGAGGGCTCCCTCTTACCTACGACACTCACTGCACGCGCGACCGGTCGAGGTCGCGCGACTGCACTTTAGAGTGAAATGTAAACTGAATATATTTAATATGTAATTAGCCTAAATTAATTTAAACTAATATAAACTATATGTAGTACTAAGTAGAATATTCCAATTTCGTAACTAGCTAAAATGTAGTGTACACACCTGTGTACCGACACGTGAATGGCTGACACACCTCTACACCAAGGGCCCCTGCCCTGATTGGTTAAAATAACCAAAGGTTCGAAACCTTTCAAACCGGTCAATACTGATCACAACCGTAGTGTACTCATGTACACCAACACTAAATGTAACTCGAATGTAACCCCGTTACACCCAGGGTACACTACCCAGCACGGTCTCCCACATTTAGAACACAAGTCGATTCCCAGCTCCGATCCACCGAGTGTGTTACCAGCCCATTCCATCGGGTACACAAGGTGAGATGAAGAACAAATCGGACCAGGCGTCCTGTGTTGATGATCGGTCGTCTGCCAGCAGCGGACGATCAGATCGGACCGTAGGCGAAGGTTCGCGGGGTACCCCCCCCCCGTAAGTAAGACGGCCGGGCACGATGGTGTTCAGGTTATCGACACTACGGTGTTCGATTTTTAATTTTGACTCCACCACAAGAATGAAATGCAAATTGCTACCTAAAATAGTCCCACTCAGTTTTAATAAAAAAACGAAATGTGCGGACTGGTTTAACACTACATATTCCCTATCGATCGTGTACTTACAAGATCCTCGATTTGTACACACGGTCGAACAAGCTAAGCGACTTGACACACGCTCTTAATTAAAGACGTGGATACAGGTGAGCCGTACTTGTACCCGTTACTTCGAAAGACATGCAGCATCAAGGGCCACGTTTTGTCGCGACTTTATGGGAAAAAGTGATAGATTACAACGAGCACTTTCGCCTGCACTTAACGACGCACCATCATTTGCTTTATTTACGTCCTGATGTCATGGTGATTTACAATTGTCATCAATTTTGCCGTCACGATTTCGGCGCTCGAAAAAAAGAGCACTTAATAAGTGTCTCGATTCAACATGAACAACCCGTAAGTGTTAGCAACAAAGACGCAAAAAGTTTGACAGCAACAAGAGGAGCATGTTGAGTTGGCGTTGCTCGAGAAACAGCTAGTGGAAGCGTTGGCAACGTAGAAAGGACAGATTTTAGACAGTACCAGGTTAGTCGAATCTCTAACGCGTACGAATCATCATCACGAATTACCACCACCCAGATCTCTCCACTGCTAGTCTTTCTATGGTTCTCATGCTTATTAACGTTTAGATCATTACTGTGTCCTTGCATATAAGGTTAAATGCCCTCTTTTGCGATAATAGTCACCGCTACGACCGGCTTCTCCTAAGTGGCCACCTCGAGGTCAACTTACCCATTAAATGTGGTGTTTTCTGTCTCATTTTAAAACTTCTGTCAATTTGTCTCTGACGCTTAACGGTGGATTGGTTTCGTGATCTACATAGGTCGTTCCTCGGATCGCATTGTCAGTTCATTCTTCCACTTGATGTCAGCATTTCCATAGGCCTTCTAGGCTCTATGATTCATCGGGAGAACACTTTCTAATCTCTGTAGAAACTACTCCTTTGCCCGTCCAAAATGAAAAGTTTTGTCACCAATGTGGACTGGGTAGCGAAGCAAAATATAAATTTTATAAATATTGTAACCAAAGTGAAAATCGTTTCAACTAATGTGAAATGAAACATTTAAATAAAAACAAAAAAGGGAAAAGGCCTCAATTATATATTATTCATTTGCAAGATGTGGAAGATCAAAACGTGTTGGCGACGCTTTTCATCAAAGGACGACTGAAAGACCGTCGCGAGACACAACGGAGTATTACCCACAACCTCATGGCGCATAAAAAAGCGTCGTACGGTGAGGTATAAACCTCGTGGGTCGTAACTTGCCTGCGTACGCCTGTGCTTTTGCAAAACAGGTCGACGTTCCTAAATTCACCGCCCCCATCAGATCGCAAAACGCAGATTCTGCAGTTAAAAGCTCGTTCAAGCCATACGAGAAAATGTTTAAACATTTTTGCTGCTTGCTCCTTCGACCTTGCAGCAAAAACCCTCACGTAATTTGAGAAGTGATCAGCGAAAATAACCATATAACGATTTCCACGCCGATCGCGTGGGGTAATACGACCTTTAAGGTCACTTCAAATTACCCCGCCAATGCGGTCGATCGGTGAATTTGCGCCACTATCACGAGTGGGCTACTTCGACCGGTGACCCTTTCCTTCCGCACAATTCAGACATGTGGGCGTGAGAAATCCGTTATATCAATGCCTGACCTCGGGTCTTTTGCTAACTTCTCTATATAGTCGTGCGCAATATGTCCCATTCTCACGTGGAAATGGTTGAGAGAGCCCTTTTGCACGTCATTCTCACCAGTTTCTATTATTGCATTCAGCATTTCTTCAGAGAAGATATCCGAACTGCATTTTTCCAACGGTTTCGTATGTAAGTGGGCTACAAATACAGAATCAAACTCTTCCACTGCAAATAAAGCTTCCTTTTCTAACGTCACAGTTATTTTTGTTCCTCTGTACTCTAGCCGACAGCCTTTCCTCATCAAATTCCAAGCGATAACAGGTTCCTCGCTAATCTTGGTGCAAAAAATACTTCATACAGCGTAATAGTCGTATTTTCAGTGGGATCCAGGTCGCTAAAGAGCCTTAATTTACCCATCTTCGTACCTGTAATTGACTGCCGTCAGGTAGGGTCAGGGAATCATTTCCTTCACAAATTTCCACGTCAAAAAGTGCATTTTCGTCAGACACCAAGTGACAGCTTGCTACACTATCGAGGATCCATGAATTCTTATCAATGTTATAAGTTTTTTCCACATTTCTCGTTCCCAAATCGAAACTTTTCATGGTCGACAACGCATAGTCCTTTCGACATGCATTTTGTGATTTCCTTGATTTTTTTCTTGTGTTTCCGCTTACGGTTAGGACAGTTTCGACTAATATGTCCTTCATTTCCACAAGAATAGCAGTAAAATCTTCCTTTTACTCTAATTACTGCATTTGAAGTGAATCCCGTTTCTTCTCCCAACACGCTGGTCCTCGTCTTTTTCTTTCTCCCAAGCATTTTTTTCCTGCGCATGTTGCGGATAATCCTTCCTTTGGGGGTTATACCTCACCATTAACGCCAACTTCAATTTCGGCGCGGCATATTTTACAAGATTTTCGAGGATTGATTTCTCGATTGACTCGCTTTCCTTCCTAAGCGCCACCAAGTAAAGATAATGCTCGGTCCATGAGCGTCTTGGGTCTTTTTCAGCGGCAAATAGCGTTGCTGCCTGCTGATGCGAGATATGATCTTAAATGCATTATACATTTGTGGTGAAGTGCAAGTGAAATTGTTGACCAGTTTGTACCAGTGTACCAGTTTTCAAGGCAGATCGATCTGGTTGGCTGAAATGGCGGAGTATTTTGGGCCAATCGTGTTTCTTAGAGTGTTATGTACGCGGATTTAAGGTAAGACACACGGTTTACATATAGTTTACATATTGGATTTTTATTGGATATTAAATATAGTGTTCGTATTACATCGGGTTGCGTAAGTCGCCCGTGGATCCGGTCGGAGTCATTGGGAGCAGAGGGTTAACAGGGTCCCCTCGCGCTCATAATCCCGGCCAGGACAGAGCTCCACCGGAAGCCCACGACAGGGAAAACTCGTTACGTTCACTCACCACTCAAGTCCAACTCCCGCCACGTTTGGAACGTGTTTTTAATGGCTGGGTTACTCACTGCGATCTGCAGTCAAGTCCCAGGAACTGGTTGGATTACTCACTGCGAGCTGCAGTCAAGTGCCAAGAAACTATTGGCTGGATTACTCACTGCTTTTGCAGTCAAGTGCCAGAAGCTCTATTGGATGGATTACTCACTGCTGCGTGCAGTCAAGTGTCAGATTTAACCGCATTCGGAGTGAAGATTTCCGCTTCGTTTGCTGATCGGCTATATCGCTTTATCTTTTGTTGGAATTTTGGATCAGTACCACAGAGGTGGTACATCCATATCGATCTTCTCTAAAGTCTCCACCAAGCAACGGTCGAACAAGTGTGTAACCAGCCCTATCCATCGGGTACACAAGGTGAGATGGAAACGCGAAAATCGGACCAGGCGTCCTATGCTGATTATCGGTCGTCTGCTGGCAGTGGACAATCAGATCGGATCGTAGGCGAAGGTTCGCGGGGTACCCCCCCCCGTCAGTTGGAAGACTGGGCACGATGGTGGTCAGGTTCTCGACACTACGGTGTTCGATTTTGGACTTGACTCCACCACAATGGTGCGCGTGCCCGGATCATTTGGTGACCGTGGATATCACCGCGATGATATCTCGCGAAGAATTGATTACAATGAATTAAATGTGGAATCGTTCTGGAGAGCACACAAGGAACGCAGATCGCCTTATGTGCTAGTTGTCGATAAGGATGGCGATGTTCGATCTGGCCGGGTGGAGGACCAGATCGGGATTAATAAGTTTTTTCCTCCCCATAGGGCTCCCACCGGAGCCGATCGGGACTATAGCAAGTCTTGCTATAGTTCCGGAAAGATCAATACTTTTGTCCTGATCCTATGCATTTGAATGAATGTTTTGATGAAAAGCAAAATTAAAGATGAAAACGATTTGGAGGCCGATCGGAACGATCCGATCCATTTTCCCAAGGTCCCCAAGCAGAGGCTCAGAATGACGTCCGAGGAAGACGACTTGGAAGAAAAGTCGCAGGTCGGGGATGGGGATGGGGTTATCAAGGAAGAAGACCTGACCAGGATGTATTACATCCACGAGTTAAAGCGATTTACTAGTGAAGACCAGGTCATGCGGATTTTAAACCTCCGATCCCCGATCGCCTTCTCGAACCCACAACCGAGCCGATCCAGAGCGATCGTCCTTTGCTAGTGGTGAAGAACCTGCCGGCGATGTTGGCTGAGGTCGTCATAAAAGTGCAAAACCTCGCCAACGTGCAGAAATTGTTCGATCTGGACACTTGGAAGCTGGAGATGTCGATGTCGACCCTCCATGATCATTTGGTGCTGTTGGTGGGGGCGGTCCGCCGCCCAACTCCCACCGCGGCATTGAAGGTCGCTGAAGTCACGGCGGCATACGCGGATGTGTGCTCCGACGATAAGTCGTTGTATCAGTCTCCACCTGCCTCTAATAGCTCATCGGAGTTGGAGGTCGGTGTTGAGCGGATGACCATGGGGGCGGATCGTACCCCCATGGGAGCATAAAAAGGACGCGCGGCAGCAAGGGGCTGCATTCCAGTCGGGTCCCCAGGAGCCCCCACAGGGTTCAGTACCTCCAAAGGAGGATACCAACACGCTGCCTATGACCCAAGCTAGCGTCTAAGCCATAATTGAGGCAATGATGGAGCGTTTCATGGGAGACCGATGCCGATCGCCTCCGCGCCCGCATGCCCAGTACCGATCTCCCCGGCAAAATGTCAATACTTGTCGGGATGTGGATATGGATTCAGTGGCATCGGATAAGGCTACCCGAGGTGGCAAACTAGTTGGCAGAGGAAGACGCAAGCCGCAGCCAACCCGACCGCGCCGATCAAGCAAGAATAGTGATTTTGACATGGAGTCGATCGGCGATCCGGATGACCACTATGTGTCAGAAGGTGCAGGGGCGGGTAGAACGCGCAGGGCTAACCTAGCCTCTACAACCGCTTTTGATTTTGGATCTACTGCTATCCCACGCATTCGCATGGCTGCGACAACGGATATCAAGGACTATAATGGCAAGGACGCCGACGAAGAGCAAGCCAGGTCGTGGTTTGGTCGGGTAAAGTCTGCTTTATTGCGGGATCAGACACAAAAAAAGGAACGGTGTTTGATCTTCAGGGATCTGCTGAAAGGACCGGCTGCGAACTGGATCCAACAGTTGGGTCGGGATGTCCGATCTGACTGGGATATGCTATGTTCAGAATTTGAGGGGCAGTACTGCAACTCCGGATTATCTACCGCCCGCAAACACCATCATATCAAGAAGCGGGGCGAAGAGACACCGATTGATTACTTGCACCGTTTGAACGTAGCTGCGATTCGCTCCGGCATAGTGATCAAGGAAGGCAACCCGCCGACCGGTGCCGCTATGGAGCACGTGGGTCACTATATCAGTACCCTTTATGACCAAGAGCTGGCAGATCAGCTCACTCTGCTGCGCCTAAAAGATGTGGGGGAAGTGGAGCAGACGTTGCGGACTCTGCAACACTCACGCAGCATGAGGGCGAAGTTCGCCGTTGGATCGGGTCGCTACAGATCGAAGACCCGGACCGACCCCGTGAAAAGACCCCTAACCAGATCGGCCCGTGCTGTTAAGGCGATCGTGACTGAAGACAGCACTGGATCGGAAGAGAAAAGTAGCGGCCTGTCCAGTCGGGAGTCAGACAAAGACCAGTATCGCCACGTTTTCGTCACGCAACCTGCTCCAAGAACCAGATCGACGCCTAACCAGGCAGATCGGAAGGGAAGGAGTGGGAACAAGTCTGACCCGGACCAATCTCGCAAGATGTGCTCTCACTGCAGGTCGAGAAAGCATGATGGTGGGGACTGCTGGAAGAAGTTAATATGCAAGAAGTACGAAAGACGCGGCCACCCCACCGATCACTGCATTTTCGTGTGCAAGTCATGTGGAGAGATCTACGAGGCCGGCCAGTGCAATATCGAAGAGTTTTTCAATCTGATGCGAAAGTGGTATGTGCCGGGCAAGCACGCGGGGATGCTCCGACCGGACGTGGAAAAGATGTTAAACTAGAACGCTCGCCAGGTTGGAATCTGGATCGAGCCGAGCGATCTACGTTTGGAATCTATGCATATGTCGGCAAGGAGAATAAAACCGACAATACATGTTCTGTTCTCAATTGCGTCGATCGGGATCATCCGGTTTACAATCTCACGACCGATAAATATTCCCGATCGAAGGTGGTCATGCAGTTGGGTCTGCTGCCTGGGGAGTCTCGAGGATACTGGATCCTCATGCGCCCGACAAATGGTTCAATCAGGCGAAAGCCTGTGTTATGATTAACAACCAGAAGGCAACGATGTCTTTCGAATCTAAGGCCGAAGTCTCGATTATCGACTCCGCCTTTGCTCGTATGGTCGGATCTCGTATAGACGATACCCAGAGACAAGAATGCGTTGGAATCGCGAAAACTCTTACATGACCGAAGGAAGGACGCGCGTGAAGATCACCCTATCGAGTTCGCTGTTCTACTTCTTCAGCGCTTGGGTTGGCAATATGGCCGGTCAGGATGCCCTGTTAGGCATGGATTTCATGGTGCCGGCAGGTATTCGCCTAGATCTGTCTCATGGAGTGCTTACACTCCCAGATGAGGTCCAAATCCAGTTAGCTGGTCGGCGGCCCCTATACGGATCGCACACCGATCTGGTCAGGTGGGACCAAGATGTCACCATTCCAGTCGGCCAATCCGCTGATACCACGGTCGACAAAGGTTTTCGATCAAGGAAGTTATGGGTGACCAGGGGCTACCGGTGGGTGCCGACCTTTGTGAAGAGCGCCGGCCGGTTTGATTACGTTCGACTCACTAATATCTGTGACAAGCCGCTTACGTCCGACAACAATACTATTGTGGGCATGTGGCTATCGGAAGGGAAGGTGTCAAGAAAGGCGGGGTTTGTATCGATCGGATCGAGACGGTATGTCGAGTGGCAGAACTTGGCATACCAAGAGACCACCGATCTGGTCAGCGATGATGGACCGGTGGAAGAAGATAAATCACCTATGGTGGAACGACCCAGCTATGTAACCCCAAAGAAGATGTTAATTCGAAGAAAGGCACCGCAGTCCCCGGACACGGTGGACCATCAAGCAGATGAGCCAAGGTTCGTCAACAAGGTGGTGTCACAAGAACAGGCGACAGAGGAGCCGGAAATAGAAAAAGGGGAACATGGGATTGCTGGGGCGGACCACGATGGCGCGCCTAAGCAGATCGATGTCGTTAAAGAGCAGCCCGCCGATCGGCAACAACAGTGTGCAGCTGATCAGGATGTATTAGGTGATGTTGCCCCAGAAGACGATCAAGTTTGTATACATGAGGGCGGGGATCAGTACATTCAGGAGCTGGAGAGCCAGATGGCAGTCCTCCCTGAAGTGTCTGCCGATCCGCCCGAAGTCTCTTTCGACGATCTACAAGTGGGTGATCGGGATGTCAACAGTCCCGATCAGATCGATCATCCGATCTTATTAAAGGACTGTTGTCCACCAAGATCATTAAGCCGTCGACCTCGCCGTGGGCCTCGCCGATCGTGATTGTGATCAAGAAGAACGGCGTCGACATCAGGCTTTGTATGGATTATCGGTTGGTAAATCTGTTGACCAAGCTTATCGTGTACCCGATGCCGCTGATCAGCGATCTGCTAGAAGATCTCGACAAGACCCTATGGTATTGCTCACTGGATATGGCAAGTCGACTTTTTCGTGGTTTCTATGACCGATCGGGCTCGCGAGATCTCCGCATTTGTTACGCCGTTCGGTCTGTTCGAGTGGAACCGTATGCCGTTCGGTTTGAAGAATGCGCCCCAGATCTACCAGAGGTTGATCGAAAACGCACTGTTTGGACACTTCAAGATCAGTACCGATCGAGACACCACCGAAAACCATGATGTATCTACAGAGGTTGAACCCGATCGGGAAGGGAGACCGTCCGTTCTGGGGAGGCGATCGTATATCGACGACATTCTGATCCCTGCTTCGTCATGGATCGATCTGTGCGAGACGGTCGAACGGTTGTTGGAGACATGCGATCGCTGGAACCTGTCGATCAGTGCTGTGAAGAGTTTTTGGGGCATGTCCAAGGTCGCCTATTTGGGTCATGTAGTGTCGATCAGTGGGCTAGAGGCCAATCCCATGGATCTGGAGTCACTGAGCAACCTCCCGTTTTCCAGATCACTGAAGGCAATGCAGTCCTTCTTAGGGAGCTTAAATTACTACATCCGCTTCATTGAAGACTTCGCGATTTACGCGGCCGTGCTGTATGAGCTCCGGTAAGACGACTACCATATGTTGCTCGAAGGAGATCGGGCAACTTTACGGAGGGCTGCGACTCTAATCTACCCGCCGATTTTCCGCAGGTGGAGGCAGAGGATCACATGAAGCGTGCAAAGGTTGATTTCGGTATGCTCAAGTCCAAGATGGCGACGGCACCGATTCTCAGACACTTCGATCCGGAAAAAATGCCGATCGTCATTGTGTACGCTAGTAAGTGGCCCATTTCTGCCACTCTAGTGCAAGAACATGATGGAGTGTACCATCCGGTCACTTTTACGAGCCGGACGTTGAAGCCGAACGATGTCAACTATGGAATCGTCGAAAAGGAAGTTCTGGCTTTACTACGGATTTTGGATGTGTGCTATAACCTGCTGGTAGGCCGACCTGTAAATATCCTATCATGAAAGTCGACATTGGCCTGGCTGTTATCAGCCAATGGGAGGGACGGTCGGCTTGGCAGATGGTCAGCGATCTTGTCACAGTGGTCCCTCGAGGTCGTCAAGTGCACCAAGGGAGAGGAAGAGATATTGGGCACATTGGCTGCCAGTATCACCCCTCGATCGGAAAGTTGATCAAGCTCTGATCGCGATTGCTCCAAAGAAGCAATCTTGACAGTCAATCTCACGGCCGCCACCGATCGTCAATCGGGATGAGTAACTCCTGGTCTTGAGTTTCGACGGATCGGCTAGCGTGAAGAAGAAGGTCGGCTCCTATAGTGCCATACTGTGGAAGTTACTACAATGGTCTATAGTAGCAGCCGCCGCCGATTTCACGCCTGACATAACGTTCAACGAGGCGGAATATCGGGGACTCCTTCTATGTCTTGATCTGCTGTCATCACAGAAGAAAGGTCGGATCATCATATGTGGTGACTCCAACCTAGTGATAAGGCAGATCACCGGGAGATCGACTGTAAGCCACCACGGCTGAAGTTGCTGAATGATCGGGTGATGAAGGCACTGAAACACTATCCCAACCACGAGCTATTGAACGTGAAACGGGATTGGAACAGAAGCGCCGATCACCTCGCGACCCAAGCTATGCGGGACCAGGTCGGGGCGACGATCACCGAGGAGGCCGTTCTACATGAACTTATGGACATAAACAGGCTCCCGGAGTTGATCAAGCCCAAGGACAGACTCGATCAGATACATGTGATGGCGGCGACTAGATCGCGAACTCGGAACTCTCGCCGATCGTTCCCGAAGGAAAGGCTGAGAGAGCGCGTTGTGCAACAGCTAAAGGCGGAACGGATCCTCAAGGCGCAGGACGAAGAAGAGTGGATCGTCAGCCTGAAAGCCTACATGCGCGGTGAACTGTCCAGGTAACGAATGATCAAGCGTAAGAGTGTACCAAGATCGCGGACAGTTACGATGTGGACGACAATGGATTGCTGTATTACTACCGTGATGTTGACCAAGACAGTGCCGATCAAGATCGACTAGCGAAATTGGTGATCCCTGAGTTGTTACAGCCGGATGTCCTTCATCACTACCATGTGAGTCTAGAAGGGGGACATCAAGGCATAGGAAGGACATACCACAAGATCAGGGCCCACTTTCACTGGAGATGACTTTTTCGGAGCGTTTAGAAATATGTGGGCTGTTACACAGACTGCGAGACCGGAAAGGGCAGACCGATAGTCAAGGGTCGATCGCCCGGAAATATCAAGCCTACCTACCCTTTCCAGGTGATAGCAATGAATCACATACCGTCGCTGCCCAGATCGACACGCGGCTACACTGAGCTGCTGATCTGGATCGACCTATTCACTGGTCTGGTGATCGCAAAGGCTAGTGCATCTAAATCTGCGGAGCAGATCGCCCAGAGTTACGAGGAATGCGTGTTCAGAAGGTTCGGCGCCAGCGAAGTTATCAGACACGATCGGGAACACGGTTTTATGGCTGAGGTGTTCCGATAGTTCAATAACATGCTAGGCCAGAAGCAGAGCGCGACGATGGCATCTCGTCCGCAAGCGAACGGATCGGCTGAACGCATGGTGCAGACAATCAAAAGGGCGATCAAGATGTATGTGGCCGATCCATACCAACGTGACTTGGACGATTATGCAGAGAGACTGGTATTCGCACTCAACTCTTCAACCGATCGGGTAAGAGGAGAAACGCCTTTCTATCTGGAGTATGGATGGGACCCTCGATCGACACTTGAAGCGGCGATACCGATCGGCTGCACTCGGACCCGCGATCGCGATGCCCGTCGTTGGCGCATGCAGGTCCAGAAGCATTATCACCATGCGAAAGAGGTCTTCAATGAAAAGTTGCGTCAGTCCACGCAAGACCGAGCAGATCGGAATAACGATCAGGTTCGCCCTCATAGTATTGAACCAGGGTCGAGGGTTTGTTTATACCTCGATCGGGTCAAGAAAGGCTATGCGAAGAAGTTGGCTCGTATGTGGCACGGTCCTTTCCGTGTATAAGAGATGATCGGTGAGCATGCTGCCCGTCTGATAACGATCGGCACGTATTACAAAGTTTTTCCGATCGTGCACGTGTCCAAACTGAAGCTGGTCAGAGAGTTCCCCGATCGGCCTAAAATACCCTGTCTGGTGGACGAAACAGAGAGATTCGATTTTGACGAAGCTCCGCTGCCGGAGGATAGTTGGGAAAGTACATTGGAAGAGGACGAATTCGAGGTGGAAAATGGGCTAGATGTCCGATCGGTCAAGAAGACGCGTTTCGGTCGCACCCACCGAGAATATCTGGACCGCTGGAAGGATCATGACGAAGAAACTTGGATCGACGAACTTGATCTAAATTGTGGAGCACTGCTTCGAGAGTTCGAGCGATAACGAGTCAGTCGGAAACGCTTCGCAGTGATGCAGACTCATGAAGATGAAGATCAAGACACGCAGTAGCACCGATCAGTATATCGATCGGTGTGAATATGTGTAAGGTCTGAATTATTATGAATTAGTATGATGAACTGTGATGAACTGGAGTAGTGGAGTGACGAACGTGGTGATAATTTTTGCGATGTGGATAGAAACTGTGTGTGATAACGTGTTGGTTCAAGTTTGGAGAAAGTGATGAAATTTGGTATAGTGATCAGGTGATCAGGAATTTTGAAAGAAAGATGACATGTATTATGGATTATCTGGTCAGCTAACTGCCGCATCAAGATTCGCAATCACCCCACAGACGACCGATAGTTAATGCCGGATGGTCTTCGATCTGGACCTGATGCGGATTGCGCCAGGGCTCCTTCAGATCGATCTGGATCAAGACGTCCTTTAGGTCTACGACCGGCCCGTCGCACCGAAGACCGGGATACCAGATGCCGTCCTCAGTCAACGCCCCGGGGCTATCAACGCGACGCTTGGACATATTATGAAACACCGGATACAAAAAGATGTCGATGTTGTAACGGGGTTACATTCGGGTAACACTGAGTGTTGGTGTACATGAGTACACCACGGTTGAGGCCAGTATTGGCCGGGTTGAAAGGTTTCCAACCTTTGGTTATTTTAACCAATCAGGGCATGGGCCCTTGGTGTGGTGGTGTGTCAGCCATCCATGTGTCACTACACAGGTGTGTACACTACATTTTAGCTAGGTACGAATTAGGATATTCTACTTAGTGTTACATATAGTTTATATTAGTTTAATAATTACATATTAAATATATTCAGTTTACTTTTCACTCTTTAGTACAGACGCACGACCTCGACCGTTCGTGCGTGTAGTGAGTGCCGTAGCGTAAGGGGATCCCTCCCCTTAGCTACACCCTTTGTAAGGGAGCCTTGCCGTTAAGGCACTAGTAAAGGTTAGAGTAAACTAACCCGGGAATCTTGGCCCCGAGAAGGAGAGCCCTTAATAAGGGCGTATCGGCTAAGTAGCGGCGAACACCGCTTTAAGGAAAGTCTTCCTCTGTGCGCTAGCCGCACCGTGAGTATACGCACCGGCTACATCTGTTAGCACTTGTAGTCAATCCAACACATGTGTTGGTAGACTAAGGCATCCTATGCAAAGGATGAATCAGGACGATTGGGATAGTTTGACCCTCGTCCAGCAGGAAGCCTTTAAAAGGCTGTTACCCTTATTGGGTGACGAAGGCATGAAGCTCCTATTGGGGTAGGGCCTTGAGGCCGTAAAGGCAAGGGTCAATGCTCTCATCGCCCATGAGACGAGTTTAGGTGGAGGTAGTTCCACGGGGGTGCGACCCCGTTATCGTTTAAGATAAAGGAGTTCACCCGGAGAGAAGGGTGACAACCTTTACGTTTGGTTGCGAGAGGTCGAAACGGCCTTCGCCACAGCGAATGTGATCGCTGATCACTTGTAAGTGGGACTTGCATTGACCCATCTTACGGGTAAAGCCCGTGAATGGGCGTTTACATGTTCGGAGTCAGTCACGGACGTGTTCCCAACCTGGAAGGTCCTTAAGCAGAAGCTTATGGACATGTACGCAACGCCTGATCTGGTTTTCCAGAATCATCTGGCGTTTCTGAGGTGCCATCAGGGCAGTAGGGACTTGGAAACATATATCCAAGAACTTAAGACCCTGTTGGCAGGGATGTACGCGAAATCGTATTCGGACGATGTGTCCATCCCCGTCTTCATGGGAGGCATGAGAGAAGGGCCAGCACGTTCGGAATTGTTCCGATGCCGACCCGAATCCCTGGGGGAGGCGTTCAAGATGGAGTTTAACGCCGAGAGGAATTTCCGTTCCTCTAAGGTGGGTCCCGAACCCATGGACCTGAGTCAGGTCGAAGCTGACTCTTTTTCACAGAGCTTCAAGGCAGAGATCTTAGCTATGTTGCAGTGGCATGGGCCGCTGAGATGCTTCCTGTGTGGAAGCACGGATCATCTGCGGAACAAATGTCCGCGGAACCCCCAGCGAGATACTCGCTTAAAAGGGCCAAGGGTGGGGAAGAAGCCCTGGCCCAAGCCGTTGGTAAACGACGGCTCCCAGTAGATGCGGGGCGCCCTACTGGGAGAGCCCTCAGTGCTGTTAATCCCCAGGGTAGGGGACGACAGCACAAAGCCCCGAGGGAAACGGTGCTTTCTAGTACCGAGTTGGTGTACCAGCCAGGTTTGCTGGTAGTCCTTGCGGACGTGAAAGGCTTTTATAAGCCTTAGAGAGTCTTGATAGACTCTGGAGCGTCTGACAATTATGTCAGACGAGCTTCTGTTGTGAAGAGTCGGCTGTAAGACGAGGCCCTAGAGGCACGTTCTCGTGACGTTGTCACGATCCGTCTTGCGACGGGCGTACAGGTTTCTGTACCCAAGGTCTCGATTGACCTTAAGCTGAAATTTGCAGACTTCTACAGCTTAGAACGTTGCCTAGTCCTGAATTTGGACTCGAGGTATGACCATATTCTGGGCATGAAGTGGCTGGAACGCCACGAGCCATGGATAGACTGGAAGTCTAAGTCCATTGGCTCAACGCACCCGCGGTCAGGTGAAGCATTGGCGAGTCATGAACGCACCTTTGCTCGATCGCACAAGCGATTCTGGCGTGAGATGCCATAGATTGGGATGTCTGAAATGATCATTCCCAATGGCGTTAAGGAAGAGTTCCTTAACGAGGGGGATTCGGCGGTTAATCCCCGCGCCGATGTAGGCGAGACTGGTGAGTCGCCAGTGATAGAGGTGGAATCCTTTGAGGGTAAGTGCGAGGCGCTTAGAGAAGAGACCCGAAGTTCGTCTCTTCTACAGGTCAGAATTGATTCCGACCACGCCGTGTCCGGCGAACAAGTTGCGACTCCAGTGGTAGGGGTACCCCTGTGGTTAAGCGTTTCCAAGCGAAGAGACCCGAAGTTCGTCTCTTTCGCACGTCGGAAATGATTCCGATTACGCCGGTATAGGCTAGACCGGCGAGTCACCGGTGGTAGAGGTAGAGACCTCTGTGGATAGGCGCGTGGCGCTTCCGATAGATGGGTCAATTGACTCCCCCCATCTGGGTGTCGGGATGAGTCCCGAGGCCAGTAGTCAGCAGTCCTACATGATGATGAATAGTGTGACAGGTATTGTCACAGCAGGCGTAAGCCTGGAACGGTTGCCTGGGGTAGGAGAACTGTTGTCTTTGGAGGAGATGTACTTCAACGAGTTTGAAACTGCTTTGAAAGCAGATGAAATCGACGAGGTCGTCGTGTTGCGTCCGGACGAGGAGTTGAACTCCTCATCCACGATGGACTAGTCAGTTTTGGTGCAATCCAAACAGGCGTTGAATGCCCGAAGCGGCCAGAAGATCCTTGCGGATACTGAGGACCCTTACCATTCCTTATTGAAGGAATTCGTAGATGTCATTAGTGACAACCCGCCGATCGGATTACCACCGGATGGGGAGTCCGAAACGAAATTAATTTGGTTCCTGGAACCAAATACTGCGTCATTAGGCAGTGGCCTCTCCCCAAGGAGCAATGCGACGTCATCGACGCATTCTTCAAGGGGAAAGAAGAGGCAGGGATGGTGCGGGAGAGTAAGTCTCCCCACTCATCTCCCACTTTTTGTGTTCGTAAACCGAACGGAAAGTGGCGCATTGTGCATGCGTATAACAAGCTGAATTCAGCTACTGTACCCATGCAGACTCCGATTCCTCGGAAGGATGTCCTCCAGAACAATATGGCAGACTGTACTGTGTACAGTGCCTTAGATCTGGTGGACGGGTATTATCAGTTGCTCATGCGAGCGTCCGATATTCCGCTGACAGCGGTTAGCACGCATATTGGCATGCTGTAGGAGTGGCTTGTTATGCCACATGGTCTTTCAAATGCACCAGCGACTTTCAATCGCTTGGTGACTCAGCTCTTCCGCCCTCATAGGAAGTACGCTCAGACGTACTTCTACGATATATTCGTTCATAGTCGCGCGGAAGGCGACTCTTCTGATTTTCAGACGCACCTGATACACCTTCAGCAGTGCTCGAATGTATACGAGAGCATAAGTTATATGCAAACGCATCCAATTGTATCTTTGGTGCTGAGGAAATTCCTTTCCACGGATGCTTCATCGGTAAGGATGGAGTGCGGGCGGATCCCGCGAAGGTGAAAGCCATTGTGGAGTGGCCTTCGTCTGTAAATCTTAGAGATTTACGGAAGTGGCTTGGATTAGCCAACTATCTCCACAAGTACAGCGAGAACTACGCTGAAATGGCGAAGCCATTGACTGACCTTCTTAAGAAGGATGTTGATTGGTGTTGGAAAACCGAACACCAAAACTCTTTTGATGCGGTTAAGGGAAGCTTGTTAAAAGCTCCCGTTCTTGCTCTCCCAGATTCTGGGAAACCATTTAGTGTCGTCTGCGACGCCTCCGATTTCGCAATCGGATGTGCTTTGTTACAAGCAGACGATGCAGGAAGGGAACGCGTAATTGCGTTTGAGTCCAGGCAACTTCAAGCTGCGGAACGGAATTATCCCGTTCATGACAAGGAGCTACTTGCAATGAAGTATGCTCTTGTCAAATTTAGGGTTCACCTACTCGGCTCAAGCCGTTCGTGGTTTATAATGACCATGAGTCCTTACGGACAGCGACAAAGTCGCCTCATCTCTCGCAACGGATGGCCCTTTGGCTCTTCTTCTTTGCGGAGTACAACTTTTAGGTTAAGTATAAACCTGGCAAGCAGAACGTGCTTGCAGACGCGTTGTCGCGTCTTCCCGATTACGAGCTCGCTCACGCGACATTCGTCACCACATCTGTGGTGGATCTCATACGCCAGGCGTATGAGAAAGACCCACAATGTACGGCGCTAATCAGCGCGTCAGGTGGAAAGGGTCTTGGCTCGTCTGAGCCAACCCTGTCAAGTCGAGCTAAAGCTCGTTTACACCGTTACAGGTACTGTGACGGTCTGATATTTTATAGCACGAGCGCGGAGGACACTCCGCGGGTGGTAGTTTTTCATGATGAGGAACTGAAGTATAGAGTCCTCTTTGAGGCACATGACGCCCCTACCGGGGGTCATTTAGGTCGGGATAAGACCTACAGCGCTTTAAGCGCTCTGTATTGGTGGCCCAACATGTATAAGTGAGTCGGTGCGTATATACGCACCTGTGAGACGTGTCAGAGGGTTAAACCCTTTGAAAGTTCAGCTGCGCCTTTGGCGAGATTATCGGTTCCAACGGAGTGTTGGAAATCCATTAGCATGAATTTTATCTTTGGTTTTCCGAAGGATAAGGCCGGGAACACCGGCATATTGGTCTTTGTAGACCGTTTGAGAAAGATGGCTCACCTGGCGGCGGTGCCAGAGTCCATTGATGGACAAGGAACAGCAAAGTGTTCCTAGACCGTGTCTTTCGACAGCATGGTCTACCCGATTCCGTTGTGTCGGATTGGGATCCCCGTTTTACGGGACAGTTTTGGGGAGCGTTGTTTAAGGTGCTACTCACCAAGCTCCTCATGTCCACTGCGGATCATCCGCAGACGGACGGTCAAACGGAACGCGTTAATCGCGTTGTGGAAGATATTCTCCGGAGTTTATGTCCGGATTCTCCAAAGAGTTGGAGTGAGATGCTTCCGATGGTTGAATTGATATCAACAATTCGGTACATGCATGTACGGGGTTTACCCCGTTTTACGTGAACGGATTAGTGAATCCGAGGGTTCCGTTGACGCCACGTGTGTGTGGCCCAGTGCTTGAGGGGGGAGTATTCCCCGATGTCAGCCCTGTATCTGTGCGAAAGCACATCGAAAAGTTTTTATCGACGCCCCTCAGTGTCTTACGACACGTCTGCGATGCCATGGCGGAAAGCCAAGACAAGCAGAAGGAGCAAGCTGACCGCAAGGGGCGGCGTAACAAAAGGGTGTACAAAGTGGGAGAAAGTGTTTTTATTAAACGTTAAAAATCTTCCTACACATGCAGTTTCAAATGTGTTGCGTAATAAACTGCGCCCCAGGTTTGTGGGACCCTTTAAGGTACTAGCTCGAAAGGGATTATCGTATACCTTGGACATCCCGAATGTGATGCGTACGCATCCAACCTTTTATGTCGGTATGCTTAAGCCATACCAGGACCCGGAGGCGGGGCCCCTCCTGGAGGATGGTGGAAAGGCGGATAGCCGTAAGGCACCGCAGGGCGAAGTAAGCCCGAAAGGGCTAAAATGCGACCACGAAGCTCCGCAACGGTCGTCTCGAGAGAGGCAAACCGCCTCTCGAAGCGATCAGTGGCATCCCGCTCATCGCGGATTCCCTCGTAGATATCATGGATGCGAAGGCTGTGTCGATCACAGCGCTCGCGAATCTCACGTCGCAATTGCGCGACCTCCACCTCCAATGCTCGATTAGGAGAGTACTCCACACTTTCATGTGGAGCGGCTGATGGCGCGGCGCCATCATCGGGGTCAAACCCAGTATCTGGTAAAGTGGAAAGGTTATCCACACTCACAGAGTTCGTGGGAGTTCGAGGCTCCCCTACGGCAGGATTGCCACGACGTCGTTGACGCTTTTGAGCGGGAGAATCCCGCTGTAGGTCAACGACCAGAGGGGCATGAGAAGCCTCTTCACTCCCAATAAGTGGGAGTTGGCCGGAGGCAGATGTGGCGACCACACTGTCTCCGGACACCAGGGTGGAGACAGAGGCGCTGGCGTAGCGCGTGCGATACGAAGCACGTAGTTGCTCCATCGCCTTAGATTTGGCAAATGTAAGGCGCAACACCCTCTCCACCCAAATGTCTCGACGGGAATAGCTGTCATGCAGCTCATCGAAGCTGGGGAGAAGCTTCTCCCCTTCCGCCCAAGCGCGGAACTTCTTCTCTGCGTCATCGGCACTTTTCCCGGAGAAAGAACGAAAGGAACCTCGCGGAGGTTCTCAACAGGGGCACCTTGTGCCTGCCTGTTTAAGCGCTCTCGTTACGAGACGCTAGTGAACTGCTTTTGTGTAAGCAGTTGTTGCCGGAGTTTCTCACGGCGTTCGCGTTGGTACGGCTGTTCAGCCGCGGGTCCAGGGGTATAGGACGCTATACTAGTCCTTACCAAACGCCTGGCCCATCTTGGAAGGACACGAGGACCATCGAAATTATAAGCCGTCCTTGACGGGCGTTTGGGGGAGCGTAACGCAGCCCTTAGTGATTGTGCGGCAAGTTGGGAGTCTTGAGCTGCGTCCAGCTCATTAGTGATGATCGCCTTTGGCGATTCGGATGTATCATCCGATACGGGCAGGGGTGCCGCACTGGTTAGTGCATTTTCCTCACGTGTGGGGAATGGATTAGGCTGCCGACAACGCCGTTCGGCGCTGTCGGAGCGGCTCACCATTGGGTAGGTATCCCCAAAGGCATCCACTTCCGAGTTTTCGGAGTAGTCTTCCTCTTCTAGAGGAGACGCCATAGCACCACTAGAGGTGTACATATGGATGGCCAGGGGAACTGGCGTTGGAGTTCTCCAACAAAATTTTGATTATTGCGTAAGCAATAGTCTTAATGGGGGAGGATGTAACGGGGTTACATTCGGGTAACACTGAGTGTTGGTGTACATGAGTACACCACACGGTTGAGGCCAGTATTGGCCGGGTTGAAAGGTTTCCAACCTTTGGTTATTTTAACCAATCAGGGCATGGGCCCTTGGTGTGGTGGTGTGTCAGCCATCCACGTGTCACTACACAGGTGTGTACACTACATTTTAGCTAGGTACGAATTAGGAATATTCTACTTAGTGTTACATATAGTTTATATTAGTTTAAATAATTAAATATTAAATATATTCAGTTTACATTTCACTCTAAAGTGCAGACGCACGACCTCGACCGTTCGTGCGTGTAGTGAGTGCCGTAGCGTAAGGGGAGCCCTCCCCTTAGCTACACCCTTTGTAAGGGAGCCTTGCCGTTAAGGCACAAGTAAAGGCTAGAGTAAACTAACCCGGGAATCTTGTCCCCGAGTAGTAGAGCTCTCTCCTACTAAGACCTTAATAAGGGCGTATCGGCTAAGTAGCGGTAGGCACCAATTTAAGGAAGAGTTTTCCTCTGTGCGCTAGCCGCACCGTGCGTATAAACACCGGCTACAAACGAGAAGTCGTTTCTTCGCACTGTACGATAGTCGCCTCTGCACACCGCAGAGTGTTTGGAAGCAGAGGGTCGAGTAATCTCCTCTAGATTTTTATACCCGGCCGGGACGCGTCACAGACGCACTTGGCCCGCCGGAAGTCCCTCGACGGTAGTACACATTGGTCGTCTTTTTAAGCGCAAGTTGTACACGTTTGGAACGTGTTATTAAGTTATTTGATTGTTTTGTGGAGATATCGTTCGTGGAGTTTATCACGTTATCATTGGATCTCTATATTGGAGTATTGGACTTTTATTCTCGTATTGGTTGGGCTCTACGATCGATTGAGCGATCTTCCCTTTGAAGTATATTCACTTGGAGTATTACTGGTCTGCCCGTACCCAGGGTGAAGAGGTCCGCCCAGGGTACATTACCCAGCACGGTCTCACGTTTTTAGACCTCAAGTCGATTCCCAGCACCGATCCACCGAGTGTGTTACCAGCACATTCCATCGGGTACACAAGGTGAGATGACGAAGGAATCGGACCAGGCATCCTGTACTGATGTTCAGTCGTCTGCTAGCAGCGTACGATCAGATCGGATCGTAGGCGAAGGTTCGCGGGGTCCCCCCCTCCGTAGGTTGGAAGGCCGGGCACGATGGTGGTCAGGTTCTCGACACTACGGTGTTCGATTTTGAACTTGACTCCACAACAGGACCTCAGGGGCGCCCAAAGGTATCGACACCCCCCAAGACCGATCCAATCACCTCGACCTCGATGGAAGCAAGCATGAAAGACATGTTCGAGGCTATGATGAAGCGTTACACCGCAGATCGAGGCAGATCACCTCTTCGCCCTCGTGCACCAAGCCGATCAGCCCAGGATAACGAGACAATTTGTGTGGATGTCGAAATGCAGTCAATAACATCAACCGAAGGTGTTAGGCCTGTTTTCATGACAAAACGCAGGTCACGCCGAATCCGCCCCCGCCGATCGGCAAGTAGCAGCAACTTCGACATGGAGTCGATCAGCGAAATTGACGATGACTACGGTGGTACGGCCAGAGTCGGGACAAGTATGGCGAACTTAGCCTCGACGATGGCGTTTGATTTCAATTCGACAGTGATCCCAAGGATTCGCATGGCCGCAAGCACCGAGTGAAGGGATTTACGGGCAAGGATGCTGATGTGGTTCAATCCCGATCATGGTTCAGCCGAACAAAGTCCACCTTCCTCCGGGATCAGACGCCGAACAAAGAACGGTTTCCGATCTTCCGAGATCTGATGAAGGGACCGGCTGCGAACTGGATCCAGCAGTTAAGTCGAGATGTCCGATCTGACTGGAGTTTGCTGTGCATGGATTTTGAAAAGCAGTATCACTTTATCTGTTTCGTTGATCTACTTCTTCAGCGTCTGGGTTGGTAAGCTGGCCGGCCAAGACGCATTACTTGGTATGGATTTTATGGTGCCGGCAGGCATACGCCTCGATCTGTCGCATGGAGTGATTACGCCATCCAGACGAAGTTTAGATCCATCTTGCCGGTCGACGCCCCCTATACGAATCACGTACTGATCTGGTGAGGTGGGACCAAGATATCACCATTCCGGTGGGTCGATCGGCAGATATCTCGGTTGGAAAGGAACATCGGACAAAGAAGTTCTGGATGACCAGGGTCAACCACTGGGTACCGACGTTTGTGGACGGCGGAGATCGAAGCGATCGCCTACGAGTTACTAGAATCGGTAATAACCGCTGGTGTTAGGCAACGGTACGATCGTCGGTATGTGGCTGGCGGAACTTGGCATACCAAGCTACCACCGATCTGATCAGCGATGATGGATCGGTGGAAGAAGATACCTCACCTATGGTGGAACGACCCATCTATGTAACCCCAAAGAAGATGTTAGTTCAAAGAAAGGCACCGCAGTGGCCGGACACGGTGAACTATCAAGCAGATGAGCCAAGGTTCGTCAACGTGGTGGCGTAACAAGAACAGGCGATATCGGAGCCGGAAATAGAAAAAGGGAAACATGGCATTTTTGCTGGGGCGGACCACGATGTCATGCTTAAGAAGATCGATGTCGTTGAAATCCATCCCGCCGATCGGGAACAGCAGTGTTCAACCGATCAGTACGGTTTGGGTGATATTGCCCCAGAAGACGATCAAGTTTGTATACATGAGGGCGGGGATCAGTACATTCAGGAGCTGGAGAGCCAGATGGCAGTCCTCCCTGAAGTGTCTGCCGATCCGCCCGAAGTCACCTTCGACGATCTACAAGTGGGTGATCGGGATGTCAACAGTCCCGATCAGATCGATCATCCGATCTTATTAAAGGACTGTTGTCCACCAAGATCATTAAGCCGTCGACCTCGCCGTGGGCCTCGCCGATCGTGATTGTGATCAAGAAGAACGGCGTCTACATCGGGCTGTGTATCGATTATCGGTTGGTAAATCGGTTGACCAAGCTTATGGTGTACCCTATGCCGCTGATCAGCGATCTGATAGAAGATCTCGACAAGACCCTATGGTATTGCTCACTGGATATGGCAAGTCGACTTTTTCGTGGTTTCTATGACCGATCGGGCTCGCGAAATCTCCGCATTTTTTACGCCGTTCGGTCTGTTCGAGTGAAACCGTATGCCGTTCGGTTTGAAGAACGCGCCCCAGATCTATCAGAGTCTGATCGACAACGCATTGTATGGACACTTCAAGATCAGTACCGATCGGGACTCCACCAAAAACCATGCTGTATTTACAGAGGGTGAACCCGATCGGGAAAGGAGACCGTCCGTTCTGGGGAGGCGATCGTATATCGACGACATTCTGATCCCTGCTTCGTCATGGATCGATCTGTGCGAGACGGTCGAACGGTTGTTGGAGACATGCGATCGCTGGAACCTGTCGATCAGTGCTGTGAAGAGTTTTTGGGGCATGTCCAAGGTCGCCTATTTGGGTCATGTAGTGTCGATCAGTGGGCTAGAGGCCAATCCCATGGATCTGGAGTCACTGAGCAACCTCCCGTTTTCCAGATCACTGAAGGCAATGCAGTCCTTCTTAGGGAGCTTAAATTACTACATCCGCTTCATTGAAGACTTCTCGATTTACGCGGCCGTGCTGTATGAGCTCCGGTAAGTCGACTACCATATGTTGCGCGAAGGAGATCGGGCAAGCTTACGGGAGGGCTGCGACTCTAATCTACCCGCCGATTTTCCGCAGGTGGAGGCAGAGGATCACATGAAGCGTGCAAAGGTTTCTTTAGGTATGCTGAAGGCCAAGATGGCGACGGCACAGATTCTCAGACACTTCGATCCGGAAAAAATGCCGATCGTCATTGTGTACGCTAGAAAGTGGGCCATTTCTGCCACTCTAGTGCAAGAACATGATGCAGTGTACCACCCGGTTACTTTTACGAGCCGCACGTTGAAGCCAAACGAAGTTAACTATGGAATTCATTTCGATCGAATCCTCACACCTCGGACGGAAGGCCAGATCACGTAGCGATCAGGATGTTCCAGAGATCACCAGCACAGCCACCCGATTCACAAGATCGGGTGACAGTGGAACCAACGGCAGTTGGGGACGACCGTATTATCGCTGGAGATGAGTATGGCGACACATCCACTCAAGTCGGTGCCACTGAAGGGCAGCCCGTCGACGGGGGTCAGCATTGCCCGTTTGACAGGGGCGGAACGAGCGACATCGCCTTACCTGATGACCTGACGTGCATGTACTGGGGCGGGGAGAAGTGTATTGATGGATCTGCGAACCCGATCTGGAATTTGGCTACCCCACCAGAAGTGCTAGCCGATCCGCTCGAGGCGACTATGGATTATCCGCAAGTTGCCAACACCCCCGATCGAATTGATCAGCCCAGGGAATTAAGATGGGAGAAGAAATACTGGCTAATCGGGAAGGTCTCTGCTAATTTCGACAGTGATGATGCCGATTTGACCGCCCATTTGGATGACAGATCGACCCAGAAGACATGTTGTGGTCAAACGCACCGGGAACACCCGATCATCTTGGAGGATCGCAAGGAAACAATTGAGATCGGTGAATCCGATCTTGATTATGGCGATCTGGCTAAGAATTCCGAACGAAACCGACGGAATCAGAATGGATATGGGGCGACACGGGCTTACGAAGTGGTAAAACAAGATTTGCAATAGTACCGATCGGGTGACACCGATTGGCTACCGATCTGCAATATTGATCGGCTACCGATCTGCAATACCGACCGGTGTGAATTTGTGATGTTTATTGTGATTACAACTACGGGTGTGTGGCGAACTGTGATGAACTACTGAAATTTCGATGACGACAAAGTGGCTTAAGGATGTGGATCATTTTTCTTGGCGGCAACGATAACGACTCTTTCGATGCGGATACAGTTGGATGTTGTAAGGGTGGATCGTTACTAATGTGGATAAAGGCTATGACAAAAAGGACGATCGGATGATCTGAAATGGAGGCTATTATTAATGAAATATGAACGACGATTATCAGATCGGATCGGCTCCGATCCGCCCCGAGACCAAGGGTCGGCAGCAGCCAGACCTGAAGGAAGATCAGATCGGATCGGCTCCTTCGATCTGCCCCGAGACCAAGGGTCGACAGCAGCCAGACCTGAAGGAAGGAGAGGTACATCAACCTTCCATGCCTCTAACAAAGCATGACGATATATA
Source organism: Peronosclerospora sorghi (assembly GCA_026184515.1). Lineage (NCBI taxonomy): Eukaryota > Oomycota > Peronosporomycetes > Peronosporales > Peronosporaceae > Peronosclerospora > Peronosclerospora sorghi. The sequence continues at coordinate 22,432,805 of CM047583.1, forward strand.
TCAGAAGTGCCGGGAAGGAGAGCTGGTTCGGGCGCCTCGACAGCCGGTTTCGACAATTCTTGAGCGCTGTCGCCCTCCGGGTGCACCACTTGGTCTGCTCCTGACGTCGGCTCTTCAACTGCGGCTGCAGATCGACGAAGCTGGGTGGATCGGGATTGAGATAAATCGAGAAGTAGCTTATCTGAACCCACCGATCCACCCTCCGAATCCGCCCCAGGCGAGGTTAATGCCGACTTGGACGGAACAGTGTTGCGGGTTGAGGGCGCGCGATTTTTCGAAGCCTTCCTCTCCATAACAGGATCCTCCGCCGCACTTGGAAGTTGCGTCCGTGTCTTGGCTAGCGATTACACCGCTCCCAGATTCTATTCACGCTCCAGGTCGCACGCTAGGTCCCGCGCCCTCGCGCCTCTCGAGGCACCTTTACGCTTCTTGTTGTGTGCGCGAATTTTGGGGGGCGGAATTTCAGCCAATGAATGGCGAGAGTTTCCGCCCGAATTTTGTTGGGAAATCGTACCACCTGAATGAGCCTGTGGTTCCGCGAGGGCGCTCGATGCTACTCCACGAGGAATGCGATCGGCGATCAGCGACTTGGATAGGCACGTAGGCAACTCATCACGGCACCCGTAGACGATTCCCCAGAGTCGATTCGACTCTTGAGTCCAAATGCCGAGCTGATCTTGGAAGGCACTAATTCTGCCGGAATAATCGTCGATCGTGAGCTTTAGCTCTGCGATCTGACGATCCAGCTCGAGTCGTTGGGAGTATATGACCGACCGATCACCCTGAGGCTGTGAGCATTGTCGAACGGCCACTGCGTGCAACTCCTGAACACGCGATCGGTTGATCTCGAGACGACGCAAGTCGTGACGAGTGCCGATCAGCCCTTCCAACATCGCTTGGAGCAGATCGAAGTGGTCCTACACCTGCCGAACGGTGTCGACAAGTGTATGCACACGGGAAGACATCGATCACCAGTGGATCTACATACAGCAAGAAGTGAGGATCGATCTAACGTGGAGTTATCAGTTAAATGGCGTTCCTGATCTGTTCTGTTGCGGTGCTTTTCGAGCGCAACTCTCAACTCCTCCCGGAGCGCATCAATGTTTTGTTGGGAACGATCGACCTCGACTCGGGACTCATCTTGTTCTGCGACGATCTGAGTTTCACCCGAGTCGTCCGAGTGGTCTGATCGGTCAGGAGTTTGAAGATGAGGGGAGTGCGAGTGCCGATCGCCTATGAAGATAAATGTTAGTGGAAAATGTGGCGTTCGGAAGTTAACTGGACTTACCTGGTACACTGTATTCGGAAGATTGCATGGAATCGGAGACTGTTTGTGAGATCGGGCCGCTACCGTTGTGCGGCTGCGACCAGACTCAGGGGCGGCTGTGGTGAAGTGCAAGTGAAAATTGTTGACCAGTTTGTACCAGTGTACCAGTTTTCAAGGCAGATCGATCTGATTGGCTGAAATGGCGGAGTATTTTGGGCCAATCGTGTTTCTTAGAGTGTTATGTACGCGGATTTAAGGTAAGACACACGGTTTACATATATTTTACATATTTGGTTTTTATTGGCTAAATAATATAGTGTTCGTATTATATCGGGTTGCGTAAGTCGCCAGTGGATCCGTTCGGAGTCATTGGGAGCAGAGGGTTAACAGGGTCCCCTCACGCTCATAAGCCCGGCCAGGACAGAGCTCCACCGGAAGCACCACGACAGGGAAAACTCGTTACGTTCACTCACCACTCAAGTCCAACTCCCGCCACTTTTGGAACGTGTTTTTAATGGTTGGGTCACTCACTGCGATCTGCAGTCAAGTCCCAGGAATTGGTTGGATTACTCACTGCGAGCTGCAGTCAAGTGCCAAGAAACTATTGGCTGGTTTACTTACTGATTTTGCAGTCAAGTGCCAGAAACTCTATTAGATGGACTACTCACTGCTGCGTGCATTCAATTTCCAGATTTAACCGCATTCGGAGTGAAGATTTCCGCTTCGTTTGCCGATCGGCTATATCGCTTTATCTTTTGTTGGAATTTTGGATTAGTACCCCAGAGGTGGTACATCCATATCGATCTTCTCTAAAGTCTCCACTAAGCAACGGTCCACCAAGTGTGTAACCAGTCCATTCCATCGGGTATACAAGGTGAGATGGAAACGCAAAAATCGTACCAGGCGTCCTATGCTGATGATCGGTCGTCTGCTGGCAGCAGACGATCAGATCGGATCGTAGGCGAAGATTCGCGGGGTCCCCCCCCCTTCAGTTGGAAGGCTGGGCACGATGGTAGTCAGGTTCTCGACACTACGGTGTTCGATTTTGAACTTGACTCCACCACACATTTGATCCATAACGAATAGTTGTGGCGTAATTTGCCACCAACTTCCAATATCTGCGCGGACGTAGTTAGCTGCCACTCCATCCAAATGTTCCCCAAGTTTGTTTACTTTCATTCGCTCATCACAAACGAAGCCGGAAGCAATTCCAGACACTTCTAGTTCCTCGTAAAACAGGAGTTCCCAATGCTTAAATCCTGATCCTAAACCAGGATATATCTCGGCGCCCATGAAATTCTGCACATTTAGCTTTGGTAAATGTGCAGAATTTCATCTTCAAACTCCTTCCTTGTTCATAAGGATTTCCAATTGGGATTCCACCAGGATGCATATCCCCGCCCATATCGTGCATCGGACGCGGGTTTTGTGATAACTCAGGGACTACTCAGATAGGCCCACGATAATTCTGTGGTGGAGTCAAGTTCAAAATCGAACACCGTAGTGTCGAGAACCTGACCACCATCGTGTCCAGCCTTCCAACTGACGGGGGGGGGGGTACCCGCGAACCTTCGCCTACGATCCGATCTAATCGTCCGCTTCCAGCAGACGACCGATCATCAGCAAAGGACGCCTGGTCCGATTTTCGCGTCTCCATCTCTCTTTGGGTACCCGATGGAATGGGCTGGTTACACACTTGGTGGATCATCGCTGAGAATTGATTTGGGTCTTAAATGCGAGACCGTGCTGGGTGGTGTACCCTACGCGGAACTCTTCACCCTGGGTACGGGCAGACCAATTATACTTAGAGTAAGTATACTCCAAAGGGCAGATCGCTTAACCGATCGTAGAGCCCAGCCAATGCGAGAATAAAAGACAAATATTCCAATATGGAGACCCAACGAGAACGTGACAAACTCCACGAGCGATATCTCCACGTGAAAATCCCAAAACTTGGTTACACATTCCGAACGTGCGTAACTTGGGCTTGCGAAGCCGACCAATGCGTACTCCCGTCGAGGGACTTCCTTCGGGTCAAGTGCGTCTGTAACGCGTCCCGGCCGGGTATAATGAGCTAGAGGGGGTTACTCGACCCTCTGCTTCCAAACACTCTTCTTCGTGCAGAGGCGACCAACGTACTTAGCAAAGATGCTAACGACTTCCTTGTTGTGAGTTAAACGACCGAAAATCCAAAACTAACCAATCCTACCTCCCTACGGTCCCCAATATGTACAAACATGAAATATGTAAAGTACACGCAATATCATGTGACTTACCCAAATCTGTGTTCTTGACACTTCTTGCACACGATAGGCTCAAAAGCCCCCTTGTTTTCCACCAATCTTGAATCCACTTCACCACAGCCGCTCCTGAGTCTGGTTGCAACCGCACAACGGTAGCGACCCGATCTCATCACCAGTTGTCATACCAGATCTTCCCAGTAGCAGACTTCTTCACCGATGGATAGATCTTCGAATCCGCCCTCTCCAGGTATTTGTCCTTGTGCACCTGATCATCTTGTAACCTCTTTTGACGCTCGTTGCTGCAGGTGCCATGTGTTCCCAATCGCCCCATGTCATTTCGCCTCCCCGATCGGCCCGATCTGACAGCCCTCGCAACACTCCAGAGTCCGACACACCGTATGGGCATCATCAAGCGCTATAGAATACGGTGGAGTTAAGTAACATCAACAGCGCTCGAGAGGGATGAAGCGCTATTCTTGATCGCTTGCATGATTGACTTGTCGAAGAAAATGTGGAAATACATGATCATGAGAACCTGATCGATGATGTCACGTTTGTGGGTGGTAAATGCATGATCATGAGAAACTGATCGATGATGTCACGGTTGGTGGGTGGTAAATGCATGATCATGATGGGCTGATCATTGAGTGGTAACGACGTAATTGATAGTGACCCGATCTTCACTCTGAGCGACCGGGGATGATGCGGTTGCGGTGGCGGCTGCAGAACACGCTGGAGGAAGCGACATGGTCGATCAGCTTCGGAAAACAGTCCGGGAGCTTCAGTCGCAGCTGGACGTTAAGAATACATCACTCCTGCAACTGCGGACGGAAGTGGACACTATCATCCCCATGTCCGTGAAGTTGCAGGAGGTGATCGCCGAGAACACGCATCTTCGGGCCCATATCGCCCACAAACAACGCGAGGTAAGCGTATTGGTCTGTTTTTCGTCTTGGATATGCTCTAACCTTCCTTCGCGTGCAGATCGGCTGCCCACCGACATCGCCAAAACGTTCGAAACTTTATTCGCGTCTGATCGGCAGTCGAATGACCACTGCGATCAGCTCTGACCGATCTTGGACGGGCTGACCGGCGCACGGCACGATCAGTCTCGCTTGGAGGCCTACTGGTCGCACCTCCTGGAACAGCTCGCGGTGGTCAACCGGCAGAGGTTGGAGGACCAGTCCGATCGGACTTTACTCCGCACCCAACATGGTGACCTGGAGAGGCAGATCGGCAAGTTGCAGGTAGTGGTCAGGGACCAGATCGGGAAGGTCGAGTCCTTCCAGAGCCGATCGGACGCCTGGACCCAGGAGTCAGACCGTCGCTGGGCGGCCGTAAATCCGTGCCATCAACAGTTGACCGACTTGTTGTACCGGCGTCCGGCTGCAGGCTCTAGCGTTGACCGATCTGCATCGGCCGCTCTGATCAATGCACCAAGATGTGAAAGGACGCCATTAATTGGCCAAAAGTCAATATTCCAAAATTCCAAAAGTTTCCAAGAAGCGTAAGGACGCATCGAAGGGCTCAAGGGAGTGGGGCGTAGCGCGCGACTCCGAACTCGAGGAGAAGCGAGCTGTGTCTCAGAAGAAAGACAAGACGCTGGTGCATCTCCCAAGCCCCAGATCGGATGCAGGTGACACGTCTATCATCACCAAATCTCGTGCGCTCTCGCGCCCCCGCGCCGCTAACACCAAGCGTATAGAGGTCTCCTCCGGAGAGGAATCGGGGGGCGGATAGAGCGATTCCGATCTCTTGTTAACTGCGTTATCCAAGTCCCGATCCGATCAACGCCGAGGTTCCGTTCCTGTGAAGCCTGCATCTGGGGATAATAAGGCGATCAGCTCCCAGGGTGAGGGTGCTACACCGACGCGCGAGTCGACCGGAACGTTACCTTCGTTCCAGCCCGGCACATCTGGTCTGCGCCATCACGCCCGATTGAAAGGGTTGTTGACTGGAGATCGACCTCTACCATCGCTGACTTCAGATGCCACCTTGCTGTGGTCACCGGGGCAGATCGGTAGCTTGTACCATTCAGCCCTGACCAAGCAAGATCTAGCCCGGTCGATGTCCCGATCAGATTTCTGGCTTTTCCCTCAGCTCTGAAAGCCCCTGACCCGTCTGCGTGGCGGGCGGATCAGGTCACAGGACCGCAAGTCTCCCGTCTGTATGCAGATCGACCATGGGAAGTGTTGCTCAGCGCCAAGTTGGACTCCATGTTCGGGTCGACTCCTTGGATCGATTTGCTTCTGGGTCGACTTCGGGTTTTTAACACAGCTCACTGCCAAGCGATCTGGGATTCTACATATTATCTCCTCATTCCCGCGGGTCGGAAGTTACGTGACCAAGACCTGATCTTGTATCGGAAGGGCCGGAAACAGCGCCGGAGTCGGGCGGTCGAAGCTTGGCTGGCCCTATGCCAGTTTATTCTGGAAGGGATACTGGCCCGCGAGTGCGACATCGACATCTTTTTGTATCCGGTGTTTCTTCACATGGCCAAGCGTCGCGTTGAGAGCCCCGGGGCGTTGATTGAGGACGGCATCTGGTATCCCGGTCTTCGGTGCGCCGGGCCGGTCGTAGACCTAAAGGACGCCTTGATCCAGATCGATCAGCAGGAGACCTGGCGTAACCGGCATCGGTACCAGATCGAGGATCATCCGGCATTTACTATCGGTCGTTTGTGGGGTGATTGGGACTCTTGATGCGTCAGATAACTGACCAGATAATCCATTATACATGTCATCATTTTCCCAAAATTTCTGATCACCTGATCCCTTAGCCAAATCTCGCCACTTTCTCCAAACTTATACCAACACGTTATCACACACAGTTCCACCCACATCGCGAAAATTATCACCACGTTTGTCACTCCACTACTCCAGTTCATCACAGTTCATCATACTAATTCACAAAATTTTTAGACCTCATACATATTCACACCGATCGATATACTGATCGGTGCTACTGCGTGTCTTGATCTTCATCTTCATGAGTCTGCATCACTGCGAAGCGTTTCCGACTGACTCGTTATCGCTCGAACTCTCGAAGCAGTGCTCCACAATTTAGATCAAGTTCGTCGATCCAAGTTTCTTCGTCATGATCCTTCCAGCGGACCAAATATTCTCGGTGGGTGCGACCGAAACGCGTATTCTTGACCGATCGGACATCCAGCACCTTTTCCACCTAGAATTCGTCATCTTCCAATGGCCTTTCCCAACTGTCTTACGGCAGCAGAGCTTCGTCAAAATCGAATCTCTCCGCTTCTTCCACCAGGCAGGGTGTTTTAGGCCGATCGGGAAACTCTCTGACCAGCTTCAGTTTGGACACATGCACGATCGGAAAAACTTTATAACCCGTGCCGATCGTGATCAGACGATCCAAGAACTTAAGACCCTGTTGGCAGGAGTGTACGTGAAAGCGTATTCGGACGATGTGTCCATTCCCGTCTTCATGGGAGGCCTGAAAGAAGGGCCAACACGTTCGGAGCTCTTCCGATGCCGACATCAATCCCTGGGGAGGCGTTTAAGATTGCGTTAACGCCGAAAGGAACTTTCGTTCCTCAAGGGTGGGTCCTTAACCCATGGACCTTAGCCAGGTCGAAGCGGAAGAGAAACCTCCCGCTAAGAGTCACTCTGACTCCTTCCCACAGGGCTTCGAAGCGGAGCTCCTCGCGATGTTACAACGGCATGGGCTACTAAGATGCTTCCAGTGTGGGAGCACGGATCATCTGCGGAACATATGCCCGAAAAATCTCCAGCGAGACACTCTCTATAAGGGGCCGAGGGCGGGTAAAAGGCCCTCGACCAAGCCGTCGGGAAACGACGGCTCCCAGTAGGTGCGGGGCGCCCTACTGGGGGATCCCTCAGTGCTGTTAAACCCCAGGGTACGGGACGACAGCACAAAGCCCCGAGGGAAAAGGTGCTTTCTAGCACCGAGTTGGTGTACCAGCCAGGTTTGCTGGTCGTCCTTGCGGACGTGAAAGGCTTTGATAAACCTTGGAGAGTCTTGATAGACTCTGGAGCGTCTGACAATTATTTCAGACGAGCTTCTGTGGAGAAGAGTCGGCTGTATGCCGAGGCCCTAGAGGCACGTTCTCGTGACGTTGTCACGGTCCGTCTTGCGACGGGCGTACAGGTTTCTGTACCCAAGGTCTTGATTGAGCTTAAGCTGAAGTTTGCAGACTTCGATAGCTCAGAAAGCTGCCTAGCCCTGGATTTTGACTCGAGGTATGACCTCATTCTGGGCATGAAGTGGCTGGAACGCCACAAGCCATGGATAGACTGGAAGTCTAAGTCCATTGGCTCAACGCACCCGCGGTCAGGTGAAGCATTGGCGAGTCATGAACCCACCTTTGCTCGATCGCAAAAGCGATTCTGGCGTGAGATGCCATAGATTGGGATGTCTGAAATGATCATTCCCAATGCGGTTAAGGAAGAGTTCATTAAAGAGGGGGATTCGGTGGTTAATGCCCACGCCGTTAACTGTGAGACTGGTGAGTTGCCAGTGGCAGAGGTGGATTTCTCTGAGGCGACTACAGTGGTAGGGGTAGAGACCCCTGTGGTTAAGCGAGAGGCGCTTCCAGGCGAAGAGACCCGTAGTCGTCACTTTCGCACGTCGGAAATGATTCTGACCACGCCGTTATAGGCGAGACTGATGAGTCGCCATTGGCAGAGGTGGATTCCTCTGAGGCGACTCCAGTGGTAGGGGTAGAGACCTCTGTGGTTAAGCGCGAGGCGCTTCCAAGCGAAGAGACCCGTAGTTCGTCTCTTTCGCACGTCGGAATTGATTCCGACCACGCCGTATTAGGTGATACCGGCGAGTCACCAGTGGTAGAGGTAGAGACCTCTGAGGATAGGCGCGAGGCGCTTCCAATAGATGGGGCAATTGACTCCCCCCATCTGGGTACGGGGACGAGTCCCGATACCAGTAGTCAGCAGTCCTACAGGTTGCTGAATAGTGTGACAGGTGTTGTCACAGAAGGCGTAAGCCTGGAACGGTTGCCTGGAGTAGGCGAACTGTTGTCGTTGGAGGAGATGTCCTTCAACGAATTTGAAACTGCTTTGAAAGCAGATGAAATCAACGAGGTTGTCGTATTACGTCCGGAAGAGGGGTTGAACTCCTCATCCACGCTGGACGAGTCAGTTTTGGTGCAAACCAAACTGGCATTGAATGCCCGAAGCGGCCTCAAGATCCTCGCGGATCCTAAGGACCCTTACCATTCCTTATTAAAGGAATTTGGAGATGTCATTAGTGACAACCCGCCGATGGGGTTACCACTGGATCGGGGAGTCCGACATGAAATTGATTTGGTTCCTGGAACCAAATACTGCATCACTAGGCAGTGGCCTCTCCCCAAGGAGCAATGCGACGTCATCGACGCATTCTTCAAGGGGAAAGAAGAGGCAGGGATGGTGCGGGAGAGTAAGTCTCCCCACTCATCTCCCACTTTTTGTGTTCGTAAACCGAACGGAAAGTGGCGCATTGTGCATGCGTACAACAAGCTGAATGCAGCTACTGTACCCATGCAGACTCCGATTCCTCGGAAGGATGTCCTCCAGAACAATATGGCATACGGTATTGTGTACAGTGCCTTAGATCTGGTGGACGGGTATTATCAGTTGCTCATGCGAGCGTCCGATATTCCGCTGACAGCGGTTAGCACGCCTAGTGGTGGCATGCTGTAGGAGTGGCTTGTTATGCCACAAGGGCTTTCAAATGCACCTGCGACTTTCAATCGCTTGGTGACTCAACTCTTCCGCCCTCATAGGAAGTACGCTCAGACGTACTTCGACGATATATTCGTTCATAGTCGCGCGGAAGGCGACTCGTCTGATGTTCAGACGCACCTGATACACCTTCAGCAGTGCTCGAATGTATACGAGAGCATAAGTTATATGCAAACGCATCCAATTGTATCTTTGGTGCTGAGGAAATTCCTTTCCTCGGATGCTTCATCGGTAAGGATGGAGTGCGGGCGGATCCCGCGAAGGTGAAAGCCATTGTGGAGTGGCCTTCGTCTGTAAATCTTAGAGATTTACGGAAGTGGCTTGGATTAGACAACTATCTCCACAAGTACAGCGAGAACTACGCTGAAATGGCGAAGCCATTGACCGACCTTCTTAAGAAGGATGTTGATTGGTGTTGGAAAACCGAACACCAAAACTCTTTTGAAGCGGTTAAGGGTAGCTTGTTAAATGCTCCCGTTCTTTCTCTCCCAGATTCTGGGAAACCATTTAGTGTCGTCTGCGACGCCTCCGATTTCGCAATCGGATGTGCTTTGTTACAAGCAGACGATGCAGGAAGGGAACGCGTAATTGCGTTTGAGTCGAGGCAGCTTAAAGCTGCAGAACGGAGTTATCCTTTCATGACAAGGAGCTACTTGCAATGAAGTATGCTCTTGTCAAATTTAGGGTTCACCTACTCGGCTCAAAGCCGTTCGTGGTTTATACTGACCACGCGTCCTTACGGACAGCGACAAAGTCGCCTCATCTCTCGCAACGGATGGCCCGTTGGATCTCCTTCTTTGCGGAGTACAACTTTGAGGTTAAGTATAAACCTGGCAAGCAGAACGTGCTTGCAGACGCGTTGTCGCGTCGTCCCGATTACGAGCTCGCTCACGCGACATTCGTCACCACATCTGTGGTGGATCTCATACGCCAGGCGTATGAGAAAGACCCACAGTGTACGGCGCTAATCAGCGCGTCAGGTGGAAAGGGTCTTGGCTCGTCTGAGCCAACCCTGTCAAGTCGAGCTAAAGCTCGTTTACACCGTTACAGGTACTGTGACGGTCTGATATTTTATAGCACGAGCGCGGAGGACACTCCGCGGGTGGTAGTTTTTCATGATGAGGAACTGAAGTATAGAGTCCTCTTTGAGGCACATGACGCCCCTACCGGGGGGCATTTAGGTCGGGATAAGACCTACAGCGCTTTATGCGCTCCGTATTGGTGGCCCAACATTTATAAGTGGGTCGGTGCGTATATACGCACCTGTGAGACGTTTCAGAGGGTTAAACCCTCTGCAAGTTCATCTGCGCCTTTGGCGAGCTTATCGGTTCCAACGGAGTGTTGGAAATCCATTAGAATGGATTTTATCTTCGGTTTTCCGAAGGATAGGGCCGGGAACACCGGCATATTGGTCTTTGTAGACCGATTGAGCAAGATGGCTCACCTGGAGGCGGTGCCAGAGTCAATTGTTGGACAGGGAACAGCGAAAGTGTTTCTAGACCGTGTCTTTCGACAGCATGGTCTACCCGATTCCCTTGTATCGGATCGGGGTCCCCGTTTTACGGGACACTTTTGGGGGTCGTTGTTTAAGGGGCTGGGCACCAAGCTCCTCATGTCCACTGCGGATCATCCGCAGACGGACGGTCAAACGGAACGCGTTAATCGCGTTGTGGAAGATATTCTCCGGAGTTTATGTACGGATTCTCCAAACAGTTGGAGTGAGATGGTTCCGATGGTTGAATTTGCTATCCACAATTCGGTACATGCATGTACGGGGCTTACCCCGTTTTACGTGAACGGATTAGTGAATCCGAGGGTTCCGTTGACGCCACGTGTGTGTGGCCCAGTGCTTGAGGGGGGAGGATTCCCCGATGTCAGCCCTGTATCTGTGCGAAAGCACATCGAAAAGTTTTTATCGACGCCCCTCAGTGTCTTACGACACGTCTGCGATGCCATGGCGGAAATCCAAGACAAGCAGAAGGAGCAAGCTGACCGCAAGGGGCGGCGTAACAAAAGGGTGTACAAAGTGGGAGAAAGTGTTTTTATTAAACGTTAAAAATCTTCCTACACATGCAGTTTCAAATGTGTTGCGTAATAAACTGCTCCCCAGGTTTGTGGGACCCTTTAAGGTACTAGCTCGAAAGGGATTATCGTATACCTTGGACATCCCGAATGTGATGCGTACGCATCCAACCTTTTATGTCGGTATGCTTAAGCCATACCAGGACCCGGAGGCGGGGCCCCTCCTGGAGGGGGGTGGAAAGGCGGATAGCCGTAAGAGCCGTAAGGAACGGCAGGGCGAAGGAAGCCCGAAAGGGCTAAAATGTGACCACGAAGCTCCGCAACGGTCGTCTCGAGAGAGGAAAGCCGCATCTCGAAGCGATCAGTGGAATCCCACTCATCGCGGAGCCCCTCGTGGAGATCATGGATGCGATGGCTGTGTCGATCACAGCGCTCGCGAATCTCACGTCGCAATTGCGCGACCTCCTCCTCCAATGCTTGATGCGGAGGGTACTCCACACTTTGATGTGGAGCGGCTTATGGCGCGAAGCCATCATCGGGGTCAAACCCAGTATCTGGTGAAGTGGAAAGGCTATCCACACTCACAGAGTTCGTGGGAGTTCGAGACTCCCCTACGGCAGTGTGGTGGAGCGGCCGATCGAAGTTTTTGAGACTTGATCAGGCGGTACCACGGCGCCCAGACTGCCGACTAACGAAGGGGGTCCTCCGGA
>CM047583.1:22444782-22472176 GCA_026184515.1 Peronosclerospora sorghi
TTTACACGAAGAACCGCAGACACTGCGGGCGGAGTTGTGGAGTGAGTACCCAACACTCTACGTCTGCCGGTGGGCCAAAAAATGCACTAAGTGTTCCCGCCCGGGACGTAGAGGTATATAATAGTGAGGGAGGCGCAAAGGTACCGTCCCTAAAACGATCTGCTAGATCGAACGCAAAAGGAGAACTTTATTAGCAATTAAACCCTTAGATCTACCCTGTTCCTACTTTCAACCAATCCGCATCGTCAATTAGGAACTCCTTCCGTCCATCAGTCGACCTGATTTTTCCGCTTGTTCCTTGTTTGTTCGCTGGTGTTCGCCGCGTACCTGTAGGTAATCCGCACATCTTCCGTGTCCCTTCTATATCATGTTTATGTACACCACGGTGGTACGTACTACTGTACCCACCGTGGTACACATGGCGGTACCTAATTATGTACTACTGTATCCACTATCTGCGTCCACTATCAGGCCCCTAATTTAGGTCCTAACATTAGTCATAATATTAGGCCCCCTATAGGCCTAATAAAATGTCCGCTTTACGACAGCAGGATTGCCGCGACGTCGTTGACGCTTTCGAGCGGGAGAATCTCGCTGTAGGTCAACGACCAGAGGGGCATGAGAAGCCCCTTCACTCCCAGTAAGTGGGAGTTCGCCGGAGGCAGATGTGACGCTCACACTGTCATCTGGCACCCTGGTGGAGACAGGGACGCTGGCGTAGCGCGTGCGATATGGAGCACGTAATAGCTCCATCGCTTTGGCTCTGGCAAATGCCAAGCGCAACGCCCTCTCCACCCAAATGTCTCGACGGGAATAGCTGTCATGCTATAGTCTTGATGGGGGAGGATGTAACGGGTTACATTCGGGTAACACTGAGTGTTGGTGTACATTGGTACACCACGGTTGAGGCCAGTATTGGCCGGGTTGAAAGGTTTCGAACCTTTGGTTATTTTAACCATGGAGGGCATGAGCCCTTGGGTGGTGGTGTGTCAGCCATCCACGTGTCGGTACACAGGTGTGTACATTACATTTTAGCTAGGTACGAATTGGGTATATTCTACTTAGTATTACATATAGTTTACATTAGTTTAAATTAATTTAGGCTAATTACATATTAAATATATTCAGTTTACATTTCACTCTAAAGTCCAGACGCGCGACCTCGACCGGTCGCGCGTGCAGTGAGTGTCGTAGGTAAGAGGGAGCCCTCCCTTTACTTACACCCCGTAAAGGGGACACAGCCGTTAAGGCTAAGTAGTAAACCAACCCGGGAATCTTGGCCCCGAGTTTGAGTGCTCTCCTACTAAGCCCTTCATAAGGGCGTATCGGCTAAGTAGCGGTAGATACCGCTTTAAGGAAGAGTCTTCTTCTGTGCGCTAGCCGCACCGTGCGTATACGCACCGGCTACAAAAGCATTACCACATACCGTTAATATCACGGGTGAAACGTTTTTAACGTTAACAACGTGTTATTAACATGATATTAACAGGAATTAAACGTTAATAACGCGGGACAAATGTTATTAACAGTGTGAAAGGTTAATAACAGCATGAAACGTTAATAACGTGGTAGAAAACGTTAATAACACGAAAAAAACGTTAATAACTCGGTAGAAAGTCGCCGAGGTTTTACCTACCAACCCTACCTGGTAGAGACATCTTTCTTATATATGGAGGTGTACGTCTTCGTGTACGGAACGCTGACGCGCGGGCTCATTAATTACGAAAGGTATCTTCACCCAGCAGAGTTATTAGGAAAAGCATCGTTTGTTGGTACGGGCCTTACAGCCTGTGCTGAATTTCATTTGGTGCTCAACAATGATCGGTTCGTGCTTTGTCTGTACCGTGCAATTGTTGATGGCTACCAAGTACCTGGGGAAATCTATCGTGTAGACGCTGATACACTCGTGGCACTAGATATTCTGGAGGCCGTCAAGGATAAATACTACGTGCGTGAGGAAATTCCCGTCTGCGTCTTGGACGGAGGGAGAATTGAAACACGAGACGGTCCTGTGCCAAGCATATATTATGCCAATCTCAGAGCACTTGCTTCAACTTGAGCGCATCCCCAACTACACGACAGAGATGCACAGGACGTACCGATCCCGTACGGAAACGCCAAGCCTCGATGTGCTCAAGTGTTTGTACGGAGAAGAGGTGACCAATGCCGTACAGAGCAAAGTGGACGATGGAATGAAGTTCGATGACGCGTGGAAAGCGGTCACTGGGAACGAAAAGCAGGTCCTAACTGATGAACACTGAGTCGTTATTGCGATACTTTATATCTATTCGAAAATGATAACCATAGCTCTGTTATCGCAGCTTCACATCATTTGTGCCAATGCCCATTTGATATTTTCTCTGTACAAATGCATGATTACTTTTGTAGCCGACTTAAGTGATTATTGATTTGCAAACATGTATGAATATCCAATATAATTTTAGTGACAAGTAGAATGACAACTTTTATCGCCAGACCATTTCGATCCTTTTGTCATCGCGGCTGGCGCGGGAGTGGAGGACAGCAAGCCAAAAATGGTGAGTGGAGATTTGGGACATTTTTGTCACTCGTGCATGGGAGCTGAACACCTAGTGTACGTATGGCAAATGGATTTTCCAATCGAATTTCTTGGCCCGATCATATAAGAAAGTACTACCGTCTAAAATAGTAATAGCACTGCTTCACACATATTACCAATAAGATAGGTAGTGACTAGAACTCCATAATCATGGCAAAGCGTCCAACAGGTGGAAGCAATTCCTTCTCGTCATGCTCTTTCCACGCAGACAAAATAGCGAGTCCAATGATGATATTTACCGAACGTACTGCTGCAGCTCCACTGGCCAATTATTGCAGCAGCTAAACAAGCCCGTATTATCATAAATTCAAACAATCTCTCAGCGTTTTTTCAAGTGCCAACCTCCATGCATCTGCGTATTGACTGCCCTGCTCCTCGGACCACACATACTACTCAACCACTTGAACACAGCAATAAAATAAATCTCTACTTCGGCCAAGCTCCATATCGATACCATTTTGCGGGAATAAGGTATGCACATAGTCGTAGAACGTACTCAGGCGAATCACGACCATGAAAATCGAAAATCTTCGCAGTTTCTTCAGTACCCTACGCTTGTGCGCACGGTTCCTACAGCAGTACAACCGTGACGGTGGTGTTTTGACGAATGAGACCGCAGGCCCTCGCTCGATTATCCATTCGACTCGTCAACATCACAGCCCTGCGACTTAGCTCTCCAATTGCAACAGATCCATGATGGCACCAATTTTACTCTTGTATTCCAAGTGTCCATGAATAATCTCGGATAAATCGACATTCTCAATCCCTGCAATATCAAGAGGGGCAATCCCTGCAGAGTTGAGTGTCAAGTTCTCGTAACGGTACATGACACCGAGCATCCAATCTTTATCCGAGTAGCCATTAATGAGTCTGCCAGATACCACACGACGTGCCTTCATCCATTCATCCGGTGCCACCGAAAGCGGAGATCCAAGCAAGACAGCATTTTCCACGATTCCACACGACTCATCGATTGACTTGCTTTCGGCCAATTCCTTCAAGCAAGAGAAAATGAGTCTTGCACCCATACCATACCCGATGAGAGTCACGGGACGCAACCCCTGTTCACGATTCCGTAGTGCATCGGCCAGCAGTTTGCCACATACATCCGCCGAATTCATGGTGACTGTCCAAGCATTATCAATGATGTCGGCAAGTCCCAAGATGATTCGCGGGATAGCCACTGCAGCAAAAAGCGCCGCTAACGCAGTATACTTGACGATCTCTCGAGCCGCGAACGTTGAAACTTGCTCGGCAGCAAATGTACGCATACATTTACCAAACCGCCGGAGTCCGGCTTCCTCCCAGTTCAGGCAGTATTGGTCGCCTTGAGGAAATCGGTCTTTCCAGCGCCATGCGCGCAACGGTTCATGCTTCATCCCTAGTTCCCACACCAAAGAGCTGACGCTGTTCATGGATGTGCTCATTGTACTACTCGAGATTGAATTCGAGTCGCTATTTAAACTCGTCAATTCATGATACTGCATCTCGTCGTCTGTTACTGCCAGCTTCGACAATTCTGCCATGCCGAGAGGATCATTCCCCAAGTCGCCAGCTTTAATGTTGTACGTGCGACGCAAGATAGCAAAGAACTCGTCCTCCCGGCCTTTATACCGGTCCATGACCTGGTCTACCTGTTCCACTTTCTCTGGGTTTCGTTGTCGATAAAACGCACGCAAGTACTCTCGACTGTCTCCCCACGCTCGACGAAACCCTTTCATGGGTGGATCATCATCATCCAACCACCCAGAAACACAAATGTAGACGTTCATGCCATCTCCTGCCGACACGAGATCAAAACTAAAATCATGCACACCCCTTGTCCTCGTATCTGCCTTCATGCCTACAACGCCAGCTCCTGCTGTTCCAAAAAGTACGGTCGTTGCCGTGACCCCTGCCGCGGAGCCTAACGCCGCTCCAATGGTCACTCCCGCTCCTCCTAATGCCGTGATACTCGCTGCAATCGCTGGCGCCGCTAATCCTCCAGTTAATGCAAGTAAAGCTCCACCTGTCACGGCTGCGGCACCAATCGTAACATTCCGTTTCCAGTCCCACGTCTTGGATTTCGTCACCATATTATCCAGTGACATGGCGGTCGCTTCCGCGTACAGGGTCTGACCGATTTCAACTTCTTCTTTCGTGACATCTTTCCACTCGAGCTCCAGCGCGTCCACAAGTTTTCGTAACAAGGTTCGAACTCGGGCATCGTATCCCACCGTTTTGACCGTAAACCACAACAGTCGTTTCACCACTTCAAGACGAAACGCTGGTGTCGTCGACATGTCGTTCGCATGGCTTAAAGGGATCGCTGACGGATTGTTCCGTTTGTGTAAATGCCGAAACTTGAGTGTCAACTTTCGTCTTCCAATGTCTCGATCCGCCACGAGCATTGCTAGAAAAGGAGCTGCTGGATCGAGCTCCTCGAGAGTAGCACACGAAGGCTCGTGTGCTTTTGCTGCCCCTTGAAGCTGTCGGGATGTAAACATGGTTACATAAGCTTCGTTGTTGGTCCTTTCGAGCCCGACAAAATGCTCCACGAGAAGCTCGAGGTACGATTTGGACCAACGAAGACCCGTGGATCCATCCGTGACGGCTGGCAAAAGGCACGCGCAGAGTCCAAGGACGCCACGTTTCTGAGAATCGGAAAGAAACTCCATGGAATGGTCAGACGCAGAGGTTGGCAAAGAAGATCTGCGCCGTAGTGAGGTGCCGCCGGGGGACTCACTTTGATGTAAGAGTTTCTTCATGATGGCTGCGAACCTAAGACGGTTAGGGTGTATTTGAAACTCACTCAATCAGAAAATGTCAATAAATTGGGTAGAGAAGTGGCGTGGGGACTATCTTAGGCACGTTTAGAATGTTATTGTATCCGATGATTCTACGATGGAAGGCCTTCCACTCCCACACATTGCCTATAATCAACATCCTGTCACGACTTGTGACCGCGTAACAGCTTTCTTCCCATGCTCGGCATTGCAAGCATGGTGAGCGAAAACCTCTCGTGGTCGTGTCTCGACGGTAGTTTTCTGGAACGTAAAAAGATAGAGTTAGGGTCGACACCCCTCCGCCCTACGGGCACACCCTCACGTGACTTTCGACCAATAGAAATAAAGTAGGCACGACTTGAAGTTTGCAAGACCCGATGATTGAACTATTGCTGGAAAGGTGACTCAGATGAACTGCGCGAGTCTGTGCTCCAAGCGTTTCGCTTCATGAGCGACCTCATGACCGAGTACGTGGACATATCACCGTGCAGTCGACTGCACCAGTTCCTTCCCAAGCTCACAAGACTTTTTCTGCCGCTGGACTTGACGCGCGCCGCGCTCGAGTACGACGCTACCACGCATTTTCTAGCCCGTAAGCGAGTCCCACCGACATTTAAAGAAATTCGCCACATTCTCAACGTCGCGATCGCTGGGAACTGAAGCTTTTGACACTTGATGCGGACGACACTAGCTACGAGGATGGCGGAAGCATCAACTGAAGCTCGAGTATCGTGCAGATGAAGGTAGAGTTAATCCGACGAGGAATTGTAGTATCACTCTTGACAGCAGCAGGTTACCCTGGAATCCTAGCCGATACGAGCAGCGTCTTCGCGGTAGTTTTGAAGATTTAGAAGATTTGATAAGCGAGGAACGGGTCAAGGGAGGCGAGTGCGATTATCGTTTTGAAACGAACACGGACACGATGTCGGGAATTGTAGGACTGCGGGAAATCGAGGGCGCTATATGGAAAGATGCGCCGTGGAGAGTGCTGGCATGATGAGGAAGTGACGACGCTGCTAAATGCAGCAGAAATGGTGCTGCAAGACACAGTTGAAGCACTTCCCTTATCGGCGAAAATTATTCGAAAAGAGCGAGCGATTGGAATCATTAATACTTCTAACAAGCGATTCTTTACGAGAATCTAGAAGAGATCCGTCTACGCTGCAGCACGAACAGCTTGACTTTCAGGTGCCATTCTGCGCTTTTATTGGTGGCAACGACGTGTGAGTAGACATTAGGCACAAGGCATTGGGCATTCAGACATTGAAAAAATATGTGTTCCGGTTCCTGCCGAAGGAACTTCGTGGCAGCGAGGAGATGCGAAATATTCAGGGACACGAGTGTCTTCACGTGGGTGATCGGTTCACTATAACGGGAAATGACACTCGCTCGCGGGACGTTGCTGCGACAATTTGGGTCTCAAATCCCCAGAAAACGGGGTGTGTCATGTCAATATTATTGCAGGCAATTGATCTTGAACATCAGCAAAAGAGAGAGCGAAATGCTGAAAACGAACAGGAAAGGAAAAAGAAAGACTGGAAGGCGGAAGCAAACGCCACAGATACAACAGTGCCCAGTGACGACGAAAGCGACAACTCATTCGATACGTGGGCACGAGCATGTTGAGCAATGACGAGGTGATCCAGCCAGAACCACATCGTTCACCGAGTACATTCATTGGTACAAGCGATAGTAAATTAATATATTTCGGTCAGCATCGTCGCGTAAAGGGCTGCATGCGTTCTTGTCTTTAAATCCATTATCCATACTATCGGGACGTTATACGTCGCGAGCAACAAAGAGTAGAGTGCTGCGCGAATTAACGCTCTCGTCGTCACAGCCCGCATATTTATTCGAAGTACGTTTGATTGCTGGAACCAAGCGCGTGGCTTTAGATACAGGATGGGCAACGCAAACACAAAGAGCCGACCACAATCGAATATCTCCGTCTCGACGCGATGGAGCATTGTCACGTGTGGTCTCCCAAACACTAATAAAGAAAAAGTGATCGAATAGAGCAAAGACACGATCGTGAGCAACCACAGAAGCGGTTGAAACGCAGGTAAGAGCACTTTCCGCGCCGCTCTTTTATCGCCACGTAAGGCACCAGACCGATGATGGTGCATGTAAATGACAAGCCACGCACAAATCACAAATTGTATTCCATATCCAAGTGCCGTGGCCCCCAGCATCAGCTGAGCCTCCGACTCCATATGTCCAAAAAAATAGCTTCGAATGCGTCTGCTAACAAAAAGTTAATATTTAACGCATGTGAGCTGGACAAAATTAACTCCGAGTAGCTATTGGTGCAACGCTGGCCTGTCTTCTTACCTTTTTATCCAACTTCCACCTGTCGTTCAGCATCCATCTTGTTA
Source organism: Peronosclerospora sorghi (assembly GCA_026184515.1). Lineage (NCBI taxonomy): Eukaryota > Oomycota > Peronosporomycetes > Peronosporales > Peronosporaceae > Peronosclerospora > Peronosclerospora sorghi. The sequence continues at coordinate 22,452,501 of CM047583.1, forward strand.
GTGTGTTTGGCACTTAAAGCAATTAAATTTGGTGTGCCGCTATACTGAGCACGCTGGCCCTCAATCCCGCTCCAGATCCGGAACGCCGCGACGGTAAAAATGCACGTACGCACGCCTCAAGTCTTTCACGCTGTGTAGCAGATGAAAAAGAGCGCGAGTCAGTTGTTCGTGGCCATGAGATGCACGCGAACGGTGCAGTTGAGAATGCGAGCTCCGTGCTGACTCGTGGCGATCGTAGCGTTTAATCAAATCACTTCATTTGCGACGGAAGTTATTCGATCGAGAAAAAGAATGTAGCATTTTAACATGACGCTGTCCTCATGACGGCGTTATGATGGTGGCAGTCCCACTACCAGCTCCTTGATACTGCAGTGGAATTGATGTATTGGAGAGCGAGTTAAGATTGAATGATAGACCGGTACGAATGTTTGTCTGGGTGAAGGAAACACCAACTTGAAACGCAGCTAAACATAGATTGGTCAACCCCACCACAGCGCTAATAGAGCAACTTGAAAACGTTGACGTCTTCAACATGGATCACACGATGCCCACCTCGGCGCAGTAGTGCCGCGGCAAGTGCTTTCGTGTCGATAACAAACTCGCAGCTCTTGCATTGTGTGAGCAGTCTTTATTTTCTCTCTCTAATTATATCAGTAACTGGTGTGTAACACCCACCATGTTCAATCAAAATCTATCATAACTTCTATTGGTAGAAAGCCACGTGAGGGTGTGCCGGTAGGGCGGCGGGGTGCGCTGGTAGGGCGACCCTAGACTTATTCGTTTCACGCAAACGAGTCCACAATGAGAGTACTCGACTCGTTGTCTTACTCCACATCGATACTACTAACCGCGGAGCGTCTGTGTGTGACGCTTTCCCGCGTCCTGATTGGCCCGGACACCCCAGACTTTACATACAGTAGCTCCCCCGCCCCCCCCCCCCCTTCCCCGTTACACTGACCAGAAATCCAAGATCATATTTTGCAGGTCAGAAGGGACGGACCGTCCCGACCGGACAATACGTGTGCTCTGAGCGAAGATGCAGGAGCTGAAAGGAGACGTGGTTAAGGCCATGGCCTGGACCCTGCGTGCTACGCATGTGCAGGGTACTAGTAGGTAACTATTTTGTGTCGAGCTAGTTTATAGTTAGTGATAAAGATTAACTATTAGAAACAAATTTACAACCTATATTGCGCGCTTCCTCATGGCAAGATTGCTGGATAGTGCGACGACGACGAAATTGCCCGGCCTTGAAGCTTGAAAATATATTGAGCAGCTTCTGGGAACTCTGAAACCAAGCTGGAAGGAATATCCATTGCCGGTATCTCTCCTATTATGGATTCGTCCGTTAGATTCCCAGCCATGACAGGGTGCTGTACCCAGGGCTCAAGTGCAGTCCCCGATCAGCACCCCACAAGACGTGTTGTTCGAAGTCGATCAGCGCAAGCCGTGACGCAACAAGTTTTGGATAATCATCCAGGCCTTTTATTTTCTGACTGTAGCAGGTACGTATACGCACGGTGCGGCTAGCGCACAGAGGTAGACTTTCCTAAAGCGGCGATACGCCGCTACTTAGCCGATACGCCCTTATAAAAGGGCTTAGTAAGAGATCGCTCTCTTACTCGGGGACAAGATTTCCCTTGGTTTACTAGTTAGTATAAACTAACGCCTTGATACAAGGCTTCCTTTAAAAGGGGGTAGTTAAGGAAAGGTATTCCCTTTCACTACAACACTCACTGCGCGGGCGAGCGGTCGAGGTCGTGCGCCTAGCAGTCTTTAGTGTGAAATGTAAACTGATGTGTATTTAATATATAATTAGCCTACATTAATTAAACTAATGTAAACTATATGTAATACTAAGTAGAACTTACTCCATTCGTACCTAGCCGAAATGTAGTGTACACCACCTGTGTACCGACACGTGGATGGCTGACACGCAACCCCCAAGGGATCCTGCCCTGATTGGTTAAAATAACCAATAGATCCAAACCTTTCGGACCGGTCAATACTGACCTCAACCGTAGTGTACTTACGTACACAACATAAACAAATGTAACCAAATGTAACCCTGTAACATCCCCCCCATCAAGACTATTTCTTATGCAATAAATCAATTATATTTGGAGAACTCCAACTGCCAGAACTTCTGGCTTACCATGAGCACCTTTAGTGGTGCTGAGGATTCTCCTCGAGAAGAGGAGGTATACTATTCCGATAACTCGGAGGTGGATGCCCTTGGGGATATCTCCCCAAAGGCTGACCGCTCCGACAACGCCGAACGGCGATGTAGGCAGCCCAATCCGTTCCCCACATGTGGGGAAATGCACTAACTAGTGCGCCACCCCTGCCAATGTCGGATGATACATCCGGATCGTCGAAGGCGATCATCACCAATGTGTTGGATGCGGCTCAAGAAGCTCAACTTTCCGCACAGGCACGAAAGGCTGCGTTACGCGCCCCCAAACGCCCGCCACGGGCGGCATATAATTTTGAGGCTCCTCGAGACCTCCCAAAGTGGGCTAGGACTATGGTAAGGAATGGTTTAGCATTCTATTTTCCTGGCCCTGCGGCTGAACAGCCGTATCAATGCGAACGCCGGGAGAAACTCCGGGAACAACTGCTCGCGCAGAAGCAGTTCACTGGCGTCTCATACCGAGAGCGCCTTGACCGTCAGGTGTGGTGGAGAGGCTGATCAAAGTTTTTGACGCTTGATCAGGCGGTACCACGGCGACCGGACTGCCGACTAACGAAGGGGGTCCTCCGGTTGTCCTTGACTGCTTGTGTTTCTGCTCACCTTGTGTACCCGACGGCTCAGGCGTGGGTCGCTCTCCAGGTGGAGGGGATGTAAACACGGCAATTCCTTGATGCAAGATTGGGGAACTTGTAATGAGCTGATTGAGGTGCTTATCAGACGTGATCCGGTATAATCGGGCTTGAATCAGGTGCAAACAGGCTTTATCAGCAGTAATCAGTCTGGGGAAGGCACCGAAAGTCGTTGATCAGCTGTGATCAGACTTGATCAGGCTTTATCAGGCACCAAAAGTAGTTTATCAGCTGAGATCAGACTTGATCAGGCCGGATCAGGCACTAAAAGTAGTTGATCAGCTGAGATCAGACTTGATCAGGCTTGATCAGGCACCAAAAGTAGTTGATAAGCTGAGATCAGACTTGATCAGGTGCCAAAAGTCGCTCAGGTACAAGTTGGTGCGGTCTGCGAGTTGTTGATCGCGGATCACGAGTCGAAGAGTGTCGATCGGGTGTTGATCGGCGAAGGGGGTACTTGATCAGGCAGCGGAAGTCTTCACTGCCCGATCACGGAGCCTCTGAGTCTTTAAACAGCTAAACGAACACCCAAATATCTGTATTCCTAGCCTAGACCTACGAGGGGGGTAAATTTCACTTAATCCACCTATAGTTCTCGTGGGGCGCTTACAGCAGCCGAACTCTAGGGGCCAAACGTGAACCAAACGTGGGGAGGTGAGAGCACTGCTCAATCACACTCTCAGGACCAAAAATACCTTTATAGAAGAACCGCTGACACAGCGGGCGGAGTTGCGGAGTGAGTTCTCAGCACTCTACGTCTGCCGGTGGGCCAAAAATGCACAAAGTGCTCCCGCCCGGAACGTAGAGGTGTATACTAATAAGGGAGGCGCAAAGGTGCCGTCCCGGAAACGATCTGCTAGATCGAACGCAAAAGGAGAACTTTATTATTGCTTAAATACTAAGAACTACCAATTTCCTAATATCCACCAATCAGAACTACCCGTTCCAGCGTCCTCCGTCGACCAGTAGACCTGATTTGTCCGTCGTCCGTCGCCACTCGTCGATGTTTGCTGAGTACCTGTACGTAATCTTCCCATCTTCCTATGTCCTGTCTATGTCCTGACTATGTGCACCACGGTTCTACACGCAACTGTATACGCCGTGGTACCCACAATCCTATACGATTACGTACCGATTTTGACCGTAATCGCCCCCCCCTAAATGAGGCCCTATAATAAGGCCCGTTATTGGGCCCAATTATAACACGCTTCACGACACAGGCATAGGGTGCCCCTGTTGAAAACCTCCGCGAGGTTCCTATCGTTCTCTTTCCCGGAGAGAATGCCGAAGATGCATAAAAGAAATTCCGCGCTTGGGCGGAAGGGGAGAAACTCCTCCCTAGATTTACTGAGCTGCACGACAGTTATTCACCCCGCGACGTTCGGGTGGAGAGGGCGTTGCGCTCGGCGTTTGCCAGAGCCAAGGCGATGGGGCTATTACGTGCCCCTTATTGCACGCGCTATGCCAGCGCTCCTTCCCCCAACGCGATGCTAGAGAACAGTGTGAGCGCCACATATACCTCCGGTGAACTCCCAACTACTGGGAGTGAAGGGGATTCTCGCGCCCCTTTGGTGGTCGACTCGCAGCGGGATTCTCCCGCTCGAAAGCGTCAACGACGTCACGGCAATCCTGCCGCAGGGGAGTCTCGGAATCCCACGAACTCTGTGAATGTTAATAACCCTTCCACTTCACCAGATACTGGGTTTGACTCCGATGATGGCGTCGAGCCATCAGACGCTCCACATGGTAATGTAGAATACCCTCCGAATCGAGGACTGGAGGAGGAGGTCGCGCAATTGCTACGTGAGGTTCATGGGCGCTGTGATCGTCACAGCCATCGCATCCATGATGTCCAGGAGGGACTCCGTGATGAGAAGAGTGCGATTGACCGCATCGAAAGGCGGCTTTGCCCTCTTGAGTCGACCCTTGCGGAGTTTCGTGGTCTAATTTTGACCCTGTCGGAGTTATTCCTCCCTGCCGCTTCTTACGGCTTTTACGGCTATCCGCCTTTTCAACCCCCAACAAGACGGGACCCGCCTCCGAGTTCTGGTATGGCTTAAGCATGCCTACGTAGAAAGTTCGATGCGTACTCATCGCCTTCGGAATATCCAAGGTGTACGCCAATCCCTTTCGGGCTAGCACCTTGAAAGGCCCCACAAACCTGGGACGCAGTTTGTTTCTTAACACATTAGAAACTGAATTTGTAGGACGGTTTTTAGCGTTTAATAAAACACTATCTCCTACTTTATACTCCATTTTGTTACGCCGACCCTTGTGGTCAGCCTGTTCCATTTGATTTTCTTGGCTTTCCACCATGGCATCGCAAACGTGTCGTAATACACTAAGGCGTGTCGATAAAAACTTATCGATGTGCTTTCGCACAGATAAAGGGCTGACATCAGGGAATCCTCCCCGCTCAAGCCCTGGGCCACACACACGTGGCGTCAACGGAACCCTCGGATTCACTAATCCGTTCACGTAAAACGGGGTAAACCCCGTAGATGCATGTACCAAACTGTTGATAGCAAATTCAACCATCGGAAGTATCTCACTCCAACTCTTTGGAGAATCCTGACATAAACTCCGGATAATATCCTCCACAACGCGATTAACGCGTTTCGTCTGAACGTCCGTCTGCGGGTGATCCTCAATGGACATGAGGAGCTTGGTGCCTAGCACCTTAAACAACGCTCCCCAGAATTGTCCCGTAAAACGGGGATCGCGATCCGACACAACGGAATCGGGTAGACCATGCTGTCGAAAGACACGGTCTGAGAACACTTTCGCTGTTCCTTGTCCATCAATGGACTCTGGCACCGCCGCCAGGTGAGCCATCTTGCTCAAACGGTCTACAAAGACTAATATGCCGGTGTTACCGGCCTTATCTTTCGGAAAACCGAAGATAAAATCCATACTGAGGGATTTCCCACACTCCGTAGGAACGGATAAGCTCTCCAAAGGCGCCATTGAATTTGCAGAGGGTTTGACCCTCTGACACGTCTCACAGGTTCGAATATAAGCACCGACCCCCTTATAAATCTTGGCCACCAATACAAAGCGCTTAAAGCGCTGTAGGTATTATCCCGACCTAAATGACCCCCGGTAGGGGCGTTATGTGCCTCAAAGAGGACTCTACACTTCAATTCCTCATCATGAGGAACAACCACCCGCGGAGTGTCTTCCGCGCTCGTGCTATAATATAGCAAACTGTAGCCGGTGCGTATACACACTGTGCGGCTAGCGCACAGAGGAAGACTCTTCCTTAAAGCGGTATCTATCGCTACTTAGCCGATACGCCCTTATAAAGGGCTTAGTAGGAGAGCTCTCCTACATGGGGCCAAGATTCCCGGGTTGGTTTACTACTTAGACTTAACGGCAGTGTCCCCTTTACGGGGTGTAAGTAAAGGGAGGGCTCCCTCTTACCTACGACACCCACTGCGCGCGACCGGTCGAGGTCGCACGTCCGCAAAATAGAGTGAAATGTAAACTGAATATATTTAATATGTAATTAGCCTAAATTAATTTCAACTAATATAAACTACATGTAATACTAAGTAGAATATTCTTAATTCGTACCTAGCTAAAATGTAGTGTACACACCTGTGTACTGACACGTGGATGGCTGACACACCACCACACCAAGGGCCCCTGCCCTGATTGGTTAAAATAACCAAAGGTTCGAAACCTTTAAACCCGGCCAATACTGACCTCAACCGTGGTGTACTCATGTACACCAACACTCAGTGTAACCCGAATGTAACCCCGTTACATCCTCCCCATCAAGACTATTGCTTACGCAATAATCGAAATCTTGTTGTAGAACTTCAACGCCAGTTATTCTGGCCATCCATATGTAGACCCCAAGATTCCCAAGAAAGGGTTGGGAATGCCGGCCGACGAAGACGACCTCGAAGAAAAGTCGCAGGTCGGAGATGGAGGCATCACTGAAGAAGAGCTAAACAAGATGTATTACATTTTTGAGCTGAAAAGATTTGTTTGCTTTGACGTGGTATTTCGGGTGTTGAACCTCCAGATCCCCGACCATCTTCTCGGTCCCACTACCGAGCCGATCCAGAGTGATCGCCCATTACTGTTGGTGAAGAACTTGGTGGCGATGTTGGCGGAGAATGGCATTAAAATGCAGAACTCCGCGGATGTCCAAAAACTATTTGAATTTGAGACTTGGAGGCTGAAATCGTCGATGTCGACCTTCCACGACCATTTGATCCCACTGGTGGAGGCGGTTCGCCGCCCAACTCCCACCGCAGCAGTGAAGGTCGCTGAAGTCTACACAGCGCTTGTTGACATTGGTTCTGATGACGAATCGGTTTATCAGTCTCCACCGGCCTCTAACAGATCATCAGAGTTGGAGACCGATGTCGAGCGGATGACCATGGGGGTGGACCATGCCCAGACGGAACAAAAAAAGACGTGCGGCAGCAAAGGGCTGCTTGCCAGTCGGGGCTCCAGAGACCCCCACAGGCCTCAGTTCCGCAAAAGGAGGGTATCAACACGTTGCCCATGACTCCAGCTAACGTCCAAACCATGTTTGAGACGATAATGGAGCGTTTCATGGAAGACCGGGTTAGACCATCTCTGCGCCCACATGTCCAAGACCAGTCTACCCAGCAAAGTGCCAATGTTTGCCGAGATGTGGATATGGAATCGGTAACATCTGTGGACAAGCCCACTCGTAGTGATAAGCAAGTCGGCAAAGGGAAGTGCAAGACGCAACCGGCAGAATGGCGTCTCCTCTAGAAGAGGTAGACTACTCCGAAAACTCGGATGTGGATGCCTTTGGGGATACCTCCCCAATGGTGAGCCTCTCCACAACGCCGTTCGGCGATGTCGGCAGCCTAATCCATTCCCCACACGTAAGGAAAATGCACTAACCAGTGCGGCACCCATGCCCATATCGGATGATACATCCGAATCTCCAAAGGCGATCGTCACTAATGATCTGGACGCAGCTAAAGACATCCAACTTGCCGCACAGGTACTAAGGGCTGCGTTACGCGCCCCCAAACGCCCGTCAAGGTCGGCTTATAATTTAGATGGTTCTCGTGACCTTCCAAGGTGGGCCAGGCGTTTGGTAAGGACTAGTTTAACGTCCTATACCCCTGGCCCCGCCGCTGAACAGCCGTATCAACGCGAACGCCGTGAGAAACTCCGGCAACAACTGCTTACACAAAAGCAGTTCACTAGCGTCTCGTACCGAGAGCGCTTAAACAGGCAGTCACAGGGTGCCCCTGTTGAGAACCTCCGCGAGGTTCCTTTCGTTCTTTCTCCGGGAGAAAGTTCCGATGATGCAGAGAAGAAGTTCCGCGCTTGGGCGGAAGGGGAGAAGCTTCTCCCCAGCTTCGATGAGCTGCATGACAGCTATTCCCGTCGAGACATTTGGGTGGAGAGGGTGTTGCGCCTGACATTTGCAAAAGCCAAAGCGATGGAGCAACTACGTGCTCCGTATCGCACGCGCTACGCCAGCGCCCCTGTCTCCACCATAGTGTCCGAAGACAGTATGTTCGCCACATCTGCCTCCGGCGAACTCCCACTTATTGAGAATGAAGGGGCTTCTCATGCCCCTCTGGTCGTTGACCTACAGCGGGATTCTCCCGCTCAAAAGCGTCAACGACGTCGCGGCAATCCTGCCGTAGGGGAGTCTCGAACTCCCACGAACTCTGTGAGTGTGGATAACCCTTCCACTTCACCATATTCTGGGTTTGACCCCGATGATGGCGTCGCGCCATCAGCCGCTCCACATGAAAGTGTGGAGTACTCTCCGCATCGATCATTGGAGGTGGAGGTCGCGCAATTGCGACGTGAGATTCGCGAGCGCTGTAATCGACACAGCCTTCGCATCCATGATATCTACGAGGGGATCCGCGATGAGCGGGATGCCACTGATCGCTTCGAGAGGCGGCTTGCCTCTCTCGAGACGACCGTTGCGGAGCTTCGTGGTCTCATTTGAGCCCTTTCGGGCTTACTTCGCCCTGCGGTGCCTTACGGCTATCCGCCTTTCCACCATCCTCCAGGAGGGGCCCCGCCTCCGGGTCCTGGTATGGCTTAAGCATACCGACAAAAAAGGTTGGATGCGTACGCATCACCTTCGGGATGTCCAAGGTATACGATAAGCCCTTTCGAGCTAGTACCTTAAAGGGTCCCACAAACCTGGGGAGCAGTTTATTACGCAACACATTTGAAACTGCATGTGTAGGAAGATTTTTAACGTTTAATAAAAACACTTTCTCCCACTTTGTACACCCTTTTGTTACGCCGCCCCTTGCGGTCAGCTTGCTCCTTCTGCTTGTCTTGGCTTTCCGCCATGGCATCGCAGACGTGTCGCAAGACACTAAGGGGCGTCGATAAAAACTTTTCGATGTGCTTTCGCACCGATACAGGGCTGACATCGGGGAATCCTCCCCGCTCAAGCCCTGGGCCAAACACTCGTGGCGTCAACGGAACCCTCGGATTCACCAATCGGTTCACGTAAAACGGGGTAAACCCCGTAGATGCATGTACCGAACTGTTGATAGCAAATTCAACCATCGGAAGCATCTCACTCCAACTCTTAGGAGAATCCAACATAAACTCCGGATAATATCCTCCACAACGCGATTAACGTGTTCCGTCTGACCTTCCGTCGCGGATGATCCGCAGTGGACATGAGGAGCTTGGTGCCTAGCACCTTAAACAACGCTCCCCAAAACTGTCCCGTAAAACGGGGATCCCGATCCGACACAACGGAATTGGGTAGACCATGCTGTCGAAAGACACGGTCTAGGAACACTTTCGATGTTCCTTGTCCATCTATGGACTCTGGTACCGCCGCCAGGTGATACATCTTGCTCAATCGGTCTACAAATACCAATATGCCGGTGTTCCCGGCCCTATCCTTCGGAAAACCGAATATAAAATTCATGCTAATGAATTTCCAACACTCCGTTGGAACCGATAAGCTCGCCAAAGGCGCAGCTGAACTTGCAGAGGGTTTAACCCTTCTGACACGTCTCACAGGTGCGTATATAGGCACCGACCCACTTATACATGTTGGGCCACCAATACAAAGCGCTTAAAGCGCTGTAGGTCTTATCCCGACCTAAATGACCCCCGGTAGGGGCGTCATGTGCCTCAAAGAGGACTCTATACTTCAGTTCCTCATTATGAAGAACTACCACCCGCGGAGTGTCCTCCGCGCTCGTGCTATAATATAGCAGACCGTCACAGTACCTGTAACGGTGTAAACGAGCTTTAGATAGACTTGACAGGGTTGGCTCAGACGAGCCAAGACCCTTTCCACCTAACGCGCGGATTAGCGCCGTACACTGTGGGTCTTTCTCATACGCCAGGCGTATGAGATCCACCACAGATGTGGTGACGAATGTCGCGTGAGCGAGCTCGTAATCAGGACGACGCGACAACGCGTCTGCAAGCACGTTCTGCTTGCCAGGTTTATACTTAACCTCAAAGTTGTACTCCGCAAAGAAGGAGAGCCAACGGGCCATCCGTTGCGAGAGATGAGGCGACTTTGTCGCTGTCCGTAAGGACGCGTGATCAGTATAAACCACGAACGGCTTTGAGCCGAGTAGGTGAACCCTAAATTGACTAGAGCATACTTCATTGCAAGTAGCTCCTTGTCATGAAAGGATAATTCCGTTCCGCAGCTTTAAGCTGCCTCGACTCAAACGCAATTACGCGTTCCATTCCTGCATCGTCTGCTTGTAACAAAGCACATCCGATTGCGAGATCGGAGGCGTCGCAGACGACACAAAATGGTTTCCCAGAATCTGGGAGATCAAGATCGGGAGCTTTTAACAAGCTCCCCTTAACCGCTTCAAAAACGTTTTGGTGTTCAGTTTCCCAACACCAATCAACGTCCTTCTTAAGAAGATCGGTCAATGGCTTCGCCATTTCAGCGTAGTTCTCGCTTTACTTGTGGCGATAGTTGGTTAATCCTAGCCACTTCCGAAAATCTCTAAGATTTACAGGCGAAGTCCACTCCACAATGGCTTTCACCTTCGCGGGATCCGCCCGCACTCCATCCTTACCGATGAAGCATCCGAGGAAAGGAATTTTGTAATGGGGTGCCATTACATAATTGATATTCAAGTTAGAATATCACATTTTAATTTCAGACGCGTTGTCTGAAATTTAAATAAGAGATTATAAGTTATTATAATCTAAGAAGGAAAAGTCGATTCGGTATAAATACCGAATCTTGCAGGTTAACTAATAGTACAGTTAGTTAAAGACTTGATATTAATATATTAATTAGTTAGTTACTATACTATTAGCCTCTTAACCGCCCATTAAATAAACACTCTTAATTTTGCGTTCTAGAACGTAAGTGAATATTCCTATATTTACTTTTAGTACAGGATTAGTTGTTATCAACTAATCCTGCCCTATTGTATTGCGCGCTTCCTCGCAAAATACAGTGTAAGCCTGTAACAGGATTAGTCCTGTTACACCTGGTAGCACTTTGTGGTCCGTCTTAACGACCACAGTTCCGTTCTGCTAGTTAACTAGCGGAGCGAAGATTAAGAGCTGCTCGGCATCATGTCGCGAGACATGTCGGCTGCCGAGCGAGAAAGAACGCTGGAAGTGGTGAATAAACACTTCCTTCACTTTTCGTCACGTAGTAAAGACGCGACGGTGGAAATGATTCGGTCTATGGGGACCGACATCATTACCTTCCTCAAGAGTAAGTCTACGGAGGAAGTGGTACAGGTGGTGAACCGCTTTAGGCGAAACCACCTAGAAAAGCCAGAAAATCCCGCGCCAGAGGCAGCACGGACCTCAACTGCACCTGCAACGCATAGCGTTTAAGTAGTAAAGGCGCGAGTACCGCCCTTTACCGGCGAAGGGGGCGAGCCCCTTCGTAGATGGCTCGAAGAGGTGGAAGATGCCATCTCTGCGCAAAATATTGTTGACGAACGTCAACAGGCGTACTTCGCCACAACATATCTAGGCGGCAGAGCCGTGGCATGGGCGATGAGTCGCAGAGCCACTGATGACTCTGCGCTTCTTACTTATAAGGAATTTAAAGCTGAGCTAAAGATCAACTTTGAAGCTCCAGAAATGGAGCTAAGTAGTCGGCAGGAGTTTATGGAACTCCGGCAAGGTAAGCTTGACCTTCAAGATTACGCTCAAAAGACGCAATATTTGCTGTCAAATATTGTGTATGAGCCGGTGCCTTCTGCTGTGCAGGTCACTGGCTTCATGAAGGGACTCAATGATGGTCCCGTCAAACAGAGTCTCTATCGGCACCCTCCAGATACTCTGAGGGATGCCATTGATATGAGCATCCGTGAGGGGTTCAGCATGCGATCAGCGTCATCGCATGCTGGGTACAGCCGAAGGGCTCAACAGCCCTTCGCTTTTGACATGCCGCAACGGCATGTCAACAATAAGCAGTCAGGCAGACGAAGCTCACACTTCGTCTCAAGAAACAGCCACCCGCGCCAGAGCATGGGCGGTGGAGGTCCAGAGCCGATGGACCTATCGGTTGCGTTTGCTTCGAACACGAAGCAACCGAAATTTAAGAAGAATATTCGCTGCAATAGATGCGCGAAAATGGGGCATTTTGCCCATGAGTGTATGGCACCACGTCCGGTTCCACGCAGTCAGCTGACGGAACCGTCCGCTGCACGGCGACACCAACAGGGACATCACCCTGTTGGTGCAAAAAACCTAGAACACGAGTAGGGGCGGGGCGCCCTACTGGGAATGTTATCCCACATGCCGACATAGGGCATATGAGGGTAATATCCCCAGACGGGACTATGTCCTGTCAAAAAGTGCAGGGTGATGATAAGCCTCTTATAACCCTGGAGGTTAAGCCGCACGGCAGCGATGTCCTCATGCGAGCTTTGTTTGACACAGGAGCGTCAAACAATTTCGTTAGAACTCAGAGTCTAAAGCTGTTGAGCTTCGTGGAGTTAGAAACCCCACGAAGTATGTTGTCAGTCCGGTTAGCAACAGGTGCAACCGTGACTATTCCAAAGCGTGTGATTAAAACACGCTTCGAGTTGAATGAACTGTCATTCGAGGAAGAATTCATCGTCCTCGATTTAGATGACAAGTTCTATGTGATACTTGGAATCCCATGGATATCCAAGTTTAAACCTTCGATCGACTGATTTAAACTATCGATCGACTGCGGCGGACGCACAGGATCTGATCACCCTGTGTGTAATCCGGCTGTATCAGAGGATACAACCGCAGCGTCAGACAGTCTGGTGGATAGCGATGGCACCACCAGGTCTGTTCTGACACGATCAGCGGAAGGTACCTCCGCTGGTGAGAGTCCAGAGGGACTACCAAACGCAACAGAAGAGTCGTTGCGTGTTGGAGAGAAACATTCCACGGGTGATAAAGACCACCGTGAGAATGAAGTTATATCCACGGTGGGAAACACCCACCGTGAGAATGAAGTGATATCCACGGTGGGAAACACCCACCGTGAGAATGAAAATGTATCCACAGTGGGAAAAACCCACTGTGCGACCGAAGGTTCCAACACGACGAATTAATTCCGTGTTGATGAGAGTGAACTCACGATCGAGTGCAATCGTGAGAAAAACTCCGTGGTGGCCAGTGCCCACCACGTTGCGTAAGCCATGCGCACGGGTGATAAAGACCACCGTGTCGCAGAAAAGGCGGCCGATCAGACGAGCACATCTGATCGCCAAAATTCCATGGTAGGCAGTGGCCACCATGATGATGAGTATTCGCACACGGTGAATCGTAATCACCGTGTAGCAGTCAATAAGACGAGTGCGTATGATTGCATGGGCAGTTCCGTCGAGACGATCAACGTCTTGACGCAAACGGAGACCGGATTAGCTACCCATTCTCTGTTGATGGAACCCTCCGAAAGAAGGTTCGGAGGTGATGGCTCTTCCAGTGCTAAGCTGGGAGAAGATTACGAGAAACTTGCACGATGGTCAGATCGAACAGATCTATATCATCATTGCAACAGATGATGTAGTGGATATTCGTGAACGAATATCCACATTACAAGTGGAAAACATTGGGAAAGAGATTCCCAATGATCAAACCAAAGTTCAGCGCTTTGAGCCGCAGAGCTGGGAGTCGCTTAAAGCGAACTCCCCATTTTATGAGTTACTTCGAGACTACGCTGACGTATTCCCAGAAGAAGTACCTAGCGAGCTCCCTAAAGATAAGGGAACTCGTCATGAGATTGACCTCGTGCCAGGCACGAAGTATTGTGTTACGCGGCAATGGCCGTTGCCGCGTGATCAGGTAAAAGCGATCGACGAGTTCTTGGAAGCTCGTCGTAAATCAGGCCAAGTGCGGGAGTCTACCTCACCGCACTCCACCCCCACCTTTTGTGTGAAGAAGTCCAAAGGTGGGTGGAGAATCGTTCACGCTTACAACAATCTGAACGCAGCGACGGTACCGGCACAGACACCGATACCGCGGAAGGATGTCATCATAGATGGCATGTGCGGGAGCACCATCTTTAGTGCTCTCGATCTAAGAGATGGATTTTATCAAATCCTAATGCGTGAGAAGGATATCCCTCTCACGGCGGTAAGCACCCCAAGCGGCATGCTTTGATAGTGGCTTGTTATGCCGCAGTGGCTTCGAAATTCCCCTGCTAAGTTTAACAGATGCGTAACGCATCTATTACGCCTGGTGCGAGAATTCGCACCGAGTTATTCCGATGACGTGTTCATCCATAGTAAGGGTGAACACGATAAAATCGATGTAGATGTCCATAGGGAGCATCTACGTCGAGTGTTAGAGCTTATGCGTAAGCATAAGCTCTATGCAAATCTGAAGAAGTGCACTTTTGGTGCACCTGAGATACCCGTTCTTGGATGTTTTGTGGGCAAGAACGGGGTGCGTCCTGATCCAGAAAAGATCAGGTGATCCTTGAATGGCCTACGACAATCAACGTTAAGGAACTTCGAAAGTTCCTTGGGTTGGCAACATATTTGCACAAGTATTAGTGCAACTATGCTGGGTTGATACGGCCTCTTTCTCAATTACTTAACAAAGATGTCGAATGGCATTGGGATACCCAATGTCAAGATGCTTTTGATGCAGTCAAGCAAAGCTTGACTGAAGCGCCTGTCTTGGCTATAGCCGATAACGAGCGCCCGTTCCACGTCGTTTGCGACGCGAGCGATTTCGCTATCGGCTGTGCTTTGATGCAGCGTGATCACGATGATCGTGATCACGTAATCTGCTATCAATCGCGTCAGTTGCGCCCAGCCGAGCGCAACTATCCAGTGAATGACAAGGAACTCCTTGCCATGAAGTACGCACTGGCTAAGTTTCGGGTCTATCTGTTGGGAGATAGACCGTTTGTGTTTTACACGGACCATGCGTCACTACGCACGGCCCTGAATTCACCACATATTTCACAAAGAATGGCTCTTTGGCTGTCATTCTTTGCTGAGTACAACTTTACGGTTGAATACAAACCCGGAAAGTTGAACGTGATAGCAGATGCGCTATCATGAAGGCCCGATTACAAGACGAAACCGTCCGTAACCGAAGGGGCCAGTTCAAACGCGATCCGTTGCACTGCTTTGTCGTCGTCAATTATACGACAAGTACGCGAGGCGTACAAAACAGACGAGGAGACACGTCTGTTGATTGATTACTTACGTAATCAATCAAGTGAGAAACGCGACGAACTCCCAGAGTTCCTCCGAGCTTGCGTGCATCGATATCGACTGCACGATGGTCTGCTGCTTTACAGCACAGACCAAAAAGACGAAAGTCGTATCGTCGTTCCAAACGACGATGATCTCAAACATCAAATTATTTTTGAGTATCATGATGCACCGATTTCGGGGCATCAAGGTCGAGAGAAGACATACGCTTCTCTCGCACGTGACTTTTACTGGCGAAACCAGTACAAGTGGGTACGCAAATACGTACGCGCTTGCGAGATTTGCCAGCGCGCTAAGCCTGCGCAGTCTGCACAGGCTCCGCTGCAGTCTCTGCCGGTTCCGACAGAGTGTTGGAAGTCCATTTCAATGGACTTCGTATTCGGTCTTCCACCCGACAATAGTCGGAAGACTGGAATAGTGGTCTTTGTAGACCGTTTCAGTAAGATGGTACATCTTACTGCAGTATCAGCGAATGTAACCGCCGCTCAAACAGCGCGGATATTCGTTGATACGGTATTATGTTTGCACGGAATGCCGGAAGCCATTGTCTCGGATAGAGATCCGAGATTTACAGGTTGTTTCTGGCAAGAAACGTTCTCATTGTTGGGAACCCAGTTGAAGATGTCAACTGCGGACCATCCGGAAAAGGATGGGCAGAAGGAACGGGTTAACCGCGTTCTCGGAGACATGTTGCGATCATACGCACATGCCTTTGAACAGTGGAGTGACTACCTGTCACTCACTGAATTTGCGATTAACAATTCAGTGCATGCTTCAACTAAGCATACACCGTTCTACGTGAATGCCTTAAGGCATCCACGAACCCCAGCTTTAATTGGCGGTAAGCCAAATCTAAGTGGGGGAGGGACCCGTTCAAATTTTGAGCGAGTCAATGCGCAAGTTGCAACTGCAACTTGTGAACAAAATGATGGCCCTTCTACTGAAAATACAGTAGAAGCGGAAGCAGCTTCAATTAAGACTGAAGCTGCATACGATGAATATGTGTCTGCAGCAATGGCTGCAGACGACGAGGACAATGCACCTACTGCTGATAAAGCAGTAGATGAATTCGTATTACAGCGCCAAGCTGTAATACGGTATGTAAAGGATGCACTTGCCTCTGCTTTTGATAAGCAGAAGCAAAATGCAGATAAACAAGGAAGGAAGAACAAGAACTCCTTTCTTAAAGGTGAATTAGTATTACTAAGTACTACTAATTTGCCTACACATGCAATAAGCAACTTCCCTACACGGAAGTTGCTTCCGAAGTACATTGGACCCTTCAAGGTCCAAGAGATTCGGGGGAATGCCTATACCTTAGACATTCCCACAGCAATGCGACTTCACCCAACATTCTATGTTGGGCGGCTCAAGCCGTATCATTCGTCTTCGTCTGACGACGAGACGCAGAACCACGGAAGATGCCGTGCTTCTCCAAGTCTCCCAAGAGAGACTTGTAATCGGCCTCCAGCCGTTGGTGAGCAGAGCGGAGAGTCATTACCTCCGCCTTCGACTGCTCGAGATCAGCCGTGCGCCGATCGATCTCTCTCTTATAGCGAGAAAGCTCAATGTACAGAAGATCATTCTTCTGCTGGAGGGCAGTGTGCGCCCCGAGGATGTCGCGGACATCCTCGCGAAGAGACCGATATGTCTTCACACAGTGAGACATATCGCTGCTCAAGGAGGAATAACCCTCCTCGAGCTTGCGGAGCGAAGAACCATGCTCCGCAGCAACAACGGCGAGGGAATTCTCAACCTCCGCCGCCCCTGATTGATAATCAGGGGAATAAGCGATATATCCTCGAGCGCTTGATCTCGAAGCGCTCGGTGCCTTTGAAGAAGGGGCAGCGTACCGAGTACTTGGTACGCTGTCTGGGATATCCCCAAGAGTTCGACTCTTGGAAACCGATTGAGGTTCTGATGGCCGACGCCCCAGACCTTTTGACTAAGTTTGAGAAGAAGGCTCAAACTCATAATGCGAAGTAGCATCAACAGTAGGTGTTGATTCATTCAGGGTATCAATTAAACCCTGAATTTCGGCGGGTACGGAAAAGCCACCGTACCCCCGCAACTCTACCTCTGACAGACGAGGAGCGCCCTGCGGACACCGCGGGCGAACGAGGTGAGAAGGGACACCACACTTTAATCCTTCTTTGATGCAAGCAAAATGGATGTATTCCATTATCCTGTTCGTGAGTGCTTTAAAAAGCGCTCGCGCATTACGTGAACTTTATTCACGTAATCATCTGGGCTTTTGTTGTAGTTGTCAACAAAAGCATTCCAACTCTGAGTCAGGGCGTCTTTATCGTCCCTTTTCTTCCTTGACCCTTTCCGGCTCGAATAATATCGAACCTGGAAAAAGAGGTCAATAAAGTACAGACGTCTATCGTCTGTACTTCGATCGAATCGACGTGACTGGATGTCTTCGTAGTCATCCAGCACGTTGATATCGAACAACGCATACTGGCAGTCCCGTTTACGGTGACCGCCACTGTTGGGGGCAATAGCCCAGCCAGGGGTCCAAAACCCCACTCTGTACGGAACATGTGGTTCCGTACGATGATACGCTTTAGAAGCGGCAGCCGCCGCTTCTGTTCGAGCCCTTTTAGCAGGCAGAGCACCGCCTGCTTCAACACCACGCGCCGGGGTTAAATCACCCCGACGTGGAGAAGTACTTGGTCCAGGTGGGGCTCTGCGTTCCCGCAACCACCTGTGATAATCATTGTCGCTGTCAGCTATGACAGCGACACCAGAGTCGTCATCGCTGTTAGGCGATTAGCACCTAGCGAGTTTCGACTCGCTATATCCTTTAGTGGGGACATATGTATCCCTATCACTTTTTTCGGAGTCAGAACTCCCGAACATGGCCCTCTTGGCAACACGCCATTCGGAAGTTGCCATAGTGCGAGATGTTGCATTAGCAACATCTCCCTGTTTCTTGTCAGATGCCGCCTTAGCAGCATCTGTGGTCGAAGACGGTACGTCTTCCGACCTTTGCGTAGTTGACGCTGCTAATGCAGCGTCACTGTTGTCACTCAACACCTCAGCACCTAGTGCTGAGGCGGAGGAAGAAGTTCCTTCATTGTTTTTAGCAGCGCTCTTTAGAGCGCCGCCGCCGTGTGTCTTGACCATCGAGTCGATGGTCAATCAGTTGGTGAATGAGAAATTCTGACCAACAAGTGTCACCCATGATCGGCCAAAATAGGAAAATTATTGGTCAACCACCTTAAGTGGGGGGTGATGTAATGGGGTGCCATTACATAATTGATATTCAAGTTAGAATATCACAGTTTAATTTCAGACGCGTTGTCTGAAATTTAAATAAGAGATTATAAGTTATTATAATCTAAGAAAGAAAAGTCTATTCGGTATAAATACCGAATCTTGCAGGTTAACTAATAGTACAGTTAGTTAAAGACTTGATATTATTATATTAATTAGTTAGTTACTATACTATTAGCCTCTAAACCACCCATTAAATAAACACTCTTAATTTTGCGTTCTAGAACGTAAGTGAATATTCCTATATTTACTTTTAGTATAGGATTAGTTGTTATCAACTAATCCTGCCCTATTGTATTGCGCGCTTCCTCGCAAAATACAGTGTAAGCCTGTAACAGGATCAGTCCTGTTACAAATTTCCTCAGCACCAAATATACATTTGGATGCGTTCGCATATAACTTATGCTCTCGCATACATTCGAGCACATCTCAAAGGTGTATAAGGTTCGTCTGAACATCAGACGAGTCGCCTTCCGCACGACTATGAACGAATATATCGTCGAAGTACGTCTGAGCGTACTTTCTATGAGGGCGGAAGAGTTGAGTCACCAAGCGATTGAAAGTCGCTGGTGCATTCGAAATCCCCTGTGGCATAACTAGCCACTCCCACAGCATGCCTCTAGGCGTGCTGACCGCTGTATGCGGAATATAGGATGCTCGCATGAGCACCTGATAATACCCGTCCACCAGATCTAAGGCACTGTACACAGTACAGCCCGCCATATTGTTGGAGGACATCCTTCCGAGGAATCGGAGTTTGCATGGGTACAGTAGCTGCATTCCGCTTGTTGTACGCATGCACAATGCGCCACTTTCCGTTCGGTTTACGAACACAAACAGTGGGAGATGAGTGGGAGACTTACTCTCCCGTACCATCCCTGCCTCTTCTTTCCCCTTGAAGAATGCGTCGATGACGTCGCATTG
>CM047583.1:22478907-22523406 GCA_026184515.1 Peronosclerospora sorghi
TCACAATCCGTTTTGATTCAAGAAACACCCGAGATGAAGACTACTTTCGCGATCACCGCTGCACTTTTCTACCTCTTCGCTCTTACATCCGCTGAAGAGACTCCTGGAAAGGACCCGAATGTGGAAACCAATACTGAATATTCTTACGGTCGAGACGGAGGCCGTGGCTACTACGGAGGTCGTGGATATTACGGAGGTCGTGGTGGTGGTCGTCACTGGTAAAAAGCATCACGTTTCAGCTAAAAAGATGAAGAGAAACACTTAAAGCTCAGTTTAATCTGAGCACAATGGATACTTTTAACAACAACACGATTAATTTGAAAGTTTTTAACCTTCCTATTTTTCCTGTTCGCCATACAACATTCCAAAAATAATAATCTAGTAGAGTGTCTGGCGTTCCATCTTCTGTGTATGCGATCTAAGTATTCGATCGAAATGTCGAGGTGCCATCCTATATGCAATCAATGGTCAACCTCAACTCTAAATTCCTACACGGCCATATATGGTAAGTAGAAATACCGCTTTTAATATTAATTCCGTATTCCTAATCAAAGTCGACATTTGGTCAAAAACCGCGAGCTTTCAAGATAACTCGTCAAGATTTGCACCAGCGAGTGCAGCGAATTCAAGAAGCCCCAGCACCTCGTTTGTTTGCTTGCACCCTTAGCATGGTATCGTCGAACAATATTAGGCTGTTATCGAAGAAGCAACATATCAAGTATTTTATATTATAACCGTTGGTTTTTGCCTTTGCTCCGGAATCGTCCCAATGTGTTAACTAATCGCAAGATTACAATTCGTATCGCTTACGACTTCGATCCATTTCATTGTTCTAATGCGCGATTATACAGCTGACATTTTTCCTGGGAGATATAGCGTTACCAATAGAAGAGGAGAGACAGTATCCTTTCGTTAGTAGTGTCTATCCACTCATCATCTAGCTGGCACATTGATTCCTTGAGAAGACATGATTCTGGAATTTCGAGTTCGAGCTTGTCTGAAAAAAATTTTTTTCTAAACACATTGAAATGATTCGCAACTCTTCTACTAGAGTATCAAGCTCATGTGCAAGTTCATCACGAAACAATGGATGATCGAGCTGGGTGCAATTTGCGAAGAAGTGAAGGTGTGTATGGGAAAATTTGTCAAACAGCATGTATAAGAAAAAAAACGTCGAGACGCTGGACGACACGCAGAACTACCAACTAAGGCAAATGTTTCGGGAAGAAGGCGATGAAGGATTAGTAGGATTGACCGAAGTGTGCAAGTGCAAATGATGGAGTACAGAAACCGAAAAAGACGCGTAATAAAGCAAGTAGTGAACGCGGGACAGGTATCAAACCTGCTACAGCAATAGGACAAATGAAGTTGATGAAGCTTTTGCGATCTTACATCAATCAAATGCATTGATTCTTTTTTTTTACAAAATCTTCTTGTACTTGATTAGTCTCTCGATATCTGGGATCATCTTTTTCTGTTGCAACATCAATAGTCCAAAATCTCGTTTGCTTGTCCATTTGTTAAAACGGACAAGCGAACGATATTTTGTGACTTAACGATGAAACAAACTGCTTTTATTTTCGCTCACTCTTATTTAGTTCACAGATCATAGTCGTGTTGTAAATGGGGTTAAAAATGGCGTCTGATTGTTGTACAAAGGGAAGAAGTAAATGAAGATCTTGAGCGTCACAAGTGATCTAGAGCTGGACATTGTTTATTTAATTCTACATTACATGTAGTAGTGATCCTGTTGAAAAATATTCATAATACTGATTTTTATTAAAGTCGGGTAAGATTGATATTTCCATTAGTAGCAATATTCATATCGTACTTATTAGTAATCACTATGTACTCGTACTCGAATCTGTGTACATAAGGGTACCAATAAGTGGTGTACAGTACACAGCAGATGGAAGTTTGCTATAACTTCAACATCCTAATGCATATTTCATGTTAGGCTACCTAATCACTTCTCAGAACACGTTCCATTGATAAGTTCCTGGTTTGGTTATGTTGTACTGCTATTTACGAGGTCCTAGCGTTGTTTTTTTTATCATCAACGGTTTTTTGGTTGAGATATTACACGACATATTCGATTTCAGTACATGAAAGACTTAAATCTACATCTACGACTCAAGTTTCCAACTATCTACGCATGGATGGATGCTGAAACATTTCAACAGATCTTTCTATAAGTAGCGACACTACTGAATCTACAGCCTTTTGCAATGCGTTCCCACCTGATCACCGGGTTTGATCTCCGGACCGACCAACCTAGTTGGATCGTATTCAACCGGATCAACTTCAGCATATAAACCCCATTGGACAAGCTCCAATAGCCATTTAATAATCGCATAATTTCAGAAATCAAACATTCAGTTGTACACAACCACTGGGCAGGTAAACAGGCGCTACAAGTTAGCAATTTCAACCTGGGTGTAACCGATTGACAAATCCTTGAAACGGCGGCGAGATGACCTCTGCGCACCCTGTACGGTCTTTCACTTTTGGTAAGTTGATCCTACAATTCTGAAGACTTTACGCGTTAGCTCTGAAAGAAAGTGCGCATGAGGTAGAAATGCTGGAATGGTACATATACTCGTTGATAAAACCATAGATTGTAGTAAAACTTGGATCGTTAGACATTGGAAAAGCTGTGGTTGTCTCTATTTAGATTGCATAGTTTATGATAGTGTATAAGACTTGCCTGTTGTCGACAGAACGCAGAAGCATTGTGGTTAAATCAGAACGCGACAAGTCTCTAAAACCATATCGTCGCTGTGTTGAACAAGTCTAACCAGACGTGCCAGCTCGCACGACAGTGTACCCATATAAAGAAGTTGGCACACAATAGCTAAAGCCTCGAAAAACGCCTCTTGAATTGCTGTTAACCCTAATGGGTTTGGCAACACGCTGTTCACGCACAAGAAACACACAGAAACTACATAAAAGTAAACATTAACGGACATATACGCGTTACAAGTCATAAACTTACATAAAAATGTCGATGCGATCCCAATAGTAAGCATCAAACGACCAAGAATATAAGCTGTAAAACAATCCAATTCTTTCCAACGACGAAGTGAAAGCCAGAAAGAACGGCGACGGAGCACCACGACAAGATTTTCACTGCTCGACAATTTTCCGTCAAGGTTTTCTTTCTCATTTTCATGCAGAATGATCGTTCGTGCTACTTGCATCGTAATTATAAGCGCCCATGCCGATATAAAAAAGGTTATCGTAAAATTAGTGTGCGCTTGATGATGGAAACGCATATCCTTAACGGCCAGTCCGAAAAGCGAGATAGAGGTGGCAAGTCCAGCCGTGAGACACCCATAAGCTAATATTGATTGCCGAGTATTGCTATCTCTTGATAGCTTTTTCTTGTGTATGAGCAGATGCAAATACCAGAAAAAGAGAGTGGACGACATAAAGATGAAAATCGCGGTCAGACTCATGCCTCCTGTGAAAACGTAACCTTCTGGTCGGAACGTCGCGGCGTAAGATAATGTCGGATAGTCTTCAGTACACTTAAAATGGTTTGTACAGGCTAAGAACTCAGTGCTGAGCATTGTCAAGATCCCGGTAAAGGGTACAAGCCACGCGATAAAGCCAACGCTGCCGGCATGAACCATGTCTGTCGAATGTGACAAAAAAATAGTATAGGTACTATATTTCGCTCTTAAAATGGGAGGCGGTACTGTTTCTTTATCAGCTTTAATATGAGGTTACATATAATGTACCCCTCGTAATCAACTTCTACGAGTGAGTTTCACATTCTAAAGGAGTGTACGATCGAGGAATAGTGGGTGGAAGACCTAGTTGCTCCATCTTCACAATCTGATGAGCGAGAACATCTCCAACCATCCTAAGCGAGAACATCGTACAGATAAATAAAATCAAGACTCGACTACATATCGAGGCCGTTAACCCCGGCGGAATCGAATCGCAGCTTGAAAGCCGATCATGGAGATCAAAGCGAAACTTCAACTACTCCTGATCTTGCCATCCCTTTGCGCACCACTCTCTACAGAGTTGGGGATACAATCTAAGACCAGAGTACGTAACTTCGCTTCAATAATATAACCCTCTAACAACTTTATATCTCAAAATCAACAAAAATCCAAGGTTCAAAGTTGACAACCAAAGTTCTCCACCCAATAAGGTTGAAAATGGAAGTACGACACTACAATCAACTGGGTCGAAAGGTCAGATGGGATAACGAAGTGTTGAAGTTTTCAAGTGATGCATACAGTCCGGTATGGGACTGTATACAAACTTCAAGTGAAGCGATTACAGTGGTCACTTATGCATTTATGCATTTTTAGCTACTTTGGAATTTCAACTGTATACAGACGTCCCTCCGAAACTTTATAGCCTCTGTGGAAAGTGAAACCTATAACGTATCGGAGGGTATAAACTAGCGGAAAAAGTCAATTAACAAGATTTTTACATAAAAGAACGACAACGGTGGAAGCCGAAACTTATAGAGTACTGGAATTTATAAGTAGCAGATGATAAGATTTCAGCGGGATAACCGTATTTGCTTTTATTAGGAATTTTGGGTTAGGTTCTTAAGTACGCATTTATAATTAGTATATTTTTTACGGGACGGGCTAAACGACAGCAAGTGAGGCAGCGACTAGAAAAACAAAAAAGTACCAAAAAGGATATACTTTTTTTTACCTTTTTGGGACTTTTATGCGCGGATCAAGGCATTTAAACTTGGACATCTTCGTACAAGACGAAAAAAAGGATACTCTATGTTTGTGTATTTGTGTCAGACTATAATTTGGTTATAGTCAAATATATTACTTTTGCATTTTCTTTCTTTGCGACGAGACGTTTTTTCTGACCGTTGATTCTTGGCGCTAC
Source organism: Peronosclerospora sorghi (assembly GCA_026184515.1). Taxonomy (NCBI): domain Eukaryota; phylum Oomycota; class Peronosporomycetes; order Peronosporales; family Peronosporaceae; genus Peronosclerospora; species Peronosclerospora sorghi. Next base: position 22,483,783 of record CM047583.1, read on the forward strand.
GCATCCTCGCACATAGTGTGCTAATTACCTGACTAATTAACATCGCATTAACACGCAAGGCTGTGGTGTGACGACTGCTGGATTTGTTGTGGTGATTATTGATTATTTGACTGATTCACGTGGAAAAACGTTTGACTAAAGGGAAGGTTACGTTTGGAGTGGACGCAGGGCTGGATTTGTTGTTGAGATTATTGATTAATTTACTGATTCACGTGGAAGGACGTTTGACGAAGTAGAAGGTTACGTTTGGAGTGAACGCAGGGCATACTAAGTTGAAGTTTACTCATCAAGCTGTAGATTATCGATTAAATTAGGATGGTAAAGCACGTCGGCGATTAACAGGAACGAATACGAGATGAAAAATTTTAGACGCACGAAAGCTTCAAATGAATATGTGAAGCAAAAAAAATGTAGGAGCGACATCAACGAATGGCCGAGAAAAAGTCACAACCAGACGCGAAAGGGGTGCAATGAATTTAGCATGTCGACGTGAGAAGCTCTAGACGTATTCGCATTGAGTAATGACGAAACAGTTCTATCACTGACATACGCAGATGTGGTGGAGCGGCTGATCAAAGTTTTTGACGCTTTATCAGGCGGTACCACGGCGACCGGACTGCCGACTAACTAAGGGGGTCCTCCGGTTGTATCTTGACTGCTTGTGTTCCTGCTCACCTTGTGTACCCGACGGCTTGGGCGTGGGTCGCTCTCCAGGTGGCGGGGATGTAAACACGACAATTCCTTGATGCAAGATTGGGGAACTTGTAACGAAAGGACCTATGTGCTTATCAGGCGTAATCAGGTACAATCAAGCTTGAATCAGGTGTGATCAGGTTTGATCAGCAGTGATCAGGCTTGATCAGGCTTGATCAGGTGCTAAACGTCGTTGATCAGCACTGGTTAGGCTTGATCAGGCTTGATCAGGCGCTAAAAGTCGTTGATCAACAGTGATCAGGCTTGATCAGGCTTGAACAGGCGCTAAAAGTCGTTGATCAGCAGTGATCAGGCTTGATCAGGCTTGAACAGGCGCTAAAAGTCGTTGATCAGCAGTGATCAGGCTTGATCAGGCTTGATCATGCACTAAAAGTCGTTGATCAGCAGTGATCAGGCTTGATCAGGCTTGATCAGGGCATAAAAGTCGTTGATCAGTAGTGATCAGGCTTGATCAAGCTTGATAAGGAGCTAAATGTCGTTGATCAGCAGTGATCAGGCTTGATCAAGCTTGAGCAGGCGCTAAAAGTCGATGATAAGGACCGCCGGACTTTGATCAGAGGATGATCAGAGTCGGTGATCAATGTAGTCGATTTTTTACAAGTTGGCGTGATCTGCGAGTTGTTGATCACAGAGCGCAGTTGCAGATCGATGATCTTGTGGTGATCAGTGGAGGGGTACTTGATCAGGCAGCGGAAATCTTCACCACCCGATCACGGAGCCTCTGGAGTCTTAATCAGCTAACAAAATACCGTATCGAAATGTATTATTAGCCTAGACCTACGAGAGGGAGGGGGTCGATCAGCTACGGGCTGATCGACAGTTTCCACTAAAAATCCGCCTAGAGTTCCCATGGGGCGCTTATAGCAGCCGAACTTCTAGGGTCCAAACGTGGACCAATGGGGGAAGAGGTGAGAACACTTTCCCCCAAAAAAACCTTTACAAAATACCCTCTGACACAGCGGGTGGAGTTGAGGGTGAGTTCCCCAGACCTTTACGTCTGCCGGTGGGCCAAAAAGTGCACTACGTGCTCCCTCCCGGGACGTAAAGGGTGCGTATGCAAAAGAGAGAGAGGCGCGAACGCCCCCCCCCTCGGTGATCTTATCGATCGGACGCAAAAGGAGAACTTAATTAGCACTTATATCCTAAAAACTACAAAAAACCTAATATCAGCCAATCAGAACTACCCATCCCTTTACGCCTCCTCGACCAGTCGACCTGATTTTCGCTTACCGTTAGGTAACCGTATCAGTCGTCGCGTCATCACGTTGGGTACCTGTACCTAACCGTCCCTTCTCACGACGCCCCGTCTATGTCCCGTCTATGTCTGCCGACAGTTGTGCCGACTGTTGTACTGACTGTTGTGTCAACAGTCGTACCGGCTATTGTACCAACTATGGTACCAACTATCGTACCGACTAATATATCGCCTATTGTGCCAACTATGATACTGACTACTGTACCAACTATGGTACCGCAAAATTTTATAATATGCTTCACCACAGCCGCCCCTGAGCCGCGTCCCAGCCGTACAGCCGTTGGGGCGGGGGTCGATCATGCCGTTTTCTGCCCTCGATCATCTCTTCTTTTCGTCGGGTCATCATCGATCATGTCGTTGGTACCGTTAGCACCCATCGATCGCCCCTTCCTTTCATCTGTCGATCAAGTTCGATCAGGTCATCATGACCATGCATCTCCACATTTTCCTGATCAAGTCGATCATGCAGACGATCATGGATAGTGTTTCATCACTTGATCAGTCTATTTTTTTGCTGATCGCGAGGAGGAGATCAAGAAATTCTGGGAAAGGATTGCGCCCCTGCGCGATCATGTCCGTACGACGGTCAGCGATCTCCGAGCCAAGCTGAAGGCTTCTTGGTGTGCCAATGGCAATTGTGGCTCGTCGAATTGCGAAAAGATGAAGGAGCTCATGCTTTTCGACGGCGGCTTCAGTTCCAGTCATTTGCAATCGCTTGCTTGGCACACTCGTCCCAGCTCGGGCACAAAAAGCAGCAAACTGTAGTAGTGAAGCAATCGTTTCGGTTTTCAATGTCTTCAACCGACTATGGATATCATATCATGCCACATCCACAACATCCGTTGCCTTACCAGGAATAGCGATATCAATCATTCCTTTAGTCGATACCTGCGCGGAACCAACTGGAACAAGCACGCGAACTTCGGGTCGACTAGTATCAGTTCTGTCCTGCAACATTAGCACCAAGTAGCGAGAAAATTGTGGCATGAATCGTCAAATTGCTGCTCGGACGCAAGGACAAAACTTTTGGGTTCTTCTGATTCCAATTGCATCATGTTGTTTAAGCAAAACATCAGCTTGAAACGAGCAGTTCGATTTTCAACACTTCTTCGGGAGATCTAAGTGCATAGAGAAACTGGATATTTTCGAGCTTCGCCAGCACCGAAAAGACATCTACAAGCATTTTCTCCTTCTTAATTAACCAATTATAGTCACTGAGACAGCTCGTGATCTCATCATACGGACGTTTATGGTCGCTAAACGGTACTGTAAAGCATCTTTTGGGACGAAAGAGCACACAATCGTGCTCCACCCAGTACCAATGAGAATAAAGTTTCCGTAGTTGCGTTGGAAAGATTGGGCGTAATGAACCCAATCGATCGAACATAATTGTAGCGTCCTCGTGATTTTCAGAAGGTTCGGCACACAGTTCCTGAATGAAGAGCTCTTCATCTTCAAGTGCAAAATCATACAATCGGTCAAAGTACTTGCGTTCAGTTCGAAACACTCCATTTGTAGAGAATACTTTAAAGTTGCAATGCCCAAAGAGACACAAATGGCTTGTGCTGACGAATGTCGTCTGGGAGACCCCAGGAGCATGCATACCCATCCGTCAGAACGATGCCCCTAATCCAGTTAATCGAGTAGTGCACCAACGGCGACTCGTCAAACGCCTCAAAACAGCTGCCAAACTGCCCGTCGTCCAGTATAAACTCGCTGAACTCGTTCCATTCCAATTGCTCGGGAGACGTCGCATTCACCAGGTGCACTACACGTCCGCATAGCGACGCCACGCGACATGTTCGCTCCCCTCTCGCGCAGGGAAACGAGGACTCGAGAGCACATGAAACACTTTGGCCACGGCCACGCCTGTCCACGTCATTGCTTCCTTTCCATTGTCCCGAAAACACTACACAAGGGCAGCGACATCCCGCTCGATCGACTCCGTTAGCGATGGCGTCAGGGGCTGTAAGGGTGTCTCTAAACACTGTCCGTTGTCCATGCTCTCGATCGCTAACGCCTCGTGGTCGTCAAAGTACTGCACGAGTTTTTTCTCCAACACAGCGCTTTTGCTGCACGAGCTTTCGCTTCTTTCTCCGTTTCCTTGGCTCCACCAGACGACGCCACGGGCAAGGAGGCGCAGACAGCGCACCATACAATTGACCCAACCGAGCCACTTGACGCGACTCGAGATGCGCATGTTTCTCATACAAGACATGCGTCTATCGTGCCACTTCCTGTGCGTCCATGCGGTCGCGTTCGTCGTTTGGGCAGCGCACGTGCACATAAAACGCTGGTCGATCCAGTGTCAAGCTCTGGAGTTCTCCGCGTTGCTGGGCTCCTCTCAGTTCTTGAAGCAGTCGACGGACAGTGGAGGCCGAAACCTCGTTCGACTCGCTTTGTCCGCGTGTCGAAGCATACCATTGTGCTGCCTCTTGCAGATGGAATTCCACTTCCCAGTAGCTCAAGTATCCGTTCGTATGCTGTGTCAAATGTCCCGTTCGTAGCTCTTTTCGTTTCACGGCTTCAAACAAGAGCGTGGCACCGGTACGAGGCGCTAATGTCTTTGTCTGTGCGTCCAAGAGCTGCAGCGTGCATCGACTCATACTCAAGGGCTCGAGCGTTACGCGCACCCGACACTTGCTCTGCTGCTCGGTCTCTTGTGCCCTATCAGACTGCTTCTCGAGCGCCAAGAGCGTCAAAAACGTTTCGATCGTAGCTGCTTTTACATACAGATTCTGTTCTATGCACTCTCGTTCCAAAGCCACGAGCGTCACAGTCTCATTCGCTCGATTTTCTGCGTATTTTAGTCGTACAATCTTGTTCTCGGTCGACAGGGAGAGCGAAGGAGCGTCAAAAACTAAAGTGAGCAACTGCTGAAATTGATGACAATGCAACGCGGTCGAGAAGAGTACTGAACGGAAATGAACCGTGTCGTCATTCAAAAGATACAGCACCGCGCGAGCTGCTTTTCCATATCGTCCCGCTCGCCAATTTGTTGTACGTACGCTTCGACGGAAGAAGGAAGATGAAAATGTACGACTGCGCGTACATTTTTTCTTGTCAATCCCATCCCAAACGCGACGGTAGCGACGACCAACTTCACTCTTCCTCGTGCAAATCCTGTACGAACCTTTTCCTTTGCTTCTGATGGCATTCCTGCATCGCGAGCAGGAATCCAACTACATGCCACCGCACTTTGCTCTGTGTCTTCACCGTCCTGTTTCCCTCCATTATTACTGGAACCTTCAATAATCAAATGAACACGACGACTTGAGGTGATCTTTGTTAGCAATCAGCTTTAACGCTAAGAGTAGCAGAGGATGTGTGACACCGTCATTGCTAAAGATGTCGTGCACTTCCTGAACAGCCTTGTGAACTTGTGAAACGAGCACCTGAAGATCGTCAGGAAGCAGTCACGGCATCTAGGTAACAATCGCTACGCCCGCGGCACAAAACCCAAACAAAGGGGCAAACACGTCCGGATAGTAGGTGAAATTTCCCAAAAACCGATCATTATCTTCACCTGGTCCTCGAGCCTCCCGGTCAAGAGTACGTAGTGCAGTACCAACAAATGCCAAGAGATGCCTACGCAAAGAGAACATGGATTCTTGAGCTTCAAGTGAGCAGCAATCCAGGGTGCACCCAGCGACGAATGGACTAGTGAAGCGACCGTAGAAAAGCAGCTTCGTCATTAATTGGCCATCCTGGAAAGTTTCTCTCATCCAGAAGGTTATGCAAATAGTATTGGTAGCACTGTAGTGCATGCACTTCATTCGATTACTCAATAAGTGCAATACAGGATTTGTGTTCAGACCCCTCCTTCTCGGAAATGTAAAACATACCATGCTCATCCGTGTGTAAGTCCATGAATTTTTCAATATATGTCACCATTTGATTCCGCATATTGGCGTTCCAAACCACTTCATGGTTGCTAGCGTCAGAGAAGAGTGCTGTCGCAAAGCGACCTGGACCGTGACGTAAGAGCTGAGCAACCATCGAAACCGGCAGCAAGCGCACGAGCCAGCTCTTTAAGCAAATACGAGTCAATGGATCAGGCGAGAACACTCATCGCTTATTTATCCCCTTCTGTTTCCCGTCATTACGATGTGGAACATCCAGACCTGATTGACGTAAATGAATGTGAGATATTAGATGCGCTGCGATGGAAATTTCATCCACATCTCGAGCAAACCGAAGCAGGTAGTAAAAGATGCCAGATGCGTGAAGATTTGGGATGATGGCTTCATTATGTCGTACTAGAGGCCGAATCAAACCGAGACATTTCTCAAATACAAGGTGATTCCGACAATCTAACAGTCCCACCAAGAATCGCAGCGTCTGGACTTCACGCAGCCTCTGCTTAATCCAAATAATTGGACTCACACTCGAACCTTCAAAGTGAGTGAGCCGCCCATACTTGGTAAATCGTACGTCTTAATACATGTGTTCTTCCTCTTCTGCTGTATGACAATCAATCAGGCGGATAAAAACACTCAAGCAGGTCAGCATAATCATGGACCCACTCATGGCACCGCAGTGTTCAGACACGACTGTCACACGACTCGGCTCTTCTTCAAGCTGTACACTGTCATCATCGCGGTTGGCATACGTCGGCGAAACGGAACGATTGGAAACAATCGAGCTCTCAGCACCGGACTCTTCTAATGCATCGATCGTTCTCTTTGCCAAATCTCGCTCGTCATCATACTCTTCGTCGTCATCGTCATATTCACTTCTATCATTTTCGTCATCACGATCTTAATCGTCAACGTCGCCATTCTCATCTTCAGATGCTTCGAGATCGGCCTGCACATCCGCGGCCGGTGCGACAATATATTCCTTTTCCGAATCATTCGGTCCTTGAAGAACAACTAAAGGTTTCACTTCACGGAGCAGATCCAAGACCATTGTCACGTTATCCCGTTCCCGCAAAAGTCGTGACACATTCAATGCACTCGAGAGAACACGATCCAAAAAAAGAGCATAATATTGCCCCGGATTACTAATGGCCATCGTTGGTCGTCCACGTCTTTACCTTAAGAACGAGCAAGCGAATATATGACTGGTCAACGTCACATGATACATCTACTAAGCACGATCGATCTCCGTGTTGCAATTCGGTGGTAGAAATGGCGCGATCTTCCGCAAATAAGCGATAATAAAGCAGTGTCATGAACTTTTCGACCCCCTCTACAGCTTCCATCAACACGCCACGATCGTCCAACATGTTGCCAAGATAATATGGACCAACCTTACCTCGGTTTCTAGACACTCGTAATCGACACTTTGAACGAGAAAACAGGGAGTAGACCATGTTTTGCGCTAGCACGTCGCGTTCAGCAAAGTAATTCGAACTTTCAGGCTCAAAAATGCAGCGAATTAGATCCAAATTCCCGCGGTCTTGGGTCTTAGTATCAGTTGCAGCAGCGTACGCAGTAAGAACGCTACTGACATCAATATGTTGAATCAGCTTCTTCGATAACGTCGCTGCGCCATAGTCACTTTCATCGGACCGCATTTCAATTTCATGGCATAATGTTGGTACAATGCAATCTCTGTCTCTTGATCGAAGGTCTGATTCGACACCATGAGTGCAAACAATTCCAAGCCTGGCGCTAGAACATGTGCGTCTGCAAAACGCTGATTACGCGAGTCAAAGGGATCTGCAGCTGCAGTCGTAGGGTATGTGTGTCTTCAACGGCTTCAGAGAGATGGCAACGGATCAAAAGCTGGAGTTGTCGACCTCGCATCTTTGGGTGTCTCTCAACTATAAACTGGTCAATCAGAGCAGCCTGCAGCTCCGCAACGGCATTTGAACTCATTCTTTCTTCGATCAATTTTCTACTTAAAAGCTGCTTTATCGCTTTTTGCGAATTTGGAGCACCTTGGACGCTAGCATCTCAGGAAGCGTGTTCAGCGGCTGACTACGGTCACGAAGCGACCACGAGCTGAACCAAATGGAAACAAAGGCGCGATCTACCATGTACATACCCGGCTGCGTCGACAAACGTAGTGCAGCTTCCTGCTCCATTACATCGCTGTAACAATTGGCACTCAACTTCATCCTCAATCTGTCCAACACTTTGAAGTAACGTTTCTTTTGCAGAACTGGACTTTAACAACGTGACCCAGCCCTCTTCCCACAATCTCAACTCGAACAAATTCACGTCTTCAACCACAACACACCCGGCTTGAGTCTTGGACAGTGCGCGAAAGTATTCTTCCTGCGCTTCATGGACGCAGCCAAGGGCTTCTAATGTCAGCGCTTTACGGGTTTCAGACTGCGCGACATTTTCAATACTTAATCCAATGCTCAAATCGTCCTCACTCAGTTGTTTGTAGATAGTACTGAGAGCATCAACCCATCGTATACGGCTCTCGACACTAAGATCCGATTTCTCCATGTGAAACTCACAAAGCCTCAGTGCGTAACTCCACACGTCATATTCGTGCGTAAAACGTCAGATGTCGCCTTGCCTCTTTCCTCAGCCCCAAACTGCCCCATACCCGCATTAAAAAACGCTTGCAGCCGTGGGTTCTGTTGTGACTGATCATGACTCCCTCCTCACGGCTGCGAACTTGGCTTTATCCTTCTGGAAGATGATCACTCGGGTAATACGATCAGCACTGCTCGACTCCACTTCAGACGCATCGCTCTCGGAAGGAGAAGATTGGTTGATTGACAGGTCCATTCATCTTTCGCTCATCGTGACCTTGAGTAGGCTCATGATCGAATTCGCCCATAAGCAATTCTTCAGTTCCTTCATGTAAAGCGTCCTTGCTAGATCAGATTCTGATGGCGCCTTACTTGATCGACTTTCGTCGCTCTCCGAACCAGGCGCCTTCAGCAACGCCTTCGGAAGGTCCGGGTTGTAGTATTTCACCACCAGCTTCTAATCCATATCATTATACACACATGCAATAGGCGGATCACAACTTGCGTTGTGATCCGCAGGGGCTCCCGAATGAGCCTTGGGAGGTGATCAAACCTTTTCCTCCTTTATGCCATCACGATACCTCCCCAGGTCCTGATGATCAGCACTTCCTTTCTCTTCAGACATGACGACGGCGAACTGCCTTCCATCGTCACAACCACCTCCTCCTTTTCCATTTTGATCTTCAATTCTGCTTCTGCTTCCGTTTTCACGTCCGCATCAGCGCCATCTTGCGTAGAATCACGGTGATATCCCGCGTATCCCAAAGATCCGGGCACGCGCACCATTGTGGTGGAGCGGCTGATCAAAGTTTTTGAAGCTTGATCAGGCGTTACCACGGCGCCCGGACTGCCGACTAACGAAGGGGGTCCTTCTCGTGACTTCTTGTGTTCCTACTCACCTTGTGTACCCGACGGTTTGGGCGTGGGTCGCTCTCTAGGTGGCGGGGATGTAAACACGACAATTCCTTGATGCAAGATTGGGGAAACTTGTAACGAAACGACAAATTTGCTTATCAGTCGTAATCAGGTACAATCAAGCTTGAATCAGGTGTGATCAGGTTTGATCAGCAGTGATCAGGCTTTATCAGGCTTTATCAGGTGCTAAAAGTCGTTGATCAGCAGTGATCAGGCTTGATCAGGCTTGATCAGGCTTGAGCAGGCGCTAAAAGTCGATGATCAGGACCGCCGGCCTTTGATAAGGGTTATCAGAGTCGGTGATTAATGTAGTCGATTTTTTACAAGTTGGAGCGATCTGCGAGTTGTTGATCACAGAGCGCAGTCGCAGATCGATGATCTTGTGGTGATCAGTGGAGGGGTACTTGATCAGGCAGCGGAAATCTTCACCACCCGATTGATAACCCCTTTAAACTAATACTCAGCGCCCAGTCCCTAGGATATTAGTTTAGAGGGGCTCTACTGTATAGCTTTTGACCTATATTATATCACCAACATGTCTTGTCGAATTTTTGTGTAGCCATTTTTGGCTTTCGAGTGAAATGTAAACTCGACATGTGGAAACGGATAGCTATAAATGTATGTGGGTATATGTTGGATTAGTGAATTTAAGTCAGTTTAAGATTTAGGAATTTTTATAATTTTATTATATATATACACTTTCATTTTTACTTTATATCGTCTATTAATAGCGTCCAGCAGCGGCCTTATTACGCTTTTTAACGCGCATACTATCTGATCAAAAGCATCAGATCAGATAGTATAAACTGAGCCGCACCTTTCCCTTCCTACATATCCTGGAATTTCTACTTCATGAAGGTCACTTTCATTGAAAATGTATTTATTCGTGATGACGAAATTACAAGGTGAAACATTCATCAGATCTAGATATCTTAATTTCGCGTATAATACTTCAGATCGCACAAATTTGGCAACCAGATCCGATTTTAGTGTACAACCGTCCGGCAGTGTTAGCCTCTGATCTTCGCTATAATTTCGTGCCCCTTCCAAAAACCCTCACTGGCCACTAGATGCTGATTGGAACCGCTGTCCAGGATGCAAAGATCGTCTCCATGTGCTCCTAATGAATCTTTTGATCTCCATTTGACCTTTGTATGTGTTTTGACTCCATAGTTGATAAAATATGTCTTTTGTAGAAATACTGTTATTTTGTTTTCCTATTCTACCGAAACGTTTGTGTCCTCCCTTCTTGCTTTGTGTGGCATTTTATCTGGTAATGAATGACCTCCACCGCTACAACTAAGCACCATTCTTTTTTTGGTATAATTTACCGAGTTACACCAATTTTTGTCGTATGGGAACTTTTGAGATCTTATGCTCCAGCTCCTATGCCCACGATCTCATTTCCTGGGCGTGTTGTAGATAGGCTATACATGACGGGTCGTATTTTTAGCCATCAAAGCGAGTTTTAAGGATTTTTTAACACAGGTTTCTCTGGTCAAGTAAATGTTCGGTCTAAGACATTTCATGCTCTTAGTTGCAGAAACAAACCGCTTCCTATTGGCTTGAAATATTTACTATAAATGCACCCTAACATAAGGTGAAAGCTTGTAAGCAGTCATATAGATTAGACCAAAGGTATTTGTAGGAAGTTGACACAAGTTGGGGCACGTGCAAATTCCAGTTGTGACAGTATCAGCAGTTAGAGCCTTACCGTCTGGGAGGAAGTTTCTTTGCAAGAAGCGCGCCCTAATTGATCAGGGTAGGGGCGCACAAGGGTAGTATATAAATGCGTGCTTTAAGGTAAAAAATATACTAATTATAAATGCGTACTTAAGAACCTAACCTAGAACTTAATACAAAGATAAAATTCCAAAGTAGCTAAAAATGCATAAATGCATAAGTGACCACAATGTTCGTGCTTCACTTGAAGTTTGTATGCAGTCCCGTACCGGACTACACACACATCGCTTGTACATCTTCAACAGTATTCACCAGCTAAACCTTCCAAGTGCTTCCCTAGTTTGTAGACTTTCAGACTGTCATCTCAAGCGACATTGGACGCCAATTCAGTAATATCCAACGCCTCTATGAAGGGTACGCCAATTGCTTAAAACCGGTCAAGGCCGGGTAAATTGCAGCATTCTAAATATTCAATTTGGGTAATTTAACCCCTCCATATTGACCAAATCTCTCAGTTGGTGGGCTCCATTTCGCCTTCTGAACCAGGTTAACATCCGGTATGTCTTGTTGGCACCGGCTCAATGTTCTTCACCACGCTCCATATTATCTTCTTAAGCTTAGATCATTCAGAATCATTCTGTGGCAGTACGGCCTGTAATTGCTTAACGTTCCGCGGAACACACCGCTTCCTGTCGCCATCGGAGATTCCTTTCTTCACGAAAACAGAGAACGTTATGCGTATCTCTCCAACGAGAAACTAAGAGATCGTATGAAACGAGAAAAAATCAAACTTCGAGATACTTTAAAACTAGCCGTTTTTGAGTGGCAGTATGACATTAGGCTCATAACCTTCTGCAAAAGATCGATCCACTTACGTGCAAAAATCTTAACCCAGGCTAGCTGTTTGCTTGCCTCTAGTTGTTCAATGTAGTTAGCGTCAGGGGAACGCGGCTTTGAAGGAAATGGTGCTCTTCCAAAACTAGAAAAGGAAAGTAATATTTGAAAAAGGACTCTGGAAGACACGCAACTATTGAAAGTATCGACTGTCTAATCTGCGGTGACCTAAATGGTCTAATTACACCGGGAGATAGAACTCTGGAACAGATTTTTGATCGTATTTTTACGTCACTTTTTCAAGGTACGTCAGAGTTTTGCTGCTCGTACGAAAGAACGAGCGGCCAAAATGTTTGAACATTATTTGGTTTGATTTGAAAATGAATATGAGTGGCGTATTCACGTCCTCCGGACGGATGGAGGAGTTGAGTAAAAAAATGTAGAACTTCCTAGCAAAAGGATCGGTACGAGAGCAGGGCAAAGATAAAGGGATGAACCGGACCATCTTTAACATGATCTGATGTATGATCTTTGGGTCTGGGTTACTGTTGGGTTTTTGCTCTGAGACGACGAGTATTTGACCTGCAAACTCAAACACACACCGACCAGATCTAATCCTGGTAAACTGCGCTCCATCAAAACGTTAACCAAGAAACATAAATATGGAAGATATTGTCGCTTTTCTTCGCCATATGTGGTGTTGAGGAGATAGCCTAGGAAGACATCTCTAAAAACCAAGCTGAAAGATCTATAATTCTCCTACAGGATGACGAGTCCAAATGATATAAGTGTTTACTGCTCGAAGATCAAGTGGTAACGACTACTTGCCATGGTCACAGAATTAAAAAAAATCGATGAAAAGACAAATGAACAAATACCATGCATACTCAAAGATGGAGATGAAGCAAGTAGCACGGAATTGAAGGAAAATTTAGGTAGCACCCAGGAGTCACATTAATCAATGCTAAGGAATTATGACAAGTAAACTGCAAAGACGGCGGCTATGGGTGAACAAAAGAATTAAAGAAAGAGGAAAGAAAAATTCCAGATAAAATTACGCAACCGCGTCTGCATTGAACAAAAAAAGGAGTTAACACCGACAATCTAGTATGTCTATTCGTTGTTACGGATACAGAAGTCTCCGGTCATATAAAACGTGTGTCACCAATCCACTAAATAATAGGTAGGCACACGATCGAAAATGTAGACAAGGATCGAAGCGTCAGAGCTCAAACAGTTGAGGTTATGGAACGTGGACTCTAAGGCGTAAACCAAAGGAATAAAAAATACTAGATATACAAAACCACGCTTCATCCACAAGGGCTTTAAAAGCCTAGATTTTTTCACTAAACCACGTTGAGGTCTGATGAAAAAATCTAGGCTTTTAAAGCCCTTGGAGAGATAAGCGGATACTCAGTGAAACATATTTTTTTCACATCTTCGATCGTTATGTATTTGGCATAGGCCATACTCGCTGTGGCTCAAGCTCAGTGTGTGTCCGTTAGTATTGGGGATGGAAGAAGCAAGGACCGAAAAAGAACTTTCGTAGAGATTCACCAAAAAAAGGTTCTGACAGATGAATAGCGGGAATTTTTGTAGGAAGACGCAGGCTGTGGTATCCTTTGTCTTGTAGTGTGTATGCGTAGCTCGCGGAACGATTAGAGTCCTGTTTGTGACTTGTATTCCAGCGCGCTATTGCCAAGAGACCGTCCAGTCAATAGGTACACGTGGCACCTTTATAGTAAAAGTAAAAAGTAAAAGTTTATTATGTAAAGTTACCTAAGTGTCCAGTCCCACTAATATGCGACTAATCCGACCGTGGTCGAGTGGTTCACTACTCACTGCGGGACCGGAAGGTCCCGAGTTCGATCCCGGGCCAAACCAAGTTGGTTGGTTTCAGAAAGTATAATGTGACGAAATCACCCACTAATATGAAACTTGAGAGTCTCCTGATATGCAACTTGACAGTCGCGATCTGGCTGTCGCGGGTCGATGCTGATTGGTCGAAAACAAAAAATACTCCAAATAAAGCATAAAATGTGGTCCACAGTAAATTTGTGTACTCACGTATAATCACCACATATACTTGAGTTCAACACCCGTTCCAAAGATACCGGGGACCATGTTCAGCACTAAATATCCATGAAAATAAAACCATCACGTAATCACCATCAGATAAGACCAACCCGAAATATAATCCATCATTTCAATCCAATTCGACTCCTCAAACTCGCAATGCGCGGTCCATCCAATGTCTTGGTGAGTAAATCTGCCACCATCTCTTAACTTGACACATGCTCCGGATTCATCTTTCCTTTTCTTGCGTAATCTTTAATAAACTTCAGCTTCACATCCGCGTGTTTCGCACTTGCACCGCTCATTTTCCTTTGTATCTGCTTAATCGCATCCTGGTTGTCGATTTTTAGCACAATAGGCGCTTTCGTTTTGATTCCAATTTCTTCGAAAAGCTCTCTCAATCCCACTCCTGTTTACCCCCGACAGACGAGGCAACGAACTCTGCTTTAGCAGTGGATAGAGCAACAAACGACTGCTTCTTACAATTCCATCCTGCCACAATTCCATTCGCGTAAATTACGCTGCGCTGATGCTTTTTCGATAATTCTTGTCCGCTGCAAAATCAGCGTCACTGTAACTCACAATCCTCAACGGTAAAGGTTCATCGTCATCATGCAACTTCTTACCGATCGTTCTTTCAAATACCTTGCTATATGCTTTGCCATTTTGAAATCCAGTAGAGTTGGTGCATTGGTGTGCCTGGTTTCCCTGTGCACCGCAAAGGAGATATCCGGTCGTGACACGCGAGAAATCCACAGTAAACTTCCGACCAGTGATTGGAATGTCTTGATCGACGGCATTTTCTCACTTGTTTTGCTCGGTAGTAATTCATCCAATCCATTTTCGTTTTCAAACTTCAGCACTGGTACATTGACCGTGTTTGAATCCTTGAGGCCGTGCCTTTCCATCATCTCTGTAATCGTCTGCTCTTGGTCAATCCAGTAACCAGCTTCAACATAACCGCTAATCCTTGAACCTAGAAATCTCTCCACTTTTCCTAGACCTTTCAATTCCAGTATAGTCAAATCCTCGAAAAAAAACATCCACCAACTTAGTATCCGTTGCAGTGACGAGTAAATCGTCAACTTAAACTCCAACGAGCGTAATATTTCCATCCGTTTTCTTCACAAAGATGCAAATGTCTGTCAACACTGCATGAATTCACATTTGATCAGAGTATCACGTAGCAGCTCGTATCACAGTCTGCCCGCTTGTTTCAGACCGTAGAGATTCTTTTGTAGTTTTAAACCACATCTGCTTCACTTTAGCTCCCAATTCCGTTAGTTTCTCCTTCGAAATCTTCATTCCTTGCGGTATTTGTAAGTGTATCTCGTATTCCTCTTATGTTCCAGCCTTAGGATACGCGCTTGGCACGTCTCCGTGGCGCGCAGGCACTTTCCAGATCATCGCCATGTTTAAGACGACCTTCATATTGTTTAGCTCCATCACAGTCGAGCGTAGCAAAGAAATCTTCTCCAAACATTTGATTGTCGCCGCGAGCCACTAATCTTGTCTTGTATTGTTCCACACTTCCATCGGCTTTCAGCTTGGTTTTATAAACCCATTTCGTCGGTAAGGGTTTCTTTTCGTCGCTTCTTCTTACAATTTTCCATGTTTTAAGCTCCTCCAACGAACGAAACTCTTGCTGTTCTGCCTCTTGCCACTGCCTTTACTGGCTACCTTGATGTGCTTCATGATAGCTTCTGGATCAGGCACAGCTACAAACACTTCGTTCTTCACATTCTTGAGTTATGTGACTGCAAACGCGTACAGAAAATTCGCAGTCTCGCTACTCTCACCTCCAGTGCGTGCACTTTCCATTGTATTCTCGTTCGTCTTATTTCTATTGTCTCCAGCATCTCCTTCCAGCGGGTATTGTCCGCTTCGATGCTCCTTCTTCTTCTTCTTAGATCTATCTATCTCCATAGCCGCCATTTTCGCAGTCTTCTTCACCTTTCGGACTGAATTCCTTGGTTGTTGCGCGGTAGGTCTTCCTTTCACTTTATCTTGAGCTTTTCGTTCTTGGTATTTTCTACTCTCTTTATCTGCGTTCCGCTTGGTGCTATGTTTATCATTAGCGTGAGGAACGTGATCTCCTCCTTCTAGACCTGCTAGACTCTTCCTGATTATCTCGTTCGACTTTTCGTCCAAAGTTTCGATATCCATTACATGTCGAGTAGTAATAAGCACTCTATCCTTCATCAGCCAAACCTTGTATCTTTTAGTTTCGTCATTCTTTCCCAATATTAATTCTCTTTCCGCATGTTTCTCGAAAGTATTCTTCCTTTGATCTCTCCATACCATACAGGATGATCCGAAACTCACGATTTCCCCCAAATTTGTTTGCTTGCCTGTCAGCATGCATATCGGAGAAACGTTTCCGGGATTAGACCTTGTAGGGTTTTGATTCAATATGTAGCTTGCATATTCCGCTGCTTCCTTTCAGTATTTCAGCGGCACTCCGGATGCAAAAATCATGCATCAAACCATATTGAATATGGTTCGATTCATCCGTTCCGCCTTGCCGTTCGATGCAGGAGTTCCTGGCTCTGTAACTTGCCTGCGTACGCCTGTGCTTTTGAAAAACAGGTCGACGTTCCTAAATTCACCGCCACCATCAGATCGTAAAACGCAGATTCTGCAGTTAAATTCTCGTTCAAACCATACGAGAAAATGTTCAAACATTTTCGCTGCTTGATCCTTCGCCTTGCGGAAAAAACCCTCACATAGTTCGAAACGTGATCAACGAACACCACCATATAACGATTTCCACGTCGGTCGCGTGGGGTAATAGTACCTTTAAGGTCGCTACAAATTACCCCTCCAATTCGATCGATCGGTGAATTTGTAACGGGGTTACATTCGAGTTACATATAATGTTGGTGTACATGAGTACACCACGGTTGAGGTCAGTATTGACCGGTTTGAAAGGTTTTGAACCTTTGGTTATTTAAGCCAATCAGGGCAGGGGCCCTTGGTGTGGTGGTGTGTCAGCCATGCACGTGTCAGTACACAGGTGTGTACACTACATTTTAGCTAGGTACGAATTAGGAATATTCTACTTAGTATTACATATAGTTTATATTAGTTTAAATTAATTTAGGCTAATTACATATTAAATATATTCAGTTTACATTTCACTCTATTTTGCGGACGTGCGACCTCAACCGTTCGCGCGCGCAGTGAGTGTCGTAGGTAAGAGGGAGCCCTCCCTTTACTTACATCCCGTAAATACAATACAGCCGTTAAGGCTAAGTCGTAAACCAACCCGGGAATCTTGGCCCCGAGTAGGATATCTCTCCTACTAAGCCCTTTACAAGGGCGTATCGGCTAAGTAGCGGTAGCTACCGCTTAAAGAAGAGTCTTCCTCTGTGCGCTAGTCGCACCGTGCGTATACGCACCTGCTACATCTGGTAGCACTTGTAGTCAATCCAACACCTGTGTTGGTAGACTAGACATCCTCTGCAAAGGATGAATCAGGACGATTGGGATAGTTTGACCCTCGTCCAACAGGAAGCCTTTCAAAGGCTGTTACCCTTAACGGGGGAAGAAGGCATGAAGCTCCTAGTGGAGCAGGGCCTTGAGACCGTAAAGGCAAGGGTAAATGCCCTCATCGCTCATGAGGCGAGTTGTGGTGGAGGTTATACCACGGGGGTGCGCCCTCCATTATCGTTTAAGATAAAGGAGTTCACCGGGGAGAAGGGTGACAACCTTTACGTGTGGTTGCGAGAGGTCGAAACGGCCTTCGCCACAGCGAATATGACCGCTGATCACTTGCAAGTGGGACTTGCATTGACCCATCTTACGGGCAAAGCCCGTACATGGGCGTTTACGTGTTTGGAGTCAGTCACGGACGTGTTCCCAACATGGAAGGTCCTTAAGCAGAAGCTTATGGACATGTACGCAACGCCTGATCTGGTTTTCCAAAATCAACTGGAGTTTCTGAGGTGCTGTCAGGGTACTAGGGACCTGGAGACTTATATCCAGGAAATTAAAACCCTGTTGTCAGGGATGTACGCGAAAGCGTATTCGGACGATGTTTCCATCCCCGTCTTCATGGGAGGCCTGAGAGAAGGGCCAGCACGTTCGGAGCTATTCCGATGCCGACCCCAATCCCTGGGGGAGGCGTTTAAGATGGCGTTTAACGCCGAGAGGAATTTCCGTTCCTCTAAGGTGGGTCCCGAACCCATGGACCTTAGTCAGGTCGAAGCGTAGTAAAAACCTCCCGCTAAGAGTCATTCTGACTCTTTTTCACAGAGATTTGAGGCAGAGCTCTTAGCTATGCTGCAGCGGCGTGGGTCGCTGAGATGCTTCCTGTGTGGGAGCATGGATCATCTGTGGAACGGATGTCGGAAAAGTCCCCAGCGAGACACTCGCTACAAGGGGCCAAGGGTGGGGAAAAAGCCCTTTCCCAAGCCGTCTGGAAACGACGGCTCCCAGTAGGTGCGGGGCGCCCTACTGGGGGACCCCTCAGTGCTGTTAAGCCCCAGGGTAGGGGACGACAGCACAAAGCCCCGAGGGAAGCGGTGCTTTCTAGCACCGAGTTGGTGTACCAGCCAGGTTTGCTGGTAGTCCTTGCGGACGTGAAAGGCATTGATAAGCCTTGGAGAGTCTTGATAGACTCTGGAGAGTCTGACAATTATGTCAGACGAGCTTCTGTAGAGAAGAGTCGGCTGTATGCCGATGCCCTAGAGGCACGTTCTCGTGACGTTGTCACGGTCCGTCTTGCGACGGGCGTACAGGTTTCTGTACCCAAGGTCTCGATTGACCTTAAGCTGAAGTTTGCAGACTTCGACAGCTTAGAAAGTTGCCTAGTCCTTGATTTGGACTCGAGGTATGACCTCATTCTGGGCATAAAGTGGCTGGAACGCCACGAGTCGTGGATAGACTGGAAGTCTAAGTCCATTGGCTCAACTCACCCGCGGTCGGGTGAAGCATTGGCGAGTCATGAACCCACCTTTGCTCGATCGCAAAAGCGATTCTGGCGTGAGATGCCAGAGATTGGGATGTCTGAAATGATCATTCCCAATGGCGTTAAGGAATAGTTCCTTAACGAGGGGGATTCGGCGATTAATCCCCGCGCCGATATAGGCGAGACTGGTGAGTCGCCAGTGATAGAGGTGGATTCCTCTGAGGGTAAGCGCGAGGCGCTTAGAGAAGAGACCCGAAGTTCGTCTCTTCTACAGGTCGGAATTGATTCCGACCACGCCGTGTCCGGCGAACAAGTTGCGACTCCAGTGGTAGGGGTAGAGACCCCTGTGGTTAAGCGCGAGGCGCTTTCAAGCGAAGAGACCCGAATTTTGTCTCTTTCGGACGTCGGAAATGATTCCGACTACGCCTTTATAGGTGAGAACGGCTAGTCACCGGTGGTAGAGGTAGAGATCTATGTGGATAGGCGCGTGGTGCTTCCAATAGATGGGGCAATTGACTCCCCCCATCTGGGTCTCGGGATGAGTCCCGAGGCCAGTAGTCAGCAGTCCTATCGGATGCTGAATAGTGTGACAGGTATTGTCACAGAAGGCGTAAGCCTGGAACGGTTGCCTGGGGTAGTCGAACTGTTGTCGTTGGAGGAGATGTCCTTCAACGAGTTTCAAACAGCTTTGAAAGCAGATGAAATCGACGAGGTTGTCGTGTTGCGTCCGGAAGAGGAGTTGAACTCCTCATCCACGATGGACGAGTCAGTTTTGGTGAAAACCAAACAGGCATTAAATGCCCGAAGCGGCCTCAAGACCCTTGCGGATCCTGAGGACCCTTACCATTCCTTGTTAAAGGAATTCGGAGATGTCATTAGTGATAACCCGCCGATGGGGTTACCACCGGATCGGGGAGTCCGACATGAAATTGATTTAGTTCCTGGAACCAAATACTGCGTCAATAGGCAGTGGCTTCTCCCCAAGGAACAATGCGACGTCATCGACGCATTCTTCAAGGGGAAAGAAGAGTCAGGGATGGTACGGGAGAGCAAGTCTCCCCACTCATCTCCCACTTTTTGTGCTCGTAAACCGAACGGAAAGTGGCGCATTGTGCATGCGTACAACAAGCTGAATGCTGCTACAGTACCCATTCAGACTCCGATTCCTCGGAAGGATGTCCTCCAGAACAATATGGCGGGCTGTACTGTATACAGTGCCTTAGACCTGGTGGACGGGTATTATCAGGTGCTCATGCGAGCGTCCGATATTCCGCTTACAGCGGTTAGCACGCCTAGTGGCATGCTGTGGGAGTAACTTGTTATGCCACAAGGGATTTCAAATGCACCAGCGACTTTCAATCGCTTGGTGACTCAACTCTTCCGCCCTCATAGGAAGTACGATAAGACGTACTTCGACGACATATTCGTCCATAGTCGTGCGGAAGGCGACTCGTCTGATGTTCAGACGCATCTGATACACCTTCGAGCAGTGCTTGAATGTATGCGAGATCATAAGTTATATGCAAACGCATCTAAGTGTATCTTTGGTGATGAGGAAATTCCTTCCCTCGGATGCTTTATCGGTAAGGATGGAGTGCGGGCGGATCCCGCGAAGGTGAAAGCCATTCTGGAGTGGCCTTCGCCTGTAAATCTTAGAGATTTTCGGAAGTGGCTAGGATTAACCAACTATCTCCACAAGTAAAGCGAGAACTACGCTGAAATGGCGAAGCCATTGACCGATCTTCTTAAGAAGGACGTTGATTGGTGTTGGGAAACTGAACACCAAAACGTTTTTGAAGCGGTTAAGGGGAGCTTGTTAAAAGATCCCGATCTTGATCTCCCAGATTCTGGGAAACCATTTTGTGTCGTCTGCGACGCCTCCGATCTCGCAATCGGATGTGCTTTGTTACAAGCAGACGATGCAGGAATGGAACGCGTAATTGCGTTTGAGTCGAGGCAGCTTAAAGCTGCGGAACGGAATTATCCTTTCATGACAAGGAGCTACTTGCAATGAAGTATGCTCTAGTCAATTTAGGGTTCACCTACTCGGCTCAAAGCCGTTCGTGGTTTATACTGACCACGCGTCCTTACGGACAGCGACAAAGTCGCCTCATCTCTCGCAACGGATGGCCCGTTGGCTCTCCTTCTTTGCGGAGTACAACTTTGAGGTTAAGTATAAACCTGGCAAGCAGAACGTGCTTGCAGACGCGTTGTCGCGTCGTCCTGATTACGAGCTCGCTCACGCGACATTCGTCACCACATCTGTGGTGGATCTCATACGCCTGGCGTATGAGAAAGACCCACAGTGTACGGCGCTAATCCGCGCGTTAGGTGGAAAGGGTCTTGGCTCGTCTGAGCCAACCCTGTCAAGTCTATCTAAAGCTCGTTTACACCGTTACAGGTACTGTGACGGTCTGCTATATTATAGCACGAGCGCGGAGGACACTCCGCGGGTGGTAGTTCTTCATAATGAGGAACTGAAGTATAGAGTCCTCTTTGAGGCACATGACGCCCCTACCGGGGGTCATTTAGGTCGGGATAAGACCTACAGCGCTTTAAGCGCTTTGTATTGGTGGCCCAACATGTATAAGTGGGTCGGTGCCTATATACGCACCTGTGAGACGTGTCAGAAGGGTTAAACCCTCTGCAAGTTCAGCTGCGCCTTTGGCGAGCTTATCGGTTCCAACGGAGTGTTGGAAATTCATTAGCATGAATTTTATATTCGGTTTTCCGAAGGATAAGGCCGGGAACACCGGCATATTGGTATTTGTAGACCGATTGAGCAAGATGTATCACCTGGCGGCGGTACCAGAGTCCATAGATGGACAAGGAACATCGAAAGTGTTCCTAGACCGTGTCTTTCGACAGCATGGTCTACCCGATTCCGTTGTGTCGGATCGGGACCCCCGTTTTACGGGACAGTTCTGGGGAGCGTTGTTTAAGGTGCTAGGCACCAAGCTCCTCATGTCCACTACGGATCATCCGCAGACGGACGGTCAGACGGAACGCGTTAATCGCGTTGTGGAGGATATTCTCCGGAGTTTATGTCCGGATTCTCCAAAGAGTTGGAGTGAGATGCTCCCGATGGTCGAATTTGCTATCAACAATTCGGTACATGCATCTACGGGGCTTACCCCGTTTTACGTGAACGGATTGGTGAATCCGAGGGTTCCGTTAACGCCACGTGTGTGTGGCCCAGGGCTTGAGGGGGGAGGATTCCCTGATGTCATCCCTGTATCTGTGCGAAAGCACATCGATAAGTTTTTATCGACGCGCCTTAGTGTCTTACGACACGTCTGCGATGCGATGGCGGAAAGCCAAGACAAGCAGAAGGAGCAAGCTGACCGCAAGGGGCGGCGCAACGAAAAGGTGTACAAAGTAGGAGAAAGTGTTTTATTAAAAGTTAAAAATCTTCTTATACATGCAGTTTCCATCGTGTTGCGGAATAAACTGCGCCCCAGGTTTGTGGGACCTTTAAGGTGCTAGCCCGAAAGGGTTTGTCGTATACCTTGGACATCCCGAAGGCGATGCGTACGCATCCAACCTTCTATGTGGGTGTGCTTAAGCCATACCAAAACCCGGAGGCGGGTCCCCTCTTGGAGGAGGATGGGATGTCGGGTAGCCGAAAGGCACGACAGGTCGGAACATCTCCGACAGGGTCGAAATACGACCCTGAAGCTCCGCAACGAGAGTTTCGAGAGAAGCAAGCCGCTCCTCGAGTCGTTCATTCACACTCCCTCGTTGCGGAGTTCCTCCTGAGCATCTTGGATGCGACGGCTGTGTCGATCACAGATCTCGTGGAACTCACGTCGCAATAGCTCGACCCCCTCCTCCAGTCCTCGATACGGGGGGAACTCCACATTACCATGTGGAACGCCTGATGGCACGACGCCATCATCGAGGTGAGACCCAGTACCTGGTGAACTGGAAGGGTATCCACATTCCCAGAACTCGTGGGAGTACGAGACTCCCCTGCGGCAGGATTGCCGTGACGTCGTTGACGCTTTCGAGCGGGAGAATCCCAATGAGAGTCAACGACCAAAGGGGCTGAAGAATCCCCTTCACTCCCAGTAGCTGGTAGTTCGCCGGAGGCAGATGCTGTTCTTGCATTGCTCTCCGGCACCACATCGAGAGCAGAGCGCGTATAATAGGAGGCAGGTAATTGACCTTGCGCTTTGGCCTGAGCATAGGCCAAGCGTAGCGCTCTCTCTACACGAACGTCGTGTTCGGAAAAGCTGTTGTAGAGCGCATCGAAACTGGGGAGGCGTTTCTCCCTTTCCTCCCAGGCGCGGAACGCCTGTTCTGCGTCCTCGACGCTTTCGTCCCTCAGGAGAAAAATGGGAATCTCGCGGAGAACATCCACGAGGACACCGCGTGCCTGCTTCCCGAGGCGCGTCCGGTAGGACTTAACGGAATAATGTTTGGGCGTTAGTAGTCGGGCCCGGTTGGTTATGATGCGCAATTTCACGCGAGAGTATAGCCGCTGGTCCAGGGGTATAGGAGGATAAACCCCTCTTGACCGTGTTCTTAGCCCTCTTTTGAGGGTCGCGAGGTCCCTTCCGTGCCCGTCCGGCGCGTCGGGCCTCTTGAACCAAGGACGGTTCATTGGTGGTGGTTGCCTGTGGCAACCTGGAGGTATCACCCCTAGAGGGTAACGGTGGCGCACGAGTTAGTGCGTTTTCCTCACATGTGGGGAATGGGTTGGATGACTGATAGCGCCGTTCGGCGCTATCAACATGGCCAGCCGTTGGGGAGAGCTCCCCAAGGGCGTACACTTCCGAGTTGTCGGAATAGTTTGCGTCCATAGCACCGCTGAAGGTGTACAATGGACAGCCAGAGGAACTGGCGTTGGAGTTCTCCAACAAGATTTTGATTATTGCGTAAGCAATAGTGTTGATGGGGAGGATGTAACGGGGTTACATTCGGGTTACATTGAGTGTTGGTGTACATGAGTACACCACGGTTGAGGTCAGTATTGGCCGGTTTGAAGGTTTTGAACCTTTGGTTATTATAACCAATCAGGGAAGGGTCCCTTGGTGTGGTGGTGTGTCAGTCATCCACACTGTCAGTACACAGGTGTGTACATTACAATTTAGATAGGTACGAATTAAGAATATTCTACTTAGTATTACATATAGTTTATATTAGTTTAAATTAATTTAGGCTAATTACATATTAAATATATTCAGTTTACATTTCACTCTATTTAGCGGACCCGCGACCTCGACCGGTCGCGCGCGCAGTGAGTGTCGTAGGTAAGAGGGACTCCTCCCTTTACTTACATCCCGTACAGGGAATACAGCCGTTAAGGCTAAGTCATAAACCAACCCGGGAATCTTGGCCCCGAGTAGGAGAACTCTCCTACTAAGCCCTTTACAAGGGCGTATCGGCTAAGTAGCGGTAGCTACCGCTTTAAGGAAGAGTCTTCCTCTGTGCGCTAGCCGCACCGTGCGTATACGCACCGGATACATAATTTGTGCCACTATCACGAGTGGGCTGATTTGTGCGGTTACCCTTTCCTTCCGCACAAGTCAAACAATGTGGATGTGATAAGTCCGTTATCTCTATGCCTGACCGTGGGTCTTTGGCTAACTTTTCGATGTAATCATACGAGATATGCCCCATTCTTGTGTGAAAATGATGAAGAAACCCTTTCTGCACATCGTTATCACCAGTTTCCATGATCGCATTCACCATTTCTTCCGAAAAACTGCTTGAACCAAGGTTTTTCATTCGCTTCGTATGTACATGAGCTACAAACACAGAGTCAAGCTCTTCCACTGAGAGCAAAGCTTCATTTCCCAATGCTACAGTCATTATTTTCCCTCCGTTCTAAATTCGACAACCTTTCTTTTTCAGTCTTCCAAGTGATATTAGATTTCTTTCCAGTCTTGGTGCAAAAAATAACTCGGATAACGTGATAGTCGTGTTTCCAGTAGGGTCCAGGCTGCTAACAATCCTTACTTTACCCACTTTCGTCACTTGTAATTAGCCGCCGTCAGGTAGGGTTAGAGAATCCTTCCCGTCACAATTTTTTACGTCATAAGGTGCATTTTCGTTCGTCAGACACTAAATGACAGCTCGCTTCACTATCAAGAATCCATGAGTCTTCATCAATGTTGCAAGTTCTCTCCATGTTTCTCGTCTCCGAATCAAAACTTTTCATGGTCGACAATGCATAATCCTTTCGACATGTACTTTTATGACTTCCTGGGTTATTCTTCTTGAGTTTCTGCTTTCGGTTAGGGCAGTTCCAACTGATATGTCCTTCATTTCCACAGGAATAACAGTAAAATCTTCCTTTCGCCTCATTCACGGCATTTGCAGTGTGCCTTCCGCTTCTCCTTGCAATATGCTGGTCGTCATATATTTCTTGCGCCCAAGCAATTATTTCTTGTGCATGCTGTAGATAATCTTGCATATGGGGGTTGAGGGGGGGGAGGGGGGAGGAGGACCTCACCATCAATGCCAGCTTCAACTTTGGCGCAGCATATTTCACAATATTCTCGAGAATTAATTTCTCGCTCGACTCGCTTTCCTTCGCGAGCGCCACCAAGTAAAGGTAGTGCTCTGTCCACGAGCGTCTTGGGTTTTTCTCAGCGGCAAATAACGTCGCTGCCTGCTGATGTGAAATGTGGACCTTAAATGTATTTTACATTTGGACCATGACGAAAAATAGTTATGGCTTAATCTGCCACCAACTTCCAATATTTGCGCGAAAATAATTAGCTGTCACTCCGTCTATATGTTCTCCAAGTTTATTTACATTCACCCGCTCATCCCAAACGAAACCAGAGGCAATTCCAGCTACATGCCTCGTATAACAGTAACGCCCACTGCTTAAATCCTGATCCCAGGCCAGGGTATATTTCGGCCCCCGTAAAATCTGCACATTCAGCTTCGCTATCTTCGAACTTCTTCCTTTTGCGTAGTGGTTTCCAATTGGTTTTCCCCCGAGATGTATTCCCCTGCCCATATCCTGCATCGGATGCTGGTTTTGTGATGGTTCAGGGACCATTCGGGGTGGAGGCGCACGATACCTTACTCCTTGATCGGGTGACGCATCTCCACTCAATTCATCAACGTCATTTGCCTCCCGAATGCCCCATAGTTCTGTATCGCGTCCTTGAAAACGCTGTTTCCAGAGTCATCTGATAGTCTTCTTGCCGAATCCGGCGTACTTTGTGGAGATATTCTGCTGGTGCTTTTCATAGCCTCAATCTCGGCTTTTAGTCTCTTGACCTCCTCCTTTAACGCTCTC
This sequence comes from Peronosclerospora sorghi, assembly GCA_026184515.1. Taxonomy (NCBI): domain Eukaryota; phylum Oomycota; class Peronosporomycetes; order Peronosporales; family Peronosporaceae; genus Peronosclerospora; species Peronosclerospora sorghi. Next base: position 22,509,872 of record CM047583.1, read on the forward strand.
GCCTCATCTTGCGAGGTTCTCATGTCTTCATCCATGACTATTTGTACTTAAAATGTGAAAATTCGCGCGATAAACTCCAAAAATCCACAAACCGTGATAGTCAAAATAAATCTTCTCGTATCCGCCCGAGAAAACGAATCACGTAAGACTGTTACCCTGTCTAAGGGGACTTCCTTTAATGTAATAACTTGAGACTGCACTTGTTCACACGGAGCTCCCTTGGGCTCATAATCTGTAGCAAGACGCAGGCTGTGGTATCCTTTGTCTTGTAGTGTGTATGCGTAGCTCGCGGGCCGATAAGAGTCCTGCTTGTGTCTTGTACTCCGGCGCGCTATTGCCAAGAGACCGTCCAGTCAATAGGTACACATGGCACCTTTATAGTAAAAGTAAAAAGTAAAAGTGTATTATGTAAAGTTACCTAAGTGTCCAGTCCCACTAATATGCAACTTGAGAGTCGTGAGAGTCTCCTGATATACAACTTGACAGTCGCGATCTGGCCGTCCGCGGGTCGATGCTGATTGGTCGAAAACAAAATATACTCCAAATAAAGCATAAAATGTGGTCCACAGTAAACTTGTGTACTCACGTATAATCACCACATATCAGACATCCCATTGCAGTACTTCGTGTTACCCGAGCACTGAATTGGTTATTGCATTGGTTTGGTCATTCGGGAATTGGTATTGGTATTGGCCAATACAATGTCTTGATATCATATGTCTTCTGATTATTTCTGTATTTTCAATCTATCAATGCTTGCTGTTAAATATACTAGACTTGTGCACATAGTGCAAAATCTTTCTCCTCCAGTACTTGATGTGTAGTATAGTGTGTTTTAAATTCATGAAGTGCAGAAAACATAAAGATTAACTATCAGTTAAGCAGAAAAACAAGAAAGTTTAAGCAGAAAAACAAAAAAAAAACGCATTCACTGCAAGTGTTGAAGTTGAAGTTGAACTGGGACCCGGATGGGTCCGATATCTGCGCTTACCGGCATCGCTAGATCGGGTGGCAAATTTGGGCTGGTGCAATAAAAAGATATTGAAACATGCCTCATCCCCCCTCGGACCCCTCCCGGTCCTCACCTGACCAATAACTGGCCAATATTGCAATCCACCCTGGACAAATTGGTTAATGGTATTGGTGTGGCGCAGCCAATCCAATATTGCAATTATTGGTCGTTGCAGTTGGATGTCTGTGTGCCGCCACATATACTGAGTTCAACAATTTTTCTGTAGAGTCGCGTGAGAACCTCAGACTGCGGCTACAGAGAAATCTCTATGGACTCAAACAATAAGGGTGGGATAAGGAATAAACTTGTGCAAAAGACACTGGTGGATTTGGGTCCCGGATTCAGAGGTAAATTTGGAAAGAAGTGAGCGCTTGCCTAACAAAGCAAGGCCAAACTAACCAGCGATAAAGATTTTTTAGTAATGGTCGAATGTTTAATGTGGATATCTAAGTGTACGAGACCAAATATCTCGTTTAGAGTGCACCGTTTCACAAGACAGGCACGTGCGCCGACCATTGAAGATTACAAGCTCGACAGTAATAGTTCGGTACTTGAAAGGGTCAAAGGACTTATCGTTACGATTCAAGCGAAGGGACCAGGTCGACGCTGACACTAAATAAAAAAGCAAGACTTGCGCAAACTGGTTTGGCTTGAGATTGTTTCTCTACTTGCATCTTGCGAGACCATTTTAATAATTGGCAAAAGTTCTAATGAAAATCGTGTCGGGCTGTTGTTTTTGAGGCATCGTATCTTGGTGTGCGCTAAATTCGTGCACAGTGGAAATGATCGCGGATCTATTTGCAAATAACGCCCTGAAAGTCCTAGCGGATCAGCTAGATCATCTGACAATGCTTAATGAGATCCCGAGGCTGATCGAGTCTCTGAAGCAAAACTCTAGTCTACGTGTGCGTAACGGCGGTGGCATGCAGTCGTCAGGGAGAAGCAGATGATGTCACTCGATTACACGAATCAACCACTGAAGCTGATCACTAGAGATCTGTATATCTAGAATGATAACCATGGAGGGAAGATGGTTTGCGGGGTGTGTAATGGCTGTTATGTTCGATACCTGAGTGTTGGATGGGCAAGTAAGCGATAGTTATATCTGAATTGACCTCCCACCTAGCAGTTAAATATCTTAACCAGGGTGTTATGCCATCTTTCGGCTGTGTTAGTTTTGCCAAAGATCCGCGTGATGGACACCTCGAAGAGAAACGGTGGAGAGTTGGCGTCGTCAAGCCTAGCTGATAGTAAATTTCGATTGAAAACATGAAAAGGAAAAACAATTTTGAAGTAGAAGTGAAGTGGTCAACCTGGACTTTGAGTTGAATGAAAAGTCGACGCAACGCGATCACAATTTTCGTGAAGAATCCGAACGTCTTCGAGTTACGACCTCATATGATCAATTTCGTGTTGGTCCTGGTCGCCTCAACCAGCGTAGCTCCCTTCGACGGAGAGATCGCTGATTTGGTTTTCGAGATTTGAATATTGTCGTGTCAAGGTATCAGACGACGGGTTGACTAGTGCTGAGACTGGAGGCCCCAATATTTTCATGCGTCTGATCGTTCTACAAAAAAGAATGGACATTTAGGCTCCCGGTGGATTGTCTAACGAGGGGATGGATCACTGTTGAACGAACGGCGGTTGCCAAGATTGGACTTTTAAAAAGAGTGATTCTCTCCTCCTGCAAGTTTAGTCTGACGCCAATCAGGCACCGTCAACCTTGCACCGTCAGTGCTTGTGCGTAGGGCAAAACACGGAGCATAAAGGCTTTTAGTGCTGACGCCGTAAATTTGAGGGCGAAAACGGAGCACAAAGACCTTTAGTGCTGATGCCGTAATTTTAGTCAAAGAAAAGAAAAGTGGTGAAATGCCATGTGTGTGGAAAAGTTGGACACATTCGTATAAAAATGTTCTCGCATAAGGGTGACAAAAAGGTTGATTTCTCGCTAACAATCACCAATAACCCGCCAAAAATTGGATGCAGTACTAGAATTCTTGACAGTGGTGCTAGTATGCACTTTGTCAAGGAACGAAAATACCTGCTTGATGTGACGTCACCTGTTACCAGGCAGATGGCATAAATTACAAGTTTCGTTAAAAGGTTGGATTATGATTCAAGTGATTGCAAGGAGAAAGACAAACACAATACGTGTTTAAAACGTCTATTACGTGGAGAATTTGTCTAAAAGCATCTTATGTTACGGTCTTTTGGAAAAAAAGGCGCAAAATGGCATACGTAAACGGCAACCAAATTATGTTGCACACGTCTACCAGATGTCCGATTATTGACATCCAAAAGACCAACTAACACAATCGCCGTTGCAGTCATTGTTGATGATGCGCCAAAGGTTCCAGCTGTTATGGCTATCATTGATGAAAATGATACGGATTCTGTTCGGAAGTTGGATGCCCAAAAAGGGTCATTGATGAATTTTCATGCTAGACTCGGAAATCTCAACTTTGAAGCTGTAGAATTTGGCAAAAGATGCATCTAGTGGAATCAAACTGATGGATCACAAACGGATGAACTGTTTGACCTGTTCCCTGGGCAAGCAAACAAAAATCCGCGATCTGTCAGAGATACTGGAAAAAATCCCCAATAGATCGTATTGGTGGTGTAATTTGTTCGGATCTCAAGGGACTCGTTACATCAAAGGATCGTGTCGGTAATAGGTATATGATCAACTTTGTTGATCATAAATCTAACTATGTCTGAGTATTCTTGGATAAAACCAAAGATGTTGCAGCCATGAAATAAGAACATTTCTTTGGCGTTTTTCGAGCGTCAGTTTAACTTCAAAGTTCATATACTTCATACCGATGGTGGGTACGAGTATAAAAATCTCGATGGATTTTGTTAACGGACTGGTGTTGAACGACAAATTAATGAAGCCAACAACCACTCCAGCAATGGCAAAGCAGAACGTATGAACCGCACAGTAAAGAACATGGCAAGGTGAATGCTATTTTCGAGTGGTTTAAATTTTCGTTTTAGGGAGATGCGGTTCAATATACTACTTACATATTAAATCAAAGCCCAAGTAATGGAAATTTAAGACGCCAATCGCCTTTGGAGTTTCTCATTAAGAAGATCCCCAATCTTCGAGATATGGTTGCTTTTTGTTCGCCTTGTACGGTGTACCGGAATCCTGGAAAGAATTCACTCGCTCATAGAGCTCAAGTTGCAGTGATAATTGGTAAAAGCGAAGAAGTTAAAGGTTTCAAGGTTTATCTCAAGTTGGAGCGTAAAGTATTCGTCACGCGACACTTGCGCACCATCGAAACGCTAAACGCCAGGCAAAATCAACAAGTGGATCAAGGACTGCAGGAAGACCGCCAATCAGAAAGGGAAGCTTCGGATTATCAAGAGCCCAAGAAAAAAACAAGAGCAAGACGACGTGGCAACGCAAGCGTCATGTAACATAATGCTAATCCAAGAAAAATCACGAAAATCAAGATACTATTGATAAAGTAACGGCTGAAATTTCAAATGCAGTTGAAGATGTCGGGTCCATTAATTTCATAACGGAATAGACCCGAAAAAATTTGCTCAAGCAATGAAAAGTTGCAACAAAGACAAGTGGATGGTTGCAATGCAGGAGAAGGTTAATGCCCTCGAGAAGAATAAAGTTTGGATTTAGGTGAAAAAGTCCAAGGATTGCCGACCCCTCCATAAAAAGTGGGTATTCAAGACCAAGCTCGATGAAAATGGTGATATTGAGCGATACAAGGCGATACTCTTTGCATGTGGCAACGATCAAAGATTTGGGGTAGACTACAATCTAACTTTCGCTGCGGTAATTGACATGGGTATCGTGAAGATAGTGTTAGCTCTAGCGTTCAAGTGGAATGTCCCTGCACGGCACGTTAATATTCTGAATGCCAAATGCTAAGGATTCGGAATGAACGATATTTTTTGTTCATCTCGCACGGAATGGATCTAAAAACCACTGAGGACACTCAAGAAGTCCAAGATTAAAATAAATCAAGCTGAACAAGGCTCTTTATAGCCTAAAGAAGGCAGGACGAATTTGGAATCGGCTAAGTCATGGAAAATTATTGGATTTGAATTTTCAGTGCATTACGGACATGTGTTATACATCAAGCGAGTTGAAGGTCAATTAGTCATTGTGGGCATTTTTTTCGATCATTTAGTAGTGACTGGAACTAAGGAGGGTTGATTTTTTGGATGCGAATTACCTTTGAAGGCGACTTTGGCTGCAGACTCTATCAAGAAGTGGCGATCAATGGTGTCATTCCAGACTTTGGTTTGAAAGATGCTAGTCCAATCCGCACTCAAATCGGGAAAGTTTTTGAGGATTTATCGCTGCATTCGAGCGAAGCCTTAAAAAGTACTGGAGTAGTGACAATTAAAGATTTCAATTCTTGGTCGGTCTTCTTTGATTGCGAGATGCACAATACCTAACATTGCTTACTCTGTCTGCAAGGCCTTTCGACAGACCGATTCCCATACAATGGCTGTACAATGGCTGACTGGCATCTAGCCAAAACGATACTTCGATACCTCAGGGGTACCAAATCACTGAAACTTTGTATGGGCAAGTGCAATGATGCAAATTAAGTTTCGACTGAAGCCTTACAGCAATGCTGATTATGAAGACACGAAGAAGGCCCGAAAGTCAACTACAGGTGGTCTACTGTAACATGGTTACATTCGAGTCACATTTAGTAGGTGGTGTACGTGAGTACACTACGGTTGGGGTCAGTATTGACCGGTTCGAATGGTTTTGAACCATTAGTTATTTTAACCAATCAGGGCAGCAGCACTTTTTGTAACGGGGTTACATTCGGGTAACACTGAGTGTTGGTGTACATGAGTACACCACGGTTGAGGCCAGTATTGGCCGGGTTGAAAGGTTTCGAACCTTTGGTTATTTTAACCAATCAGGGCATGGGCCCTTGGTGTGGTGGTGTGTCAGCCATCCACGTGTCAGTACACAGGTGTGTACACTACATTTTAGCTAGGTACGAATTAGTAATATTCTACTTAGTGTTACATATAGTTTATATTAGTTTAAATAATTACATATTAAATATATTCAGTTTTACTTTCACTCCTTAGTACAGACGCACGGCCTCGACCGGTCGTGCGTCTAGTGAGTGCCGTAGCGTAAGGGGAGCCCTACCCTTAGCTACACCCTTTGTAAGGGAGCCTTGCCGTTAAGGAACTAGTACAGGCTAGAGTAAACTAACCCGGGAATCTTGGCCCGGAGTAGGAGAGCTCTCTCCTACTAAGCCCTTAATAAGGGCGTATCGGCTAAGTAGCGGTAGCTACCGCTTAAAGAAGAGTCTTCCTCTGTGCGCTAGTCGCACCGTGCGTATACGAACCTGCTACATCTGGTAGCACTTGTAGTCAATCCAACACCTGTGTTGGTAGACTAGACATCCTCTGCAAAGGATGAATCAGGACGATTGGGATAGTTTGACCCTCGTCCAACAGGAAGCCTTTAAAAGGCTGTTACCCTTAACGGGGGAAGAAGGTATGAAGCTCCTAGTGGAGCAGGGCCTTGAGGCCGTAAAGGCAAGGGTGAATGCCCTCATCTCTCATGAGGCGAGTTGTGGTGGAGGTTATTCCACGGGGGGTGCGCCCTCCATTATCGTTTAAGATAAAGGAGTTCACCGGAGAGAAGGGTGACAACCTTTATGTTTGGTTGCGAGGGGTCGAAACGGCCTTCGCCACAGCGAATATGACCGCTGATCACTTGCAAGTGGGACTTCCATTGACCCATCTTACGGGCAAAGCCCGTACATGGGCGTTTACATGCTCGGAGTCAGTCACGGACGTGTTTCCAACATGGAAGGTCCTTAAGCAGAAGCTCATGGACATGTATGCAACGCCTGATCTGGTTTTCCAGAATCAACTCGCGTTTCGGAGGTGCCGTCAGGGCACTAGGGACCTGGAGACATATATCCAGGAACTTAAGACTCTGTTGGCAGGGATGTACGCGAAGGCGTATTCGGACGATGTGTCCATCCCCGTCTTCATGGGAGGCCTGAGAGAAGGGCCAGAACGTTCGGAATTGTTCCGATGCCGACCCGAATACCTGGATGATGCGTTCAATATGGCGTTCAACGCCGAGAGGAACTTCCGTTCCTCTAAGGTGGGTCCTGAATCCATGGACTTGAGTCAGGTCGAAGCGCAGGAGAAACCTTCCGCTAAGAGTCACTCTGACTCTTTTCCACAGAGCTTCGAGGCAGAGTTCTTAGCTATGTTGCAGCGGCGTGGGTCGCTGAGATGCTTCCTGTGTGGGAGCACGGATCATCTGAGGAACAGATGTCCGAAAAGTCCCCAGCGAGACACTCTCTACAAGGGACCAAGGGTGGGGAAAAAGCCCTTTCCCAAGCCGTCGGGAAACGACGGCTCCCAGTAGGTGCGGGGCGCCCTACTGGGGGACCCCTCAGTGCTGTTAAGCCCCAGGGTAGGGGACGACAGCACAAATCCCCGAGGGAAGCGGTGCTTTCTAGCACCGAGTTGGTGTACCAGCCAGGTTTGCTGGTAGTCCTTGCGGACGTGAAAGGCTTTGATAAGCCTTGGAGAGTCTTGATAGACTCTGGAGCGTCTGACAATTATGTCAGACGAGCTTCTGTAGAGAAGAGTCGGCTGTATGCCGATGCCCTAGAGGCACGTTCTCGTGACGTTGTCACGGTCCGTCTTGCGACGGGTGTACAGGTTTCTGTACCCAAGGTCTCGATTGACCTTAAGCTGAAGTTTGCAGACTTCGACAGCTTAGAACGTTGCCTAGTCCTGGATTTGGACTCGAGGTATGACCTCATTCTGGGCATGAAGTGGCTGGAACGCCACGAGTCGTGGATAGACTGGAAGTCTAAGTCCATTGGCTCAACTCACCCGCGGTCGGGTGAAGCATTGGCGAGTCATGAACCCACCTTTGCTCGATCGCAAAAGCGATTCTGGAGTGAAATGCCAGAGATTGGGATGTCTGAAATGATCATTCCCAATGGCGTTAAGGAAGAATTCCTTAACGAGGGGGATTCGGCGGTTAATCCCCATGCCGTGAACGGCGAGACTGGTGAGTTGCCTGTGGCAGGGGTGGATTCCTCTGAGGTAACCCCAGTGGTAGGGGTAGAGACCCCTGTGCTTAAGCGCGAGGCACTTCCAAGAAGAGACCCGGAATTCGTCTCTTTCGCACGTCGGAAATGATTCCGATTACGCCGTTATAGGTGAGACCGGCGAGTCACCGGTGGTAGAGGTATATACCTCTGTGGATGGGCGCGTGGCGCTTCCAGTATATGGGGCAATTGACTCCCCCCATCTGGGTCTCGGGATGAATCCCGAGGCCAGTAGTCAGCAGTCCTACAGGATGATGAATAGTGTGACAGGTGTTGTCACAGAAGGCGTAAGCCTGGAACGGTTGCCTGGGGTAGGCGAACTGTTATCGTTGGAGGAGATGTCCTTCAGCGAGTTTGAGACTGCTTTGAAAGCAGATGAAATCGACGAGGTCGTCGTGTTGCGTCCGGAAGAGGAGTTGAACTCCTCATCCACAATGGACGAGTCAGTTTTGGTGAAAACCAAACGGGCATTAAATTTCCGAAGCGGCCTCAGATCCTTGCGGATCCTGAGGACCCTTACCATTCCTTGTTAAAGGAATTCGGAGATGTCATTAGTGACAACCCGCTGATGGGGTTACCACCGGATCGGGGAGTCCGACATGAAATTGATTTGGTTCCTGGAACCAAATACTGCGTCACTAGGCAGCGGCCTCTCCCCAAGGAACGATGCGACGTCATCGACACATTCTTCAAGGGGAAAGAAGAGGCAGGGATGGTACGGTAGAGTAAGTCTCCCCACTCATCTCCCACTTTTTGTGTCGTAAACCGAACGGAAAGTGGCGCATTGTGCATGCGTACAACAAGCTGAATGCAGCTACAGTACCCATTCAGACTCCGATTCCTCGGAAGGATGTCCTCCAGAAAAATATGGCGGGCTGTACTGTATACAGTGCCTTAGACCTGGTGGACGGGTATTATCAGGTGCTCATGCGAGCGTCCGATATTCCGCTGACAGCGGTTAGCACGCCTAGTGGCATGCTGTGGGAGTGGCTTGTTATGCCACAAGGGATTTCAAATGCACCAGCGACTTTCAATCGCTTGGTGACTCAACTATTCCTTCCTCATAGGAAGTACGCTCAGACGTATTTTGACGATATATTCGTTCATAGTCGTGCGGAGGGCTACTCGTCTGATGTTCAGACGCACCTTATACACCTTCGAGAAGTGCTCGAATGTATGTGAGAGCATATGTTATATGCAAACGCATCTAAGTGTATCTTTGGTGATGAGGAAATTCCTTCCCTCGGATGCTTTATCGGTAAGGATGGAGTGCGGGCGGATCCCGCGAAGGTGAAAGCCATTCTGGAGTGGCCTTCGCCTGTAAATCTTAGAGATTTTCGGAAGTGGCTAGGATTAACCAACTATCTCCACAAGTAAAGCGAGAACTACGCTGAAATGGCGAAGCCATTGACCGATCTTCTTAAGAAGGATGTTGATTGGTGTTGGAAAACCGAACACCAAAACGCTTTTAAAGCGGTTAAGGGGAGCTTGTTAAAAGCTCCCGTTCTTGCTCTCCCAGACTCTGGGAAACCATTTAGTGTCGTCTGCGACGCCTCCGATCTCGCAATCGGATGTGCTTTGTTACAAGCAGACGATGCAGGAATGCAACGCGTAATTGCGTTTGAGTCGAGGCGGCTTAAAGCTGCGGAACGGAATTATCCTTTCATGACAAGGAGCTACTTGCAATGAAGTATGCTCTAGTCAAATTTAGGGTTCAACTACTCGGCTCAAAGCCGTTCGTGGTTTATACTGACCACGCGTCCTTACGGACAGCGACAAAGTCGCCTCATCTCTCGCAACGGATGGCCCGTTGGCTCTCCTTCTTTGCGGAGTACAACTTTGAGGTTAAGTATAAACCTGTCAAGAAGAACGTGCTTGCAGACGCGTTGTCGTGTCGTCCCGATTACGAGCTCGCTCACGCGACATTCGTCACCACATCTGTGGTGGATCTCATACGCCAGGCGTATGAGAAAGACCCACAGTGTACGGCGCTAATCAGCGCGTCAGGTGAAAAGGGTCTTGGCTCGTCTGAGCCAAGCCTGTCAAGTCGAGCTAAAGCTCGTTTACACCGTTACAGGTACTGTGACGGTCTGCTATATTATAGCACGAGCGCGGAGGACACTCCGCGGGTGGTATTTCTTCATTATGAGGAACTGAAGTATAGAGTCCTCTTTGAGGCACATGACGCCCCTACCGGGGGTCATTTAGGTCGGGATAAGACCTACAGCGCTTTAAGCGCTTTGTATTGGTGGCCCAACATGTATAAGTGGGTCGGTGCGTATATACGCACCTGTGAGACGTGTCAGAGGGTTAAACCCTCTGCAAGTTCAGCTGGGCCTTTGGCGAGCTTATCGGTTCCAACGGAGTGTTGGAAATTCATTAGTATGAATTTTATATTCGGTTTTCCGAAGGATAAGGCCGGGAACACCGGCATATTGGTCTTTGTAGACCGATTGAGCAAGATGACTCATCTGGCGGCGGTGCCCGAGTCAATAGATGGACAAGGAACAGCGAAAGTGTTCCTAGACCGTGTCTTTCAACAGCATGGTCTACCCGATTCCGTGGTGTCGGATCGGATCCCCGTTTTACGGGACAGTTCTGGGGAGCGTTGTTTAAGGTGCTAGGCACCAACCTCCTCATGTCCACTACGGATCATCCGCAGACGGACGGTCAGACGGAACGCGTTAATCGCGTTGTGGAGGATATTCTCCGGAGTTTATGTCCGGATTTTTCAAGGAGTTGGAGTGAGATGCTTCCGATGGTTGAATTTGCTATCAACAATTCGGTACATGCATTTACGGGGTTTACCCCGTTTTACGTAAACGGATTGGTGAATCCGAGGGTTCCGTTGACGCCACGTGTGCGTGGCGCAGGGATTGAGGGGGGAGGATTCCCCGATGTCAGCCCTGTATCTGTGCGAAAGCACATCGATAGGTTTTTATCGACGCGCCTTAGTGTCTTACGACGCGTCTGCGATGCCATGGCGGAAAGCCAAGACAAGCAGAAGGAGCAAGCTGACCGCAAGGGGCGGCGTAACGAAAAAGTATACAAAGTACGAGAAAGTGTTTTATTAAACGCTAAAAATCTTCCTACACATGCAGTTTCCAACGTGTTGCGCAATAACCTGCGCCCCAGGTTTGTGGGGCCTTTAAGGTACTAGCCCGAAAGGGCTTATCGTATACCTTGGACATCCCGAAGGTGATGCGTACGCATCCAACCTTCTATTTTGGTATTCTTAAGCCATACCAGAACCCGGAGGCGGGTCCCCTCGCGGAGGAGGGTGAGAAACCGGATAGCCAAAATGCGCAACAGGTCGGAACATCTCCGACAGGGTTGATATACGACCCTGAAGCTCCGAAACGAGAGTTTCGAAAGAAGCAAGCCGCTCCTCGAGGCGTTCATTCACACTCCCTCGTTGCGGAGTTCCTCCTGAGCATCTTGGATGCGAAGGCTGTGCCGATCGCAGCGCTCGTGGAAGTCACGCCGCAAGAGCGCGACCCCCTCCTCCAGTGCTCGATACGGAGGGTACGCCACATTATCATGTGGAACGCCTGATGGCACGACGCCATCACCGGGGTGAGACCCAGTACCTGGTGAAGTGGAAAGGGTATCCACATTCCCAGAACTCGTGGGAGTACGAGACTCTCCTGCGGCAGGATTGCCGTGACGTCGTTGACGCTTTCTAGCGGGAGAATCCCACTGAGAGTCAACGACCAAAGGGGCTGAAGAAGCCCCTTCACTCCCAATAGCTGGGAGTTCGCCGGAGGCAGATGCTGTGCTTGCATTTCTCTCCGGCACCACATCGAGAGCAGAGCGCGTATAATAGGAGGCAGGCAATTTCCCTTGCGCTTTGGCCTGAGCATAGGCCTAGCGTAGCGCTCTCTCTACCCGAACGTCGTGTTCGGAAAAGCTGTTGTACAGCGCATCGAACTGGGGAGGTGTTTCTCCCTTTCCGCCCAGGCGCGGAACGCCTGTTCTGCGTCTTCGACGCTTTCGTCCCTCAGGAGAACAAGGGGAATCTCGCGGAGAACATCCACGAGGGCACCGCGCGCCTGTTTCCCGAGGCGCATCCGGTAGGCCTTAACGTAATAATGTTTGGGCGTTAGTAGTCGGGCCCGGTTGGTTACGATGCGCAATTTCACGCGAGAGTATAGCCGCTGGTCCAGGGGTATAAGAGGCTAAGCCACTCTTGACCGCGTTCTTAGCCCTCTTTTGAGGGTAGCGAGGTTCCTTACGTGCCCGTCCGGCACATCGGGCCTCTTGAACCAAGGACGGTTCATTGGTGGTGGTTGCCTGTGGCAACCTGGAGGTATCACCCCTAGCGGGTAACGGTGGCGCACGAGTTAGTGCGTTCTCCCCACGTGTGGGGAATGGGTTGGATGACTGATAGCGCCGTTCGTCGCTATCAACATGGCCAGCCGTTGGGGAGAGCTCCCCAAGGGCGTCCACTTCCGAGCCGTCGGAATACTTTGCGTCCATAGCACCGCTGACGGTGTACAATGGACAGCCAGAGGTACTGGCGTTGGAGTTCTCCAACAAAATTTTGTTTATTGCGTAAGCAATAGTCTTGATGGGGGAGGATATAACGGGGTTACATTCGGGTAACACTGAGTGTTGGTGTACATGAGTACACCACGGTTGAGGCCAGTATTGGCCGGGTTGAAAGGTTTCGAACCTTTGGTTATTTTAACCAATCAGGGCATGGGCCCTTGGTGTGGTGGTGTGTCATCCATCCACGTGTCAGTACACAGGTGTGTACACTACATTTTAGCTAGGTACGAATTAGTAATATTCTACTTAGTGTTTCATATAGTTTATATTAGTTTAAATAATTACATATTAAATATATTCAGTTTTACATTTCACTCTTTCATACAGACGCACGACCTCGACCGGTCGTGCGTGTAGTGAGTGTCGTAGCGTAAGGGGAGCCCTCCCCTTAGCTACACCCTTTGTAAGGGAGCCTTTCCGTTAAGGCACTAGTACAGGCTAGAGTAAACTAACCCGGGAATCTTGGCCCGGAGTAGGAGAGCTCTCTCCTACTAAGCCCTTAATAACGGCGTATCGGCTAAGTAGCGGCGAACGCCGCTTTAAGGAAAGCCTTCCTCTATGCGCTAGCCGCACCGTGCGTATACGCACCGGCTACACTTTTGGGTGGCGTGGCAGCCAGCCACGTGTTGGTACACAGGTGGTGTACACTACATTTTAGCTAGGTACGAATTTGGTAAGTTCTACTTAGTATTACATATAGTTTACATTAGTTTAAATTAATTTAGGCTAATTATATATTAAATATACATTCAGTTTACATTTCACTCAACCGACTACAGACGCACGACCTATGTAACGGGGTTACATTCGAGTTACATTTAGTGTTGGTGTACATGAGTACACTACGGTTGAGGTCAGTATTGACCGATTTGAAAGGTTTC
>CM047583.1:22523506-22537854 GCA_026184515.1 Peronosclerospora sorghi
GTTATTTTAACCAATGAGGGCATGAGCCCTTGGGTGGTGGTGTGTCATCCATCCACGTGTCGGTACACAGGTGTGTACATTACATTTTAGATAGGTACGAATTGGGTATATTCTACTTAGTATTACATATAGTTTACATTAGTTTAAATTAATTTAGGCTAATTACATATTAAATATATTCAGTTTACATTTCACTCTATTTAGCGGACGCGCAACCTCGACCTGTCGCGCGTGCAGTGAGTGTCGTAGGTAAGAGGGAGCTCTCCCTTTATTTACACCCCGTAAAGGGAACACAGCCGTTAAGGCTACGTAGTAAACCAACCCGGGAATCTTGGCCCCGAGTAGGAGATCTCTCCTACTAAGCCCTTTATAAGGGCGTATCGGCTAAGTAGCGGTAGATACCGCTTTAAGGAAGAGTCTTCCTCTGTGCGCTATCCGCACAGTGAGTATACGCACTGGCTACAACCTCGACCGGTCGCGCGTGTAGTGAGTGCAGTAGTGTAAAGGGAGTCCTCCCTTTAGCTACACCCTTAGTAAGGGAGCCTTGTGTTAAGGCATTAGCGAAAGCTAATCGTAAACCAAAGTGGGAATCTTGGCCCCGAGTAGGAGAGCTCTCTCCTACTAATCCCTTTTATAAGGGCGTATCGGCGAAGTAGCGGCGAACGCCGCTTAAAGGAAAGTCTTCCTCTGTGCGCTAGCCGCACCGTGCGTATACGTACCGGCTACATCTAATTTTTGTTGACGGCATGTATTTAAGCTGGGTTTGTAAGAAGCAAGGTGGCGTTTCATAATCGACAATTCAAGCCATCGGTCGGTCTTTAGCGCGAGAGTTTGGTAAAGGGCTGTTGGTGTCTATATAGCGTATTGTCATCAAGGATAGCTTTCAAGTGATAAGCACGTCACCGAGAAGTTTTTATTGTTGCATGAATAAACTTATGCTGCATGGCAAGGAACGAGAGGTAAATACGAGTGTTGGTCAAAATTAACGTCGAAAGTTTCCTCCCTGATCTGAATACCCACAGGACCAAGAGCAGGACCAAGAGAATCACTATCGGAAGGGATATTCCGTTCGTCAGTTTCTTAATCTGGCTGATCAGTAGAAAACTGGCTTGCCCGGTCACCGCGATCATCACCCTGATTGCGGGAAGCTTAACAATCAACTTCTTTAACCTCCCCACCTTATCTACACATGGATGTTGGCGACTGATTACTGAACCGTTGCAAATGAAATTTTGATCGGATAAGTGGTATTTATTCTGTTATTTAATTTTCTTCGTACCAGATGAATTCGGTTTGATTTTTCAAGAACGAATTTTCCGTTTTTAGTGGTAGTATTTCTTAAAATTAATCAAGAAAAAAATTTGCTGATCTCCTCATTACCATTTACGACGCATGGTGCGTGCACATTGAGCATGCACTTCGTAGATCTTGACTTACATTCTCGTTATCTTAAATACAGCAACATATACAGGTGGTATTGGATAATCACCGCTACCAGCAGCGTCGCAAGGACGCGGCTCTTCATAATCTTAACCTGTTGCAGCATTTCCCAGTGGAGTTTATTAAGCCACCTCTAGCGTCTCACGCTTCCTACACGGGACTTTCCGTGCGTCGCGACGTTTCTGATCCAGACTATCTTGCTTTTGATCAATATCGACGGCGTTTACACGAATTTAATCGTGAAGAGTACGGTCCATCGTCGTCAAAGAAGCAGAAAGTTGCGTGTAAAAAGATCAACCACTTACGCGAACACAACGAGGAAAACCAGAGTATTCTGAGGAATTTACAGAAGGAGCTTCGGAAGCATAGCAATTGCCACCGGTCTCGGAAACGAATACGTTACGAAAAGATGGACAAGCGGCTGGCTACGAACGCAAAGGAGCAAAGTGAAACGAGCGAGCAAGTTGCGCCAGCTCAAACAATGCCGGTAACAATACTTTTGATCTCATGCTAAAAGAGTTGGACAATGTTTAATAGCGAAAAGGGGCGTGGTAGCAGGAAGAACAGCCAAGTGACGACGAGAGCAAGAATGCAGATCAAGCGCCGACAACCAGTGACACGAAAAAGGCAGATAAAAGTGTTGTGGCGGTGTATCGAGAAAAGGAAATAGCAGAATTAGAAGGTTGGGAGACTCGAGGGTGGAAATCGTAGAATGGCTAACATGTGTGTATTCGGTCGTGTTGTTCACAGCGAGCTTACGAGCCCAGCACTTGTCGCGCACATCAAAGATCGATCGACTCTTCTTCAACCGGTTAGCAGAACGAGCGACAAATGTTCGTTGGCGGACTTTTTTGCCTAGTCGGTTGTTGGACTATCCTGATATGATTGTGTGGATGTCACATGCGCAGACAATTGTGGAAGAAGTTCTTCGTGACAGTATTTACGATCTAGCAGCCGAAGTTTTTGAAGAGGAGGAAGAAAAATTCCGTACTAAAGAGTTGTCGCCAGAGTTACTCGACATTGTAGAACATGCGCTGGATGGAGGCCCAATGAATGAGCTTGTCATACAAAAATACAATGTAGACATTACGCGCCGCCATCTGCAATGCTTGTTGCCTGCAATGTGGTTAAATGACGAGGTTTGTGCCGTAAATTTTTTTCTGCATCCTTGCAAAGCACTCAGAGATGTTTTACTTCTGATATCATTTTTTCTGGTCTCTTTGAGTAGGTGATCAACTTTTACTTTCAGCTCATGAATGATCGCGACCAAGCGCTTGTGAAGGCTGGTGTTTTATCGAAACCGAGTCACTTTTTCAACTCATTCTTCTACGCAAAGGTGTCGGAAAATGGCTACAATTTCATTAACGTGCGCCGATGGACAAGAAAGGTAAATGTTGATGGGAGATAATACGGTTTTTTATCGGACCACAAAATTGATGAAATTGTATTTGATGCCTACTTACAGATTGATCTCTTTGCCATGGATAAGGTATTTATGCCTATCAATATCGGCAACGTATGTAGTTTCTTCCATTCGATGGTGATAAGATCGAAACAGCACTGAACTTATCCATGTAGATGCATTGGTGTATGGCTGTGATTTTCATGACGGAAAAGCGGATTCAGTACTACGATTCGATGCACGGTAGTGGTGCCTCGTGCATTAATATTTTAATGAGGTTCGTGCCGCTATCTTTCGTCTTGAAGTGTTTGGTTGCGCATGGTTTTGATGGTGTGATTCGAGTCGCTAGATATTTGCACGACGAGTCGGACCATAAGAGAAAGAAAAAGTTTGATGAAGAAGGCTGGGAACTCGTGACCACCACGCCCGAGACGCCTCTTCAAACCAATGGATATGATTGCGGTGTGTTTTCATGCATCTTCGCAGACTTTCTCTCTCAAAACTTGGTACGTCCGAGTACGGGATCGTGTCTTCATCTTCTTGAGTGTTTATACTTACGTTCGAAGCTTGTGCTCTAGCCGCTGTCTTTCAAGCAGAAGGACATTCCGTTCCACAGGCATCGCATGATACTTCACATCACACGAGGTTACATTCCACTCCAAGAAGAAGGCCTTTAGACTACGTTAGTGGTAATGCAGTGGCATGGGCATAAATAATAATACTGCAGAGCGCCCAAATGGCTTAACAAACTGTCGCGTGGCGATAGCCAGTTGCTGTTTTTATTATTGACGACATGATGTACTCACGTCGGCATCATAGATATGTTTTTTGCAGTCGCGTCAACTCCAACGTCCAAGACACGCACGTCCTTACTTGATCACGAAGCCCTCGCTGCGTAAACAGGCCTTGTGCGCCTCAATAATCTCCTTGCAGTTTTCTTCACCATTGGTGACCACACACAGATCACGCGCCTGCTTCGTGGTCGGACACGAGCAACAAATCTTCTTGCCTGACTTTCCCAGTACAGGGCTTTCAGTCAGTCTACTGGCGCACTCCTTTTCAGTCATGAGCTTTGCGTGTTCTAGAAGGTAGAGAAAGGTACGAGATATTGAACACCCTTTATTTGGTCAGTCCAATCAATTGTGACAAAAAACACGGGCCGATGTAAGCAACAAGTCTCTACCTACCTACAGTATTAGGAAACATACAACTAAAATTTTGAGGAATACGCATTTTCTGTCTGGGCAATGTGTAAATCCTTTAGTTATCACTGAATTGATAACTGAAGTATTTACGCATTGCCCAGAAATGAGGATGCATTTGCTGCGCAAGCGGCTGATGAAACGAGCGATACATCTACTGCCAATAGACAAGTAGACGACTTGGTATAACAGCGACAAGCTGTAATACGCTATGTGAACGATAAACTTCTTCTGCGTATCAAAAGCAGAAGCAGAACGCTGATAAGATAAAGGGACTAAAAAGTTCATTCAAATAAGGTTCATTAGTGAAGTTTATTTTGTTGTCTGTGACATACCGGTAATATACCGGTATGACCTTCCTGTAATCATTCACATGATTACGTGACCATGATTATTGGCTAAGCTAACTCAGAATCCAGTAAAGAATCCAGTAGCATGTATTTAGTAGAAAATCCAGTAGGCTTAGAGGTAGCGAACAAATTGCGAACTAAGGACCTAAATCAAATTCACTTTGTATTTTACCATCAAGTGCTCAAACGACCTTTTACTTCAGGTTATGTGTAGCCGGTGCGTATACGCACGGTGCGGCTAGCGCAAAGAGGAAGACTTTCCTAAAGCGGCGATGTGCCACTACTTAGCCAATACGCCCTTATAAAAGGGCTTAGTAAGAGAGTTCTCTCTTACTCGGGGCCAAGATTTCCCTTGGTTTACAAGTTAGTATGAACTAACGCCTTGATACAAGGCTCCCTTAATAAGGGGGTAGTTAAGGGAAGGTATTCCTTTAACTACAACACTCACTGCGCGCGCGACCGGTCGAGTTCGTGCGCCTCGCAGTCTTTACAGTGAAATGTAAACTGAATATATATATAATGGGAATTGTTAAATCGACGCCCTTTTGAAATTATTATTAATTTTTGTTAAATCGACGCCCCTTTTCCATCCATATATCTAATATATCTACTCTATCTACTCTATCTACTCAAAGGCTGACAACGGATCGAGTCGCACGTGTTTCATGTCCATCGTGGCCACGAACGCGCACGCGAGTTGGGCTTGAACCTTGCCGTGCGCTCCAGTGTACGCTGCATCTCGGTGTCATCGAGTCGTTCCTCGTTCTGGCAACAAGAAGGCCGTGCGGGTCGATGCCACGCGCAAGCGTGCATGGCATGGAGTATGTGTGCTTGGATGCGCCGTTGGAGGAGCATTTTCAACTCAAGCAGCAGGCTGCCACGTGGTGCCAGTGCGAGCCCGAGACGGTAGAGAAGACACGTGAAACACCGAGAATCCAGAGATGATGGCCCCCACCATCTCGTCTGTGCGCGGCCTTGTATTCGAACGCGTCCGAATCCACGGACATGGATTCCTACGTGTTTGGGAGCGTGGATGGCATGGTGAAAGACGTGGTGGCCAGACAGGTTCACGAGACAAAGCTCGCGTAGTGTCTCGAGGCAGCAACTCATGACATGAGGGATCAAAACACATCCGTGAGACCTACGCAGTGGTAGACAAGGAAAGCAAGTGGTATCGAGGCAATTGCGGCTGATCGAGCTTTTTTTCCAGTCTATCCAACGCTCTATCAACGGCAAGGGAGACTGTTGTGGATCGAGGCGACAATACGCATGGCGTTGGTCGAAAAATGTCCGACCACGCTCGACTAGTTTACCATGTGTCGGGATGTCACCGATGTCGACGTCGTGCGGCTGCACCGCACGGCGCCGCTCGAACCTGGTGCTCTTGTGCGTCTGGGTGTCGGCACAGTGTCGATAACGACGCGCGTGGTTGGATCGAGGGTGTTGCCCAAGCGCACGATCCAACTTGTACGCACGCATGAGCTTTCATGGCCACGGATGCACGCGTTTGGTGACGCCGTGTGGCTAGCGTTGCCCGTGGCTTGCGACAACAAGTGGAAGGTCTGGAGCGATCTGCATTGCAGCGCGGCATGGAGTCGGCGGCCACGTCTCTCTCACGCTCGTGCGTTGGTTTGTCATGTGTGGATGCGTAAGATGTGGGTACGGCGCATGGGCATGGATTTGAACGACGAGTCAGGTACTTGCGTGCAGTCGCTTCTCGTTGATTCGTTTTAGCCAATCCGTCCGTTGTAACGTTTTTTATTTTTGCCAATGACAATCATTCTGCAACTTGGTTTGGTTTTGTGTAGCCTGGAAATGCGTCGATTTAACAGGGCGTCGATTTAACAAATTTTACGCGTCGATTTAACAATTCCTTATTTAATATGTAATTAGCCTAAATTAATTAAACTAATGTAAACTATATGTAATACTAAGTAGAACTACTCCATTAGTACCTAGCCAAAATGTAATGTACACACCTGTGTACCAACACGTGGCAGGCTGCCACGTGTAACAGGACTGATCCTGTTACAGGCTTACACTGTGTTGTGCGAGGAAGCGCTCAATACAAGAGGGGTAGGATTAGTTGATGACAACTAATCCTATACTAAAAGTAAATATAAATATTTACTTGTTGTTTAGAACGCAAAATTAAGAGTGTTTATTAAATGGGTTGTTAGCGGCTAACAGTATAGTAATTACCTAACTAATATGATAATATCAAGTATTAAACTAACTGTACTAATAGTTAAACTGCATGATTCGGTATTTATACCGAATCGACTTTTCCTTCGTAGATTATAATAGCTTATAATATATTATTTGAATTTCAGACAACGCGTCTGAAATTCAACTGTGATATTCTAACTTGAATATCAATTATGTAATGGCACCCCATTACATCACCCCCCACTTAAGGTGGTTGGCCAATAATAATTATTATTTTGGCCAATCATAGGTGGCACTTGTTGGTCGGAATTTCTCATTCACCAAGTGATTGACTATCGACTCGATGGTCAAAGCACGCGGCGGCGCTCTAAAGAGCGCTGCTGAAAACATCGAAGGAGCTTCTTCCTCCGTCTCAGCACTAGGTGCTGAGGTGTAGAGTGACAACGTCAACTACGCAAAGGTCGGAAGACGTACCGTCTTCGACCACAGATGCTGCTAAGGCGGCATCTGAAAAGAAACAGGGAGATGTTGCTAATGCAACATCTCGCATGAACACCACCCCGAATGGTGTGTTGACAGGAAGGGTTATTCCATGTTCGGATATAGTTCTGACTCCGAACAAAGTGATCGGGGCACAGCTGTCCCCGCGAAAGGATCTAGCGAGTCGAAACTCGCTAGGTGCTCATCGCCAGCAGCGATGATGACTCTGGTGTCGCTGTCATAGCTGACAGCGACAATGATTATCACAGATGGTTGCGGGAACGCAGATCGCCACCTGGACCAAGTACTTCTCCACGTCGGGGTCATTTAACCCCGGCGCGTGGTTTTGAAGCAGGCGGTGCTACGCCTGCTAAAAGAGCTCGAACAGAAGCGGCGCCTGCCGCTTCTGAAGCGTATCATCGTACGGAACCACATGTTCCGTACAAAGTGGGGTTTTGGACCCCTGGATCGGCTATTGCCCCCTACAGTGGAGCAGTCATCCAGCACGTTGATTCGATCGAAGTACAGACGATAGACGTCTGTACTTTATTGACCTCTTTTTCCAGGTTCGATATTATTTGAGCCGGAAAGGGTCAAGGAGGAACAGGGACGATAAAGACGCCCTGACTCAGAGTTTGAACGCTTTTGTTGACAACTACAACAAAAGCCCAGATGATTACGTGAATAAAGTTCACGTAATGCGCGAGCGCTTTTTAAAGCACTCGTGAACAGGCAAAATGTAATACATCCATTTTGCTTGCACCAAAGAAGGGTTGAACTGTGGTTTCCCTTCTCACCTCGTTTGCCCGCGGTATCCGCAGGGCGCTCCTCGTCTGTCAGAGGAGGAGTTGCGGGGGTATGGTGTTTTTTCCGTACCCGCCGAAATTCAGGGTTTAATTGATACCCTGAATGCATCAACACCTACTGTTGATGCTACTTCGCATTATGAGTTTGAGCCTTCTTCTCAAACTCAGTTAAAAGGTCTGGGGCGTCGGCCCTCAGAACCTCAATCGGCTCCCAAGAGTCGAACTCTTGCGGGTAGCCCAGCCAGCGTACTAAGTACTCGGTACGCTGCCCCTTCTTCAAAGGAACCAAGCGCTTCTAGATCAAGCGCTTGAGAATGTATCGCTTATTCCCCTGATTATCGATCAGGGGCGGCGGAGGTTGAGAATTACCTCGCCGTTGTTGTTGCGGAGCATGGTTCTTTGCTCCGCAAACTCGAGGAGGGTTGTTCCTCCTTGAGCAGAGATATGTCTCACTATGTGAAGACATATCGGTCTCTTCGCGATAATGTCCGCGACATCCTCGGGGCACACACTGCCCTTCAGCAGAAGAATGATCTTCTGTACATTGAGCTTTCTCGCTGTAAGGAAGAGCACGATCGGCGCACGGCTGATCTCGAGCAGTCGAAGGCGGAGGTAATGACTCTCCGCTCTGCTCACCAACGTCTGGAAGCCGATTACAAGTCTCTCTTGGGAGACTTGGAGAAGCACGGCATCTTCCGTGGTTCTGCGTCTCGTCGTAAGACGAAGACGAATGATACGGCTTGAGACGCCCAACATAGAATGTTGGGTGAAGCCGCATTGCTTTGGGAATGTCTAAAGTATAGGCATTCCCCCGAATCTCTTGGACCTTGAAAGGTCCAATGTACTTAGGAAGCAACTTCCGTGTAGGGAAGTTGCTTATTGCATGTATAGGCAAATTGGTAGTACTTAATAATACCAATTCGCCTTTCCGAAAGGAGCTTTTGTTCTTCCTTCCTTGCTTGTCTGCATTTTGCTTCTGCTTATCCATAGCAGAAGAAAGTTCATCTTTTATATAGCGTATTACAGCTTGGCGCTGTAATACGAATTCATCTACTGCTTTATCAGCAGTAGGTGAGTTGCCCTCATTTTCTGCAGACATTGCTGCAGACACATATTCATCATATGCTGCTTCAGTTTCATTTGAAGCTGCTTCCGCTTCTACTGTACTTTCAGTAGAAGGGCCATCGTTTTGTTCACAAGTTGCAGTTGCAACTTGCGCATTGACTCGCTCAAAATTTGAGCGGGTCCCTCCCCCACTTAGATTTGGCGTACTGCCAAGTAAAGCTGGGGTTCGTGGATGCCTTAATGCATTCACGTAGAACGGTGTATGCTTAGTTGAAGCATGCACCGAATTGTTAATCGCGAATTCAGTGAGTGGCAAATAGTCACTCCACTGTTCAAAGGCATGTGCGTATGATCGCAACATGTCTCCGAGAACGCGGTTAACCCGTTCCTTCTGCCCATCCTTTTCCGGATGGTCCGCAGTTGACATCTTCAACTGGGTTCCCAACAATGAGAACGTTTCTTGCCAGAAACAACCTGTAAATCTCGGATCTCGATCCGAGACAATCTCTTCCGGCATTCTGTGCAAACATAATACAGTATCAACGAATATGCGCTGTTTGAGCGGCGGTTAAGTTCGCTGATACTGCAGTAAGATGTACCATCTTACTGAAACGGTCTACAAAGACCACTATTCCGGTCTTCCGACTATTGTCGGGTGGAAGACCGAATACGAAGTCCATTGAAATGGACTTCCAACACTCTGTCGGAACCGGCAGAGATTGCAGCGGAGCCTGTGCAGACTGCGCAGGCTTAACGCGCTGGCAAATCTCGCAAGCGCGTACGTATTTGCGTACCCACTTGTACTGGTTTCGCCAGTAAAAGTCACGTGCGAGAGAAGCGTATGTCTTCTCTCGACCTTGATGCCCCGAAATCGGTGCATCATGATGCTCAAACATAATTTGATGTTTGAGATCATCGTCGTTTGGAACGACGATGCGACTTTCATCTTTTTGGTCTGTGCTGTAGAGCAGCAGACTATCGTGCAGTCGATATCGATGCACGCCAGAGCGGAGAAACTCTGGGAGTTCGTCGCGCTTCTCAGTTGATTGATTACATGAGTAATCAATCAACAGACGTGTCTCCTCGTCTGTTTTGTACGCCTCGCGTACTTGTCGTATAATTGACGACGACAAAGCAGTGCAACGGATCGTGTTTGCACTGGCACCTTCGGTTACGGACGGTTTCGTCTCGTAATCGGGCCTTCGTGATTGCGCATCCGCTATCACGTTCAACTTTCCGGGTTTGTATTCAACCGTAAAGCTGTACTCAGCAAAGAATGACAGCCATCGAGCCATTATTTAAGAAATTTGTGGTGAATTCACGGCCGTGCGTAGCGACGCATGGTCCGTGTAAACCACAAACGGTCTATCTCACAAGAGATAGATCCGAAACTTGGCCAGTGCATACTTCATGGCAAGGAGTTCCTTGTCATTCACTGGATATTTGCGCTCGGCTGGGCGCAACTGAAGCAATTGATAGCAGATTACGCGATCACGATCATCGTGATCACGCTGCATCAAAGCACAGCCGATATCGAAATCGCTCGCGTCGCAAACGACGTGGAACGGACGCTCGTTATCGGCTATAGCCAAGACAGGCGCTTCAGTCAAGCTTTGCTTGACTGCATCAAAAGCATCTTGGCATTGGGTATCCCAATGCCATTCGACATCTTTCTTAAGTAATTGAGAAAGAGGTCGTATTAACCCAGCATAGTTGCACGAATACTTGTGCAAATATGTTGCCAACCCAAGGAACTTTCGAAGTTCCTTAACGTTGTTTGGCTTAGGCCATTCAACGATCACCCTGATCGTTTCTGGATCAGAGCGCACCCCCTTCTTGCCCACAAAACATCCAAGAGCGGGTATCTCAGGTGCACCAAAGGTGCACTTCTTTAGATTTGCATAGAGCTTATGCTTACGCATAAGCTCTAACACTCGACGTAGATGTTACTTATGGACATCTACATCGCTTTTATCGTGTTCACCCTTACTATGGATGATCACGTCATCGAAATAACTCGGTGCGAATTCTCGCACCGGGCGTAATATATGCGTTACGCATCTGTTAAACGTAGCAGGGGCATTTCGAAGTCCCTGCGGCATAACAAGCCACTCCCAAAGCATGCCGCTTGGGGTGCTTACCGCCGTGAGAGGGATATCCTTCTCACGCATTAGGATTTGATAAAATCCATCTCTTAGATCGAGAGCACTAACGATGGTGCTCCCGCACATGCCATCAATGATGACATCTTTTCGCGGTATCGGCGTCTGCGCCGGTACCGTCGCTGCGTTCAGCTTGTTGTAAGCGTGAACGATTCTCCACCCACCTGTGGACTTTTTCACACAAAAGGTGGGGGTATAGTGCGGTGAGATAGACTCCCGCACTTGGCCTGCTTTACGACGAGCTTCGAAAAACTCGTCGATCGCTTTTACTTGATCACTCGGCAACGGCCATTGCCGAGTGACACAATACTTCGTGCCTGGCCTGAGGTCAATTTCATGACGAGTTCCCTTATCCTTAGGGAGTTCGCTAGGTACTTCTTCTGGGAATACGTCAGCGTATTCCCGAAGTACCTCATAAAATGGGGAGCTCGCTTTAAGCGACTCCCAGCTCTGCGCTTCAAAGAGCTGAACTTTGGTTTGATAATTGGGAACCTCGTTCCCAATGTTTTCCAGTTGTAATGTGGATATTCGTTCATGAATATCCACTACATCATCTGTTGCAAACGATAATACAGATCTGTTCGATCTGATCATCGTGCAAGTTTCTCATAAACTTCTTCCAGCTTAGCGCTGGAAGAGCTATCACCTCCGAACCTTCTTTCAGAGTGTGTTCCATCAACAGAGACTGGGTAGCTAATCCGGTCTCCGTTTGCGTCAAGACGTTGATCGTCTCGACGGAACTGTCCATGCAATCAGACGCACTCGTCCGATTGACTGCTACACGGTGATTACGATTCACCGTGTGCGAATACTCATCATCATGGTGGCCACCGCCTACCATTGAATTTTTCTTGGCGATCAGATGTGCTCGTCTGTTCGGCCGCCTGTTCTGCGACACGGTGGTCTTTATCACCCGTGTGCATGGCTAACGCAACGTGGTGGGCACTGGCCACCACGGAGTTGTGCTCACGATTGCACTCGATCGTGAGTTCACTCTCATCAACACGGAATTCTTTCATCGTGTTGGAACCTTCGGTCGCACAGTGGGTGTTTCCCACTGTGGATACTATTTCATTCTCACGGTGGGTGTTTCCCACCGTGGATATCACTTCATTCTCATGGTGGTCTTTATCACCCGTGGAAGGTTTCTCTCCAACACGCAACGACTCTTCTGTTGCGTGTGGTAGTCCCTCTGGAATCTCACCAGCGGAGGTACCTTCCGCTGATCGTGTCGGAACAGACCTGATGGTGCCATCGCTATCCACCAGACTGCCCGACGCTGCGGTTGTATCTTCTGATACAGCCGGATTACACACAGGGTGATCAGATCCTGTGGGTCCGCCGCAGTCGATCGATAGGTTAACCCAGTAGATCGAAGGTTTAACCTTGTACATCCACGAGATTCCAAGTATCACATCGAACTTGTCATCTAAATCGAGGACGATGAATTCATCCTCGAATGACAGTTCATTCAACTCGAAGCGTGTTTTAATCACACGCTTTGGAATAGTCACGGTTGCACCTGTTGCTAACCGGACTGACAGCATACTTCGTGGGGTTTCTACCTCCACGAAGCTCAACAGCGTTAGACTCTGAGTTCTAATGAAATGATTTGACGCGCCTGTGTCAAACAATGCTCGCATGAGAACATCGCTCCCGTGCGGCTTAACCTCCAGGGTTATAAGAGGCTTATCATCACCCTGCACTTTTTGACAGGACATAGTCCCGTCTGGGGCTATTACCCTCACATGCCCTATGTCGGCATGTGGGATAACATTCCCAGTAGGGCGCCCCGCCTCTACTGATGATTTACGTTTTTTGCACCAAGAGGGTGATGTCCCTGTTGGTGTCGCCGTGCAGCGGACTGTTCCGTCCGCTGACTGCGTGGCACTGGACGCGGTGCCATACACTCATGGGCAAAATGCCCCACTTTCGCGCATCGATTGCAGCGAATGTTCCTCTTAAATTTCGGTTGCTTCGAGTTCGAAGCAACCGCAACCGATAGGTACATCGGCTCTGGACCTCCACCGCTCATGCTCTGGCGCGGGTGGCTGTTTCTTGAGACGAAGTGTGACCTTCGTCTGCCCGACTGCTGATTGTTGACATGCTGTTGCGGCATGTCAAAAGCGAAGGGCTGTTGAGCCCTTCGGCTGTACCCAGCATGCGATGACGCTGATCGCATTCTGAACTCTTCACGGATGCTCATATCAATGGCATCCCTTAGAGCCCATGGTGGGTGCCGGTAAAGACTATGTTTGACGGGATCATCATTGAGTCCCTTCATGAAGCCAGTGACCTGAATAGCAGGGGGAACCGGCTCTTACACAATATTTGACAGCAAATATTGCGTCTTCTAAGCGTAAGATTGAAGGTCAAGCTTACCTTGCCGGAGTTCCATGAACTCCTGCCGACTACTTAGCTCCATTTATGGAGCTTCAAAGTTGAGCTTTAGCTCAGCTTTTAATTCCTTATACGTAAGGAACGCAGAGTCATCAGTGGCTCTGCGACTCATCGCCCATGCCCTGACTCTACCTCCCAGACATGTTGTGGTGAAGTACGCCTGTTGACGTTCGTCAACAATATTTTGCGCAGAGATGGCATCTTTCACCTCTTCGACCATCTACGAAGGGGCTCTCCCCCTTCACCGGTAAAGGGAGGTACTCGCGCCTTTACTACTTAAACGCTATGCGCTGCAGGTGCAGGTGCGGTCCGCGCTGCCTCTTGCGTGGGCCGTGCTGGCTTTTCTAGGTGGTTTCGCCAAAAGCGATTCGCCACCTCTATCACTTCCTCCGGGGTCTTACCCAGGAGGAAGGTAATGATGTCTGTCCCCATGGACCGAACCATTTCTACCCTCGCGTCTTTACTACGCGACGAGAAGTGGGGGAAGTGTTTCGTAACCACTTCCAGCGTTCTATCTCGCTCGGCAGGCGTCATATCTCGCGACATGATGCCGAGCGGCTCTTAATCTTCGCTCCGCTAGTTAACTAGCGGAACGGAACTGTGGTCGTTAGGACGGACCCCAAAGGGCTACCAGGTGTAACAGGACTGATCCTGTTACAGGCTTACACTGTGTTGTGCGAGGAAGCGCGCAATACAAGAAGGGTAGGATTAGTTGATGACAGCTAATCCTAAACTAAAAGTAAATATAAATATTTACTTGTTGTTTAGAACGCAAAATTAAGAGTGTTTATTAAATGGGTTGTTAGCGGCTAACAGTATAGTAATTGTGGAGAAGCGTGCCCAAAATTTGGCACACTTCTGGTCAAGTTTTG
>CM047583.1:22537954-22551647 GCA_026184515.1 Peronosclerospora sorghi
AGGTTATCGATGCTAATGTTTTCGATTTCGAACTTGACTCCACCACATCTGCCACTGGCAACTCACCAGTCTCACCGTTAACGGCGTGGGGATTAACCGCCGAATCCCCCTCGTTAAGGAACTCTTCATTAACCTCATTGGGACTGATCATTTCAGACATCCCAATCTCTGGAGTCTCACGCCAGAATCGCTTTTGCGATCGAGCAAAGATGGGTTCATGACTCGCCAATGCTTCACCCGATCTCGGGTGTGTTGAGCCAATGAACTTATACTTCCAGTCTATCCATGGCTCGTGGCGTTCCAGCCACTTCATGCCCAGAATGAGGTCATACCTCGAGTCCAAATCCAGGTATAGGCAACGTTCTAAGCTGTCGAAGTCTGCAAACTTCAGCTTAAGGTCAATCGAGACCTTGGGTACAGAAACCTGTACACCCGTCGCAAGACGTACTGTGACAACGTCACGAGAATGTGCCTCTAGGGCATCGGCATACAGCCGACTCTTCTCTACAGAAGCCCGTCTGACATAATTGTCAGACGCTCCAGAGTCTATCAAGACTCTCCAAGGCTTATCAAAGCCTTTCACGTCCGCAAGGACTACCAGCAAACCTGGCTCGTACACCAACTCGGTGCTAGAAAGCACCGCTTCCCTCGGGGCTTTGTGCTGTCTTCCCCTACCCTGGGGCTTAACAGCACTGAGGGACCCCCCAGTAGGGCGCCCCGCACCTACTGGGAGCCGTCGTTTTCCGACGGCTTGGGCAAGGTCTTTTACCCAACCCTTGGCTCTTTCCAGCGACTATCTAGCTGGGGATTTTGTGGGCATCTGTTTCTCAGATGATCCACGTTTCCACACAGGAAGCACCTTAGCGGTCCGCGCCGCTGAAACATAGCCAAGAGCTCCGTCTCGAAGCTCTGCGAAAAGGGGTCAGAGTTACTCCTGGCGGAAGGTTTCTCTTCCGCTTCGACCTGACTTAGGTCCATGGGTTCAGGACCCACCTTAGAGGAAAGAAAGTTCCTCTCGGCGTTGAACGCCATCTTGAACGCCTCCCCCAGGGGTTGGGGTCGACATCGGAAGATCTCCGAACGTGCTGGCCCTTCTCTCAGGCCTCCCATGAAGACGGGGATGGACACATCGTCCGAATACGCTTTCGCGTACATCCCTGCCAACAGGGTCTTAAGTTCTTGGATATATGTTTCCAAGTACTTAGTGCCCTGGCGGCACCTCAGAAACGCCAGCTAAATATGGAAAACCATATCAGTCGTCGCATACATGTCCATAAGCTTCTGCTTAAGGACCTCCCAGGTAGGGAACACGTTCGTGACCGAGTCCGAACACGTAAACGCCCATACACGGGCTTTACCCGTAAGATGGGTCAGTGCAAGTCCCACTTGAAAGTGATCAGCGATCACATTCGCCGTGGCGAAGGCCGTTTCGACCTCTCGCAGCCACAGATAAAGGTTGTCACCCTTCTCCCCGATGAACTCCTTTATCTTAAATGATAATGGAGGACGCACCCCCGTGGAACGACTTCCACCCAAAATCGCCTCATGGGCGATGAGGGCATTGACCCTTGCCTTTACGGCCTCAAGTCCCTGCTCCACTAGGAGCTGCATACCCTCGTCACGCATTAAGGATAACAGCCTGTTAAAGGCTTCCTGCTGGACGAGGGTCAAACTATCCCAATCGTCCTGATTCATCCTTTGAAGAGGATACCTTAGCCTACCAACATAGGTGTTGGATTGACTACAAGTGCTACCAGATGTAGCCGGTGCGTATACGCACGGTGCGGCTAGCGCACAGAGGAAGACTTTCCTTTAAGCGGCG
This sequence comes from Peronosclerospora sorghi, assembly GCA_026184515.1. Lineage (NCBI taxonomy): Eukaryota > Oomycota > Peronosporomycetes > Peronosporales > Peronosporaceae > Peronosclerospora > Peronosclerospora sorghi. The sequence continues at coordinate 22,539,777 of CM047583.1, forward strand.
TTCGCCGCTACTTCGCCGATACGCCCTTATAAAAGGGCTTAGTAGGAGAGAGCTCTCCTGCTCGGGGCCAAGATTCCCAATTTGGTTTACGATTAGCTTTCGCTAATACCTTAACACAAGGCTCCCTTACTAAGGGTGTAGATAAACGGAGGACTCCCTTTACGCTACTGCACTCACTACACGCGCGACCGGTCGAGGTCGTGCGTCTGTAGTCGGTTAAGTGAAACGTAAACTGAATGTATATTTAATATATAATTAGCCTAAATTTTATTTAAACTAATGTAAACTATATGTAATACTAAGTAGAACTTACCAAATTCGTACCTAGCTAAAATATAGTGTACATGACCTGTGTACCAACACATGGCTGGCTGCCACGCCACCCCAAGGGCTCCTGCTCTGATTGGTTAAAATAACCAATAGTTCAAAACCTTTCGAACCGGTCAATACTGACCCCAACCGTAGTGTACTCACGTACACCACCTACTAAATGTGACTTGAATGTAACCCGATTACATCCTCCTCCAGTTTTCGATACGGAGGGTATTCCACATTACCATGTGGAGCGCCTGATGGCGCGACGCCATCATCGGGGTGAGACCCAATATCTGGTGAAGTGGAAAGGTTATCCACATTCACAGAGTTCGTGGGAGTCAGAGATTCCCTTGCGGCAGGATTGCCGTGACGTCGTTGACGCTTTCGAGCGGGGGAGGCATGCTGAGAGTCAACGACCAAAGGGGAGGAAAGATCCCCTTCACTCCCAGTTGCTGGGAGTTTGCCAGAGGCAGATGCAGAGTTGCATTGCTCTCCGGCACCACACCGGGGGAAGGTAATTTCCCCAAGCGCTTTGGCCTGGGCATACGCCAAGCGCAACGCCCTCTCTATCCGAACGTCGGGTTCGGAATAGCTGTTGTACAGCTCGTCAAAGTTGGGGAGACGCTTCTCCCCTTCTGCCCAAGCGCGGAAATCCCGTTCAGCCTCCTCGACATATTCGCCTTGTTCGAGAACGAAGGGAACTTCGCGGAGGGTCTCAACGACGATACCCCGCGCCTGCTTCCTGAGGCGCGCTCGGTACGAATTGTCAGTGAACTGCCTTGGTGTTAGCAGTTTTCCCCGGAGTTGTCTCCGGCGCGCGATTTCATGCGGCAGCACGGCCGCAGGGCCAGGGATGTGGAAGGCTAATCCCCTCTTCACCTCGTTTTTAGCCTTCTTTTAGGGTCACGAGGACCCTTCCGTGTCGGTATGGCACGTCGGGCTTCCTGAGCCGTGTCTGGCTCGTCGGTGATCGTCGCCTTCGGCGACCCGGATTCATCATCCGCAGCTGGTAGAGGGGTCGCACGAGTTAGTGCATTTTTCCCACATGTGGGGAACGGATTGGATGACCGACATCGCCGTTTGGCGTTGTCGGAGCGGTCATCCTTAGGGGACGTATCCACTAGGGCATCCATCTCCGAGTTATCGGAATAGTTTCCAACCTCTTCTTGAGGTGAATCCTCAGCACCACTAAAGTTGCTCATGGTTAGCCAGAGGTTCTGGCACTTGGAGTTCTCCAACTATAATTGATTTATTGCGTAAGAAATAGTCTTGATGGGGGAGGATGTAACAGGGTTACATTCTGGTTACATTTAGTTTTGTTGTGTACACTACGGTTGGGGTCAGTATTGACCGGTACGAAAGGTTTTCAACCTATTGGTTATTTTAACCAATCAGGGCAGGAACCCTTGGTGGAGGCGTGGTGTAATGAATGGGGTGCCATTACATAATTGATATTCAAGTTAGAATATCACAGTTGAATTTCAGACGCGTTGTCTGAAATTCAAATAATAGATTATAAGTTATTATAATCTACGAAGGAAAAGTCGATTCGGTATAAATACCGAATCATGCAGGTTAACTAATAGTACAGCTAGTTTAATACTTGATATTATTATATTAGTTAGGTAATTATGTGGTAGAGTCAAGTTCGAAATCGAAAACATTAGCATCGATAACTTGACTACCACCATCGCGCCCAGCCTTCCAACTTTCGGAGGGGGTACTCCGCGGACCACCACTCGAGATCTGGTCCGATCGTCCGCTGCAAGCAGACGACCGGTCGTCATCAGAGCCCACTTGGTCCGATTGTTTAGTGTCCATCTCACCTTGTGTACCCGATGAAATGGGCTAGTTACACACTCGGTGGATCGAGATCGCAGATTGGATCGAAGCGGTCTTGAATATAGAAGACCGATCTGGGTAGGTATCTCTGGGGCGGAACTCTTCACCCCAAACACAAACAGACCAAAAACACTTCCAAGAGATAATTTCCAATAGTTCGATCGTCCAAACGATCAAGACCTGACCAATACGAAATAATAGAGGGTAGACCGACCGTTCCGGTCTAGCCCCTGACCAATACGAAATAATAGAGGGTAGACCGACCGTTCCGGTCTAGCCCCTGACCAATACGAAATAAGACCAAAACCGGTCTAGTTTCCAACCAATGTTTAAACAAGCCAATATGTCCGCGTAAAGACCCAATATTCTCGTGAAACTCCACAAACGATATCTCCACGCCAAGACCAATCCAGTGAATAGCACGTTCCAAACGTACTTGAGTTGAGGTGTTGAGATTGCCAAATCGTACTCCCGTCGAGGGACTTCCGGTGGGCCAAAGTGCGCGTGTGGCGCTTCCAGACCGGGTATAATAGGCGAAAGGGGATAATTCGACCCTCTGCCCCCAAACACTCCGCGGCGGGCGGAGGCGACTAGTGTACAAAAAGGGAAGAACGGCGACCCCTAGCTGTGGTGTGAAACAAGACCAAAGGACTTCGACTTAGAAAAATCCTTCAACAAAAGACTTCTTACTTGGAAAAACCACTACCAAAAGCCCTCTATCCGGTAAATCCACAACTAAAATACTACTACCCTATAGTCCCTAAATGTACCCACACAAAAATATGTAAAATACCCAAAGTCGGGTGACTCACCAAAACTTGCGTTCTTGACACTTCTTGAGTCTGATAGGCTAAAAAGCCTCCCTTGTTTAAACCAATCCGAAATTAGACCAAATACCTTGACAAAACTTGACCAGAAGTGTGCCAAATTTTGGGCACGCTTCTCCACAGCCGCCCCTGAGTCAGACCGTGTCGCACAACGACAACGGTCTGACCTCGTCCATCAAATTCAGTTGAACCTTGGTCATTCAGACTTTTCCGACATGGAGCAACCATCTTCTTCATCCGTTCCAGGTACTTGCACTGCTGGACTTGACCTTCTTGTATTTCCTTAACGACTGTTCTTGTAGGTACCTCGCATACCACGTCATCGCATGTCACTTCGCCCGTCCGGTCGGTCCGGTCTGGCAGCTCCCATCGTTCTACTGCACCTCAGACATCGGCAGGACATCATACCGGGACCGACGCGCAGTTTCAAGAGGCACTTGAAGAGATCGCACGTCTCCAGGAGCAGATTGCTCAACAGGCGACACAACGTAAGCATGCATGTCCGGTCTTCACCTTGGACCTGTTTTAACCTTTGTTTGTCTTCAGCCCGTATACCTCCAGCCCGTATACCTCCAGCCCGTATACCTCCTGGCATCAGCAAGGCGATCAATGCCCTGCTTCCCGCCGATCGGCAGTCGAACACGCATGACCTCCAGCTGCGTCAGATTTTGACCGTACTAATCAACGCGCGCAATAGGTTGACCCGCTTGGAGGCTCATCAGCTTCATCTTCGGGAGCAGTTTGTGCTGGTCCAACAACAGCAAGCGTAAGACCTTCTTGTGCAGACCACGTTGAGCATTCAAAGCGACGATCTCGAGAGGCGTCTCACCGAGCTCCGAATTTCGATTCAAGACCGGACCGAGGAGGTCCGGTCTTGTGAACGCAAGTCGAACGATTGGACGCAGGCAGCGAATGGTCGTCGGGCGGTATTAAAAGAATGTCATCAGCGCTTGGTTGACCTGTTGCGTCCTCGTCGCATCCGGTTGCTGCCTCCATCGTAGACCGGTCTGCGTCGGCCGCCTTGGTGGACCTACACCGGGACCAAAACCAAGGCCGTTCATTGGCCGAAATTACCCATCCCGAAATTCGTCAAAAGTCTAAGAAGCGCGCGGACGCGCCGCGTCCCTCGACGGCGCGGGGCACTGCGCGTGACTCTGAACTCGAAGGGAAGCGTGCGGTGCCTCGTATACGAGCCAAGATACAGGCGCCCCTCGTGAGCCCAAGCTTGGACGAGGATGACGACAGTAACATCTACAAAAATCAAGTGCCCTCGACCGCCAGTGCTGACCGTGCCAAGTATTCAGAGGTCTCGTCCTGGGATGACTCCGGCGAAGACTCCGGTGATTCGGAGTTTTCTGTCCCCATCCCAACCAAGTCTCGAACAAGTCCACATGAAAGTTTTGTTCAAGTTGCATCAACTTCGGAGCAGACCAAGAAGACCGGCCCGCATGGTGGCGTTCCAACACCTCATGCGTCGACAAAGTCAACACCTACGGTCTTGCCTGGGACGTCCAAGCTCCACAAAGATGCTTTGTTGGCCAACGTGGCAATCGACAGTTCTTCCCTTCCTCCACGAACGCGTGAGGATACTTTGCCGTGGTCTCCAGGGCAGATCGGTTGTTTACGCCGGTCTGCCCTGACCAAGCAGCTCCTGGCCCGGTCTTGGGTGCACTACACCGGTCTTGGACCTCAAGGATGCTTTGGTCCAACTAGACCAACAAGAACCTTGGCGTAACCAGTACCAGGACCAAGTTGAAAAGCATCCGTCGTTGACCGTCGGCCGTCTGTGGGGTGATGGCGAGTGAGGTCGTAAGTAGTCGACCAGATAACACTTAATATATATCATCGTTCTTTTTCACATGTTCTGTCATCAAATTATTTGAGCTAATTCCACCACTTTCTCCAGAGTTGCACTAGACACGTTATCACCAACCGTTCCACTTACATCCCGAAAAAAACAATCCACGTTCGTCACTCCACTATTCCAATTCGTCACATATTCACAATACACACTACACAAGACATAAAACCTTCCAACTCTTCACACCGGTCGGGAAGACCGATGCTACTGCATGTCTTGGTCTTGGTCTTCATGGGTCTGCATCACTGCGAAACGGTTCCGACTGACTCGGTCCCGTTCGAATTCTCGTAGTAGTGCTCCACAGTTCAGGTTGGACTCATCGATCCAAGTTGTTTCATCATGGTCCTTCCATCGGACCAGATATTCTCGGTGGGTCCGGCCGAACCTGGTCTTCTTGACCGATCGGACATCTAAGACCTTTTCCACTTCAAATTCGTCCTTCTCCAGCGGTCGTTCCAAACTGTCCTCAGGCAGTAATGATTCATCGAAATCAAACCGTTCTGCCTCGTCTACTAGACAGGGCATTTTGGGACGATCAGGAAATTCTCGGACCAGTTTTAACTTGGACACATGTACGATCGGGAAGACCTTGTAGTCCGTGCCAGTTGTTACTAGACGGGCAGCATGTTCACCAATCAGCACGGCAACACGGAAAGGACCGTGCCACATGTGAGCCAGCTTCTTCGCATAGCCCTCCTTCACTCGGTCTAGGTACAACCATACCCTCGCCCCTGGTTCTATACCGTGGGGTTGGACCTGGTCGTTGTTCCGGTCTGCCCGGTCTTGTGTAGCTTGACGTAACTTTTCGTTGACAATTTCTCTTGCATGCTGGTAATGTTTCTGGACCTGGATGCGCCAACGTCGAGCATCACGATCGCGTGTCCGAGTGCAGCCAATAGGTATCGCAGCTTCAAGAGTGGACCGGGGGTACCATCCATACGCAAGATAAAAAGGCGTTTCTCTTCGGACCCGATCGGTCGACGAGTTGAGTGCAAACACTATCCTTTCTGCGTATTCGTCCCAATCGCGCTGGTCTGGATCGGCAACGTACACCTTTATTGCTCTTTTAATAGTTTGTACCATACGTTTTGCCGATCCATTCGCTTGCGGACGATATGCCATCGTCGCGCTCTGTTTCTGGCCCAGCATATTGTTAAACGACCGGAACACCTCGGCCATGAAACCGGGTTTTCGGTCGTGTCTGATGACCTCGCTGGCGCCGAACCTACGGAACACGCATTCTTCGTAACTTTTGGCGATCTGCTCGCAGACCGGGACGCACTTGCCTTCGCAATAACTAGACCGGTGAACAGGTCTACCCAGATCAACAACTCAGTGTTGCCACGCATCGATCTAGGCAGTGACAGTATGTGGTCCATCGCTATGACCTCGAAAGGGTAGGTAGCTTCGATATTTCCGGGCGATCGCCCCTTGATTACCGGTCTACCCTTTCCGGTCTCGCAATCCGTACAACAACCCACATATTTCTGCACACAGCGGAAAAGACCTCTCCAGTGGGAGTGGGGCCTGATCTTGTGATAGGTCCTGCCTATGCCCTGATGTCCCCCTTCTAGACTCAAGTGATAGTGATGAGGGACATCTGGCTGCAGCAACTCGGGGATCACTAATTTCGCCAGTCGGCTCCGGTCTGCACTGTCTTGGTCGGCATCGCGGCAGTAATACAATAATCCATTATCATCCACTTCGTAGCTATCCGCGATCTTGATGCACTCTTTCGCTTGATCGTTCGTCAACTTGGACAGTTCACCACGCAGGTAGGTCTTCAGGTTCATAATCCATTCTTCTTCGTCCTGCCCCTTGAGGATCCGTTCCATCCTTAACTGTTGCACTGCGTATTCGTTCAAACTTTCCTTCGGGAACGGTAGGCGAGACTTCTGAGCTTTGGATCTAGTCACGACCATTACATGCACCTGGCCTGCGGAGTTCTTGGGTCCAATCACCTCGGGAAGCCTGTTTATATTCATCAATTCATCAAGAACGGCCTCCTCGGTGATCGTAGCCCCGGTCTGGTCTCGCATGGCCTTGGTCGCGAGGTAGTCGGCGCTTATGTTCCAGTCCCGTTTCACGTGAAACAGCTAGTGGTTGGGATGGTCTTTCAATGTCTTCATTACCCGATCATTTAACGACCTCAGCCGTGGAGCCTTGAAGTCTATCTCTCCGGTGATCTGCCTGATCACTAGGTTGGAGTCACCACATATGATGGCTCGCCCCTTCTCTTGCGACAACAGCAGGTCCAGACATAGAAGTAGACCTCGGTACTCCGCCTCGTTAACAGTAATATCCGGCGTGAAATCGGCAGCGGCTGCAACTATACACCATTGTGTCAACTTCCACAATATGGCACTATAGGCGCCGACCTTCTTCTTCACGCTTGCCGATCCGTCAGAACTTAAGACCAAGAGCTCTTCATCATGGTCGACGGTCGGTGGCGGTCTCGAAACTGATTGCCGAGGTTGCTTCCTCGGGGCAATCGCTATCAATGCCTCGTACACTTCAGACCGAGGGGTGATACTGGCAGCTAATGTGCCCAATATCTCTCCCTCGCCCCTGGTGCACTTAACGACCTCGAGGGTCCACTGATACAAGACCGCCGACCATCTGCCTAGACGTCCGTCCATCCCATTGGCTGATAATAGCCAGGCCAAAGTAGACCGCCTTGACAGGACCTTTCTAGGTCGGCCGACCAGCAGGTTGTAACACACATCCAGAAATCGTAGCAACGCCAGAACTTCTTTCTCGACAATTCCATAGTTCACTTCATTTGGCTTCAGCGTTCTGCTCGTGAACGTGACCGGATGGTACACACCATCATGATCTTGTACTAAAGTGGCCGAAATGGCCCACTGACTAGCATATACAATAATGGTCGGGACCTTTTCGGGATCGAAATGCTTCAAAATCGGTGTCGTCACCATCTTAGCCTTCAACATACCAATAGCAAACATTGCACGCTTCATATGGTCTTCGGCCTCCACTTGCGGACAATCTGCAGCAAGACCAGAGTCGGCGACCCCATGTAAAGTTTCCCGGTCTTCTTCGCGCAACATATGGTAGTCCACTTCCCGGAGCTCATACAACACAGCCGCGTAGATAGCAAAATCTTCGATGAAGCGGCTGTAGTAGTTTAAACTTCCTATGAAGGACTGCATTCCCTTCAGAGACTTGGGAAACGGGAGGTTGCTTAACGAATCCAGGTCCTTAGGATTAGCCTCTAGACCATTGCTCGAGACCATATGACCTAAATAGGCGACCTTGGACATACCCCAAAAACTTTTTATGGCGCTGATAGATAGGTTCCAGCGGTCGCATGTCTCCAACAATCGTTTAACCTTCTCGCACAGATCGTTCCATGACGAGGCAGGTATCAGAATGTCGTCGATGTACGACCGCCTCCCTAGAACGGACGGTCTTCTTTCCCGATCGGATTCACCCTCTGTAAACACATCATAACTTTCGGCAGGGTCCCGATCGGTCTTGATTTTGAAGTGTCCGTATAGTGCGTTGTCTATAAACCTTTGATAGATCTGGGGTGCGGTATTCAGACCGAGCGGCATACAGTTCCACTCGAAAAGACCAAACGGTCTCACAAATGCGGAAATTCACGGGCTCGATCAGTCATCGAGACCACCCAAAATCCACTTGCCATGTCCAGCGAACAATACCACAAGGTCTTGTCCAGGTCTTCCAACAAATCATTAATCAGCGGCATCGGGTACACCATAAGTTTAGTTAACCGATTTACCAGCCGATAGTCGATGCACAACCTAATGTCGACGCCATTCTTCTTGATAACAATTACGATCGGCGAGGCCCATGGCGAGGTCGACGGTCTAATAATCTTGGTAGCCAACAGTCCTTTGATAAGATCAGAAAGCTTTTCCCGGTACTGTGGCGCCACGCGTCGACATCGCTGAGCAATCGGCTTGGCATCTCCAACGTCAATATCGCAAATCGCACCACGGGCTGCAGGTGGTAAGGCGTTACCCTTTCCGATCAGCAGATGTCTTTTCTTCCATATGATATTCTTCAACTGCTTGATCTGGTCTGGACTGTTAAGGTCTTGATCACCCACTTGTAAATCATCCATTGTAACTTCGGGAGAGTCGGCAGACACTTCAGGTAGGACTGCCATTTGGCTTCCCAGCTCCTGAATGTACTGTTCCCCGCCTCCATGTATACAGACTTGTTCATCTTCTGGGTTGATATCACCTAGACCATCTGGACCGGCTGAACGCCCCTGGTCTTGATCGACGGGCTGTCCTTCACTGATATCGGTCTGATTAGGAATACCGTCATGGTCCGACCTAGCAACTTCATGTTCCCCTTCTTCCGTTTCTTGCTCCGCTGTCGCCTGGTCTTGTGCTGACACCACGTTGACTAGCCTCGGCTCGTCCACTTGATGGTCACCGTTCCTGGTGACTACGGCGCCTTTCTTCGGACCAACATCTTTTTTGGGGTGACATAACTTGGTCTTTCCACTAAAGGTGCGGTATCCTCTTCCACCGACCCATCATCGCTGATAAGATCGGTGGTCGATTGGTACGCCAGGTTTTGCCATCGACATACCGCCTCGACCCAAGCGAGACGAACCCCACATTACTTGGTACCTTCCCTTCTGCTAACCACACGACGACAATAGTGTTATTGTCCAGTGTCAGCGTCTTGTCACCGATATTGGTAACACGGAAAAAATCACGTCGACCAGCACTCTTTACGAAAGTCGAGACCCACCGATCGCCCCTGGTCAACCACAACTTCCTCGAAGGAAAACCTTTCTCAACCGGGTATCGGCAGACAGACCAACTGGGATAGTGAGGTCTTGGTCCCACCGGACCAGATCGGTATACGAACCATACAGAGGTCTTCGACAAGCCAACTGTACCTGGACCTCATCCGGGAGCGTAAGCACTCCATGTGACAGGTCTAGGCGAATACCATCTGGGACCATGAAATCCATTCCTAGTAAAGCGTCTTGACCAGCCAACTTGCCAACCCAAGCGCTGAAAAAGTAGACCAGCGATCCCGACAAAGTAATTTTCACACGCGTTCTTCCTTCGGTCACATAAGAGTTTTCGCCGATCCCGACGCATTCTTGTCTCTGGGTATCGTCTATACGACATCCGACCTTACGAGCAAAGGCGGAGTCGATTATCGATACTTCAGCTCCAGAGTCGAACAACATCGTCGCCTTCTGGTTATTAATCTTGCCACAGGCTTTCGCCTTCTTGAACCATTTATCAGGTGCGTGATACTTCCAGTATCCGCGCGATTCTCCAAGAAGCAAGTCCAACTGCATAACCACCTTAGTCCGGGAGTACTCATCGGTCATCAGACTGTAGACCGGATGGTATCGGTCGACGCAATTTGGAATAGAACGTGTATTGTCGGTCTTATCCTCGTTGCCGACATATGCATAGATGTGAACCGTAGAACGCTCGGTTCGATCCAGATTCCAACCTGGCGAGCGTTCTAGTTTAACATCTTTTCTGCGTCCGGCGGCAGCATCCCCGCGTGCTTGTCCGGCACGTACCACTTGCGCATCATGTTAAAAAATTCTTCAATCTTGCAGTGGCCGGCCTCGTGGATCTCTCCACATGACTTGCATACGAAGAGGCAGTGGTCCGTCGGGTGGCCGCGTCTCTCGCACTTCTTACATACCATCTTATTCCAGCAGTTTGGACCATCATTTTTGCTCGACCCACAGTGGGAGCACATCTGACGAGGTCGGTCTGGATCGGACTTGCTTCCGTTCCTTCCCTTCCGGTCCACCTGGTCGGACTTCGGCTTGGCCTTCGGTGCAAGTCCCGCAACATAGACGTAACGATACTGGTCTTCATCCGATGACTCCTGGATGGATGGACTTCCACTTTCCCCTTCTGACCCCGTGCTGTCATCAGCTACAATTGCCTTGACCGCTCGGGTCGGTCTGGTCCAAGGTCTCTTGACCGGATCGGTCTTGGTCTTGGAACGATAGCGACCTGATCCACCAGCGGTCTTCGCTCTCATACTACGCGACTGTTGTAACGTCCGCAGGGTCTGTTCGACTTCGCCCGCATCCTTAAGACGCAGTAGAGTAAGCTGGTCCGCCAGTTCTTGATCGTCAAGGGTACTAATATAGTGACCCACATGTTCTAAGGCGGCATCATTCGGCGGGTTATTCTCTTTGATTGTTATGCCGGCGCGAAGTGCAGCCACGTTCAACCAATGCAAATACTCGATCGGTGTTTCGTCGGCCCGCTTCTGCATATGGTGGTACTTACGGGCGCTTGAAAATCCGGAGTTACAATATTGACCTTCAAACTCCGCACATAACAGGTACCAGTCAGACCGGACGCCCCGACCCAACTGTTGAATTCAGTTCGCAGCCGGTCCTTTTAACAAATCCCGGAAGATTAAACAACGTTCGCTTTTTGGGGTCTGGTCTCGCAGGAACGCAGACTTGACCCGACTGAACCAAGACCGGGCCTGGTCTTCATCAGCATCCTTGCCGGTGAAGTCCTTGAGGTCGGTCGTCGCGGCCATACGGATGCGCGGAATCGCAGCAGATCCAAAGTCGTAGGCAGTAGTGGAGGCTAGTTTAGCCTTGCGCACCTTGCCTGCGCCTGTACCATCTGACCCACCATGGTCGTCAAGACCGCCGACCGACTCCATATCACAGTCACTTGTCTTGCTTGGTCTACGCGGTCTTGCCGGTTGCGGCTTGCGCCTTCCCTTGCCGGTTGGTTTATCACTTCTAATAGGCTTATCCATAGATGTTACCGATTCCATATCCACATCTTTGCAAACATTGACACCTTGACAGGTAGACCGGTCTTGGACATGTGGGCGCATAGGTGGTCTAACCCGTTCTTCCATGAAACGTTGCATCATCGTCTCAAACATGGCTTGGACGTTGGCTGGCGTCATGGGCAACGTGTTGATACCCTCCTTTTGCGGAACTGAGGCCTGTGGGGCTTGCTGGAGCCCCGACTGGCAAGCAGCCCCTTGCTGCCGCATGTCCCTTTT
>CM047583.1:22552677-22574442 GCA_026184515.1 Peronosclerospora sorghi
ATCTGGTCCGATCGTCCGCTGCAAGCAGACGACCGGTCGTCATCAGAGCCCACTTGGTCCGATTGTTTAGTGTTCATCTCACCTTGTGTACCCGATGTAATGGGCTAGTTACACACTCGGTGGATTGGGATCGCAGATTGGATCGAAGCGGTCTTGAATATAGAAGACTGATCTGGGTAGGTATCTCTGGGGCGGAACTCTTCACCCCAGACACAAACAGACCAAAAACACTTCCAAGAGATAATTTCCAATAGTTCGATCGTCCAAACGATCAAGACCTGACCAATACGAAATAATAGAGGGTAGACCGACCGTTCCGGTCTAGCCCCTGACCAATACGAAATAAGACCAAAACCAGTCTAGTTTCAACCAATGTTTAAACAAGCCAATATGTCCGCGTAAAGACCCAATATGCTCGTGAAACTCCACAAACGATATCTCCACGCCAAAACCAATCCAGTGAATAGCACGTTACAAACGTACTTGAGTTGAGGTGTTGAGACTGCCAAATCGTACTCCCGTCGAGGGACTTCCGGTGGGCCAAAGTGCGCGTGCGGCGCTTCCAGAGTGGGTATAATAGGCGAAAGGGGATAATTCGACCCTCTGCCCCCAAACACTCCGCGGCGGGCGGAGGCGACTAGTGTACAAAAAGGGAAGAACGGCGACCCCTAGCTGTGGTGTCAAACAAGACCGAAGGACTTCCACTTAGAAAAACCCTCAACAAAAAGACTTCTTACATGGAAAAACCACAACCAAAAGCCCTCTATCCGGTAAATCCACACCTATAATACTACTACCCTATAGTCCCTAAATGTACCCCCACAAAAATATGTAAAATACCCAAAGCCGGGTGACTCACCAAAACTTGCGTTCTTGACACTTCTTGAGTCTGATAGGCTGAAAAGCCCCCTTGTTTAAAACAATCCGAAATTAGACTAAATGCCTTGACAAAACTTGACCAGAAGTGTTCCCAATTTTGGGCACGCTTCTCCACACAGAGGTGGATTCCTATGAGGCAACTCCAGTGGTAGTGGTAGAGACCCCTGTGGTTAAGCGCGATGCGCTTCCAAGCGAAGAGACCCGTAGTTCGTCTTTTTTGCACGTCGGAAACGATTCCGACCACGCCGTTATAGGCGAGACTGGTGAGTCGCCATTTGTATAGGTGGATTCCTCTGAGGCGACTCCAGTGGTAGGGGTAGATACCCCTGTGGTTAAGCGCGAGGCGCTTCCAAGCGAAGAGACCCGTAGTTTGTCTCTTTCGGACGTCGGAAATGATTCCGACTACGCCTTTATAGGTGAGACCGGCGAGTTACCGGTGGTAGAGGTAGAGACCTCTGTGGATAGGCGCGAGGCGCTTCCAATAGATGGGGCAATTGACTCCCCCCATCTGGGTGTCGGGATGAGTCCCGAGGCCAGTAGTCAGCAGTCCTATACGATGCTGAATAGTGTGACAGGTGTTGTCACAGAAGGCGTAAGCCTTGAACGGTTGCCTCGGATAGTCGAACTGTTGTAGTTGGAGGATATGTCCTTCAACGAGTTTGAAACTGCTTTGAAAGCAGATCAAATCGACGAGGTTGTCGTAATACGTCCGGAAGAGGAGTCGAACTCGTCATCCACGATGGACGAGTCAGTTTTGGTGCAAACCAAACAGGCATTGAATGCCCGAAGCGGCCTTAAGATCCTCGCGGATCCTGAGGACCCTTACCATTACTTAATAAAGGAATTTGGAGATGTCATTAGTGACAACCCGCCGATGGGGTTACCACCGGATCGGGGAGTCCGACATGAAATTGATTTGGTTCCTGGAACCAAATACTGCGTCACTAGGCAGTGGCCTCTCCCCAAGAAGCAATGCGACGTTATAGACGCATTCTTCAAGGGGAAGGAAGAGGCAGGGATGGTACGGGAGAGCAAGTCTCCCTATTCTTCTCCCACTTTTTGTGTTCGTAAACCGAACGGAAAGTGGCGCATTGTGCATGCGTACAACAAGCTGAATGCAGCTACAGTACCCATGCAGACTCCGATTTCTCGGAAGGATGTCCTCCAGAACAAATGGCGTGCTGTACTGTGTACAGTGCCTTAGATCTGGTGGACGGGTATTATCAGGTGCTCATGCGAGCGTCCGATATTCCGCTTACAGCGGTTAGCACGCCTAGCGGCATGCTGTGGGAGTGGCTTGTTATGCCACAAGGGCTTTCAAATGCACCAGCGACTTTCAATCGCTTGGTGACTCAACTCTTCCGCCCTCATAGGAAGTACGCTCAGACGTACTTCGACGATATATTCGTCCATAGTCGTGCAGAAGGCGACGCATCTGATACACCTTCGAGCGGTGCTCGAATGTATGCGAGAGCATAAGTTATATGCAAAAGCATCCAAGTATATCTTTGGTGCTGAGGAAATTCCTTTCCTCGGATGCTTCATCGGTAAGGATGGAGTGCGGGCGGATTCCGTGAAGGTGAAAGCCATTGTGGAGTGGCCTTCGCCTGTAAATCTTAGATATTTACGGAAGTGGCTTGGATTAGCCAATTATCTCCACAAGTACAGCGAGAACTACGCTGAAATGGCAAAGACATTGACCGACCTTCTTAAGAAGGATGTTGATTGGTGTCGGAAAACCGAACACCAAAACGCTTTTGAAGCGGTAAAGGGGATCTTGTTAAAAGCTCCCGTTCTTGATCTCCCAGATTCTGGGAAACCATTTAGTGTCTTCTGCGACGCCTCCGATTTCGCAATCGGATGTGCTTTGTTACAAGCAGACGATGCAGGAAGAGAACGCGTGATTTCGTTTGAGTCGAGGCAGCTTAAAGCTGCGGAACCGAACTATCCCGTTCATGAAAAGGAGCTACTTGCAATGAAGTATGCCCTTGTCAAATTTAGGGTTCACCTACTCGGCTCAAAGCCGTTCGTGGCTTATACTGACCACGTGTCCTTACGGTCAGCGACAAAGTCGCCTCATCTCTCCCAATGGATGGACCGTTGGCTATCCTTCTTGGAGGAGTACAACTTTGAGGTTAAGTATAAACCTGGCAAGCAGAACGTGCTTGCAGACGCGCTGTCGCGTCGTCCCGATTACGAGCTTGCTCACGCGACATTCTTCACCACATCTGTGGTGGATCTCATACGCCTGGAGTATGAGAAAGACCCACAATGTACGGCGCTTATCAGCGCGTTGGGTGGAAAGGGACTTGGCTCGTCTGAGCCAACCCTGTCAAGTCGAGCTAAAGCTCGTTTACACCGTTACAGGTACTGTGAAGGTTTGCTATATTATAGTACGAGCGCGGAGGACACTTCGCGGGTGGTTGTTCCTCATGATGAGGAACTGAAGTATAGAGTCCTTTTTGAGGGACATGACGCCCCTACCGGGGGTCATTTAGGTCGGGATAAGACCTACAGCGCTCTAAGCGCTTTGTATTGGTGGCCCATCATGTATAAGTGGGTCAGTGCTTATATACGCACCTGTGAGACGTGTCAGAGGGTTAATCCCTCTGCAAGTTCAGCTGCGCCTTTGGAGAGCTTGTAGGTTCCAACGGAGTGTTGTAAATCCATTAGTATGGATTTTATCTTCGGTTTTCCGAAGGTTAAGGCCGGGAACACCGGCATTTTGGTCTTTGTAGACCGTTTGAGCAAGATGGCTCACATGGCGGCGGTACCAGAGTCCATCGATGGACAAGGACCAGCGAAAGTGTTCCTAGACCGTGTCTTTCGACAGCATGGTCTACCCGATTCCGTTGTGTCGGATCTGGATCCAGGTTTTACGGGAAAATTCTGGGGAGCGTTGTTTAAGGTGCTAGGCACCAAGCTCCTCATGTCCACTGCGGATCATCCGCAGACAGACGGTCAGACGGAACGCGTTAATCGCGTTGTTGAGGATATTCTCCGGAGTTTATGTCCGGATTCTCCAAAGAGTTGGAGTGAGATGCTTCCGATGGCCGAATTTGCTATAAACAATTTGGTCCATGCATCTACGGGGCTTACCCCGTTTTACGTGAACGGAATAGTGAATCCGAGGGTTCCGTTGACGTCATGTGTGTGTGGCCCAGGGCTTGAGGGGGAGGATTCCCTGATGTCAGCCCTGTATATTTGCGAAAGCACATCGATAAGTTCTTATCAACGCGCTTTAGTGTCTTACGACACGTCTGCGATGCCATGGCGGAAAGCCAAGACAAGCAGAAGGAGCAAGCTGATTGCAAGGGGCGGCGTAACGAACAGGTATACAAAGTAGGAGAAAGTGTTTTATTAAACGTTAAAAATCTTCCTACACATGCAGTTTCCAACGTGTTGCGGAATAAACTGCGCCCCAGGTTTGTGGGGCCTTTTATCGTGCTAGCCCGAAAGGGTTTGTCGTATACCTTGGACATCCCGAAGGCGATGCGTACGCATCCAACCTTCTATGTGGGTATGCTTACGCTATACCAGAACCCGGAGGCGGGTCCCCTCTTGGAGGAGGATGGGAAGTCGGGTAGCCGAAAGGCACGATAGGTCGGAACATCTCCGAAAGGATCGAAATACGACCCTGAAGCTCCGCAACGAGAGACTCGAGGGAGGCAAGCCGCCCCTCGATGAGTTCATTCGTACTCCCCTCGTTGCGGAGTCCCTCCTGGGCATCTTGGATGCGGCGGCTGTGTCGATCACAGAGCTCGTGGAACTCACGTCGCAATAGCTCGACCCCCTCCTCCAGTCCTCGATACGGGGGGTACTCCATATTACCATGTGGAATGCCTGATGGCACGACGCCTTCATAGAGGTGAGACCCAGTACCTGGTGAAGTGGAAATGTTATAAACATTCCCAGAGTTCGTGGGAGTCCGAGACTCCCCTGCGGCAGGATTGCCGTGACGTCGTTGACGCTTTCTAGCGGGAGAATCCCGCTGAGAGTCAACGACCAAAGGGGACGAAGAAGCCCCTTCACTCCCAGTAGATGGGAGTCTGCCGGAGTCAGATGCAGAGTTTGCATTGCTCTCCGGCACCACATCAAGAGCAGGGCGCGTGTAGTAAGAGGCAGGTAATTGCCCCTGCGCTTTGGTCTGGGCATAGGCCTAGCGTAGCGCCCTCTCTACCCGAACGTCGGGTTCGGAAAAGCTGTTGTACAGCGCAAAGTTGGGGAGGCGCTTCTCCCCTTCCGCCCAAGCGCGGAATGCCCGTTCTGCGTCCTCGACGCTTTCGTCCTGTAAGAGAACGAAGGAAAACTCGCGGAGGATATCTACGAGGATACCGCGTGCCTGTTTCCCGAGGCGCGTCCGGTAGGACTTGGCAGTAAAATGCTTAGGCGTTAGCAGTTTGGCCCGGAGTTGTTTCCTGCGCCAATTTCACGCGGCATTATAGCCGCTGGAACAGGGGTATAGGAGACTAAATTCCTCTTGACCGCGTTCTTATCCCTCTTTTGAGGGTCACGAGGTCTCTTCCGTGCCAGTACGGCACGTCGGGCCTCATGAACCGAGGCCGGTTCATTGGTGATGGTCGCCTTCGGCGACCCAGATGCATCATCCCTAGTTGGTAAAGGTGGCGCACGAGTTAGCGCGTTTTCCCCACGTGTGGGGAATGGGTTGGATGAACTACAGCGCCGTCCAGTGCTGTCGGAGTGGTCCGCCGTTGGGGAGATCTCCCCAAGGGCATCCACTTCCGAGTTATCGGAATAGTTTCCTTCCGTAGCACCACGAATGGTGCTCATGGTAAGACAGAGGATCTGGCAGTTGGAGTTTTCCAACTATAATCGATTATTGCGTAAGCAATAGTCTTGATGGGGGAGGATGCAACAGGGTTACATTCGAGTCACATTTAGTAGGTGGTGTACGTGAGTACACTACGGTTGGGGTCAGTATTGACCGGTTCGAAAGGTTTTGAACCATTGGTTATTTTAGCCAATCAGGGCAGGAGCCCTTGGGGGTGGCGGGGCAGCCAGGCACGTGTTGGACACAGGTGGTATACACTACATTTTAGCTAGGTATGAATTTGGTAAGTTCTACTTAGTATTACATATAGTTTACATTAGTTTAAATTAATTTAGGCTAATTATATATTAAATATACATTCAGTTTACATTTCACTCAACCGACTACAGACGCACGACCTCGACCGGTCGCGCGTGTAGTGAGTGCAGTAGCGTAAAGGGAGTCCTCCCTTTAGCTACACCCTTAGTAATGGAGCCTTGTGTTAAGGCGTTAGCGAAAGCTAATCGTAAACCAAAGTGGGAATCTTGGCCCCGCGTAGGAGAGCTCTCTCCTACTAAGCCCTTTTATAAGGGCGTATCGGATAAGTAGCGGCGAACGCCGCTTAAAGGAAAGTCTTCATCTGTGCGCTAGCCGCACCGTGCGTATACGCACCGGCTACAGCCGAGGTCGCACGATTGCGACGTGAGCTCCACGAGCTCTGTGATCGACACAGCCGTCGCATCCAAGATGCCCAGGAGGGACTCCGCAACGAGGGGAGTGCGAATGAACGCATCGAGGGGTGGCTTGCCTCCCTCGAGTCTCTCGTTGCGGAGCTTCAGTGTCGTATTTCGACCCTGTCGGAGATGTTCCGACCTGTCGTGCCTTTCGGCTACCCGACTTCCCATCCTCCTCCAAGAGGGGACCCGCCTCCGGGTTCTGGTATAGCGTAAGCATACCCACATAGAAGGTTGGATGCGTACGCATCGCCTTCGGGATGTCCAAGGTATACGACAAACCCTTTCGGGCTAGCACGATAAAAGGCCCCACAAACCTGGGGCGCAGTTTATTCCGCAACACGTTGGAAACTGCATGTGTAGGAAGATTTTAAACGTATAATAAAACACTTTCTCCTACTTTGTATACCTGTTCGTTACGCCGCCCCTTGCAATCAGCTTGCTCCTTCTGCTTGTCTTGGCTTTCCGCCATGGCATCGCAGACGTGTCGTAAGACACTAAAGCGCGTTGATAAGAACTTATCGATGTGCTTTCGCAAATATACAGGGCTGACATCAGGGAATCCTCCCCCTCAAGCCCTGGGCCACACACACATGACGTCAACGGAACCCTCGGATTCACTATTCCGTTCACGTAAAACGGGGTAAACCCCGTAGATGCATGGACCAAATTGTTTATAGCAAATTCGGCCATCGGAAGCATCTCACTCCAACTCTTTGGAGAATCCGGACATAAACTCCGGAGAATATCCTCAACAACGCGATTAACGCGTTCCGTCTGACCGTCCGTCTGCGGATGATCCGCAGTGGACATGAGGAGCTTGGTGCCTAGCACCTTAAACAACGATCCCCAGAATTTTCCCGTAAAACCTGGATCCCGATCCGACACAACGGAATCGGGTAGACCATGCTGTCGAAAGACACGGTCTAGGAACACTCTCGCTGTTCCTTGTCCATCGATGGACTCTGGTACCGCCGCCATGTGAGCCATCTTGCTCAAACGCTCTACAAAGACCAAAATGCCGGTGTTCCCGGCCTTAACCTTCGTAAAACCGAAGATAAAATCCATACTAATGGATTTACAACACTCCGTTGGAACGTACAAGCTCTCCAAAGGCTCAGCTGAACTTGCAGAGGGTTTAACCCTCTGACACGTCACACAGGTGCGTATATAAGCACTGACCCACTTATACATGATGGGCCACCAATACAAAGCGCTTAGAGCGCTGTAGGTCTTATTCCGACCTAAATGACCCCCGGTAGGGGCGTCATGTCCCGCAAAGAGGACTCTATACTTCAGTTCCTCATCATGAGGAACAACCACCCGCGAAGTGTCCTCCGCGCTCGTACTATAATATAGCAAACCTTCACAGTACCTGTAACGGTGTAAACGAGCTTTAGCTCGACTTGACAGGGTTGGCTCAGACGAGCCAAGTCCCTTTCCACCCAACGCGCTGATAAGCGCCGTACATTGTGGGTCTTTCTCATACGCCAGGCGTATGAGATCCACCACAGATGTGGTGACGAATGTCGCGTGAGCAAGCTCGTAATCGGGACGACGCGACAGCGCGTCTGCAAGCACGTTCTGCTTGCCAGGTTTATACTTAACCTCAAAGTTGTACTCCTCCAAGAAGGATAGCCAACGGTCCATCCATTGGGAGAGATGAGGCGACTTTGTCGCTGACCGTAAGGACACGTGGTCAGTATAAGCCACGAACGGCTTTGAGCCGAGTAGGTGAACCCTAAATTTGACAAGGGCATACTTCATAGCAAGTAGCTCCTTATCATGAACGGGATATTTCCGTTCCGCAGCTTTAAGATGCCTCGACTCAAACGCAATCTTGTGGTGGAGTCAAGTTCAAAATCGAATATCGTAGTGTCGAGAACCTGACCACCATCGTGCCCAGACTTCCAACTGACGGGAGGGGGGTACACCGCGAACCTTCGCCTACGATCCGATCTGATCGTCCGCTGCTAGCAGACTACCGATCGTCAGCATAGGACGTCTGGTCCGATTTCTGCGTCTCCATCTCACCTTGTGTACCCGATGGAATGGGCTGGTTACACACTTGGTGGATCGTCGCTGTAAATTGATTCGGATCTTAAATGCGAGACCGTGCTGGGTAGTGTACCCTGGGCGGAACTCTTCACCCTGGGTACGGGCAGACCGATTCTACTCAGAGTAAGTGTACTCCAAAGGGCAGATCGCTTCACCGATCGTAGAGCCCAACCAATGCGAGAATAAAAGACCAATATTCCAATATGGATATCCAACGAGAACGTAACAAACTCCACGAACGATATCTCCACGTAACAATCCAGAAGAAACTTAATAAGACGTTCCAAACGTGTGTGACTTGGTCTTGCGAATCCGACCAATGCGTACTCCCGTCGAGGGACTTCCGGCGGGCCAAGTGCGTCTGTAACGCGTCCCGGCAGGGTATAATGAGCTAGAGGGGATTACTCGACCCTCTGCTGCCAAACACTCCGCGGCGTGCAGAGGCGACTGATGTACTGTCAACGTTGCTAATGAGTTCCTTGTTGTGTGTTAGAAGGTCAAAAAAATAACTAACTAATCCTTTCTCCCTTCGGTCCCCAATATGTACAAACATGAAAAATGTAAGTACGCAATATCATGTGAATTACCAAAATCTGTGTTCTTGACACTTCTCGCACACGATAGGCTTAAACGCCTCCTCGATTTTCACCAATCCGATCGCCGATAAGCTGATCGGCGTGCCGCTGACACAAATTGACTGAAATTCTTGAATCCGCTTCACCACAGCCGCCCCTGAGTCTGGTCGTATCCACGCAATGGTAGTGACCCGATCTCACCACATCCCAGATCTTTGCAGTAGCGGACTTCACCGATGGACAGATCTTCGAATCTGCCACTTGTTCCTGTGCACCTGATCATCTTGTAACCTCTCTTGACGTTCGGTGCTGCAGGTTCCCTGTGTTACCCATCGCCCCATGTCAATTCGCCTCCCAGATCGGCCCGATCTGACAGCCCTCGCAACACTCCAGATTCCGACACACCGGATGGGCATCAGATCGGGGTCGATCAGCTCCGGAAAACAGTCCGGGAACTTCAGTTGAAGATGGACGTTAAGAATACATCACTCGTGCAACTGCGGACAGAAGTGGATACTTTGATCCCCGTGTCCACGAAGTTGCAGGAGGTGATCGCTGAAAACGCGCATCTCCGGGCCCAGATCGCCCAACAAACAACGCGAGGTAAGCTGATCGGTCTGTTTTTCGTCTTAAATCTGCTCTAACCTTCCTTCGCGTGAAGATCGACTGCCCACCGATATCGCCAAAGCGTTTGACGCTTTACTCGCGGCTTATCGGTAGTCGCATGATCATTGCGATCACCTCCGACCGATCTTGGACGGGCTGATCCGCGCACGGCACGATCTGTCTCGCTTGGAGGCCTACTCCAGGAGGTGTCCTGGAACAGCTCGCAGTGATCAACCGGCAGAGGTTGGAGGACCAGTCCGATCAGACTTTACTCCGCACCCAACATGGTGACCTGGGGAGGCAGATCGGTGCGTTAGAGGTCGTGGTCCGGGAGCAGATCGGGAAGGTTGAGTCCTTCCAGAGCCGATCGGAGGCCTGGACCCAGGAATCAGATCGTCGCTGGGCGAACGTAAATCGGTGCTACCAACAGCTGACTGACTTGTTGCACCGGAGTCCGGCTGTATGTTCTAGCGCTGACCGGTCTGCATCGGCCCTTATGGTCGATCTGCATCAAGATCGGACCCGACGCCACTCATTGGCTAAAAGTAGCCACCCCGAAATTCCGAAAACTTCCAAGAAGCGTAAGGACGCGTCGAAGGTATCAAGGGCGCGGGGCATAGCGCGCGACTCCGAACTCGAGGAGAAGTGAGCGGTGCCCCAGAAGAAAGCCAAGACGCTGGCGCATTTCCCAAGCCTCAGATCGGATCCGGGTTATACGTCTATCATCATCAAATCTCGTGCGACCTCGCGCCCCGCGCCGCTCACACCAAGCGTATAGAGGTCTCCTCCGGAGAGGACTCGGGGGGGGGGCGGATCGAGCGATTCCGAGTTCTTGACCAATGCTTTATCCAAGTCCCGATACGATCAACGCCGAGGTTCCGTTCCTGAAAATCCTGCATCGGGGCTAATAAAGCGATCAGCCCCCAGGGTGATGGTGCTGCACGGACGCGTGAGTCAACCGGATCGGTGCCTTCGTTCCAGACCGGCACATCTTAGCTGCACCATCACGCCCGATTAAAAGGGGTGTCGATCGGATATCGACCTCTCCCATCGCTGACTTTGAATGCCACTTCTCCGTGGTCATCGTGGCAGATCGGTAGCTTGACCAATCAGCCCTGACCAAGCAAGATCTAGACCGGTCGATGTCCCGACCAGATTTCTGGCTTTTCCCTCCAGCTCTGAAAAACCCTGACCCGCCTGCGTGGCGGGAGGATATGGTCACAGGACCGCAAATCGCCCGTCTGTATGCAGATCGACCATGGGAAGTGTTGCTCAGCGCCAAGTTGGACTCCATGTTCGCGTCGACTCCTTGGATCGATTTGCTTCTGGGTCGACTTCGGGTTTTTAACACCTCACTGCCAAGCGATCTGGGAGTCTATCCATTATCTCCTCCTTCCCGCGGTTCGTAAGTTACATGACCCAGACCTGATCTTGTATCGGAAGCGCCGGAAACATCGCCGGAGTCGGTCGGTCGAGGCATGGATGGCCCTATTCCAGTTTATTCTGGAAGGGATGCTGGCCCGCGAATGCGACATCGACATTTTCCTGAAATCTGGTGTTTCTTCATGTGGCCAAGCGTCGCGTTGAGAGCCCTGGGGAGTTGACTGAGGACGGCATCTGGTGTCCCGGTCTCCGTTGTGACGGGACGGTCGCAGACCTGAAAGACGACTTGATCCAGATCGATCGGAAGGAGACCTGGCGCAATCAGCACCAGAACCCGATCAAAGACAATCCGGCATTTACTATCGGTCGTTTGTGGGGTGATTGCGACTCCTGATGTGTCAGATAGCTAACCATATAATCCATAATACATTTCATCATTCTTTTCAAATTCCTGATCATCCAATCACTTGACCAAATTTCATCACTTTCTCCAAACTTGTACCAGCACGTTACCACACACAGTTTCCATCCACATCGCGAAAATTACCACAACTTTCGTCACTCCAGTACTCCAGTTCATCACATTTCATCACAAAATCCACAATAATTCAGACCTTACACATATTCACTCCGATCGATATACTAGTCGGTGCTACTGTGTGTCTTGATCTTTGTCTTCATGAGTCTGCATCACTGCGAAGCGATTCCTACTGACTCGTTCTCGCTCGAACTCTCGTAGCAGTGCTCCACAGTTTAGATCAAGTTCGTCGATCCAAGTTTCTTCGTCATGATCCTTTCAGCGGACCAGATATTCTCGTTGGGTGCGACCGAAACGGGTCTTCTTGACCGATCGGACATCCGACACATTTTCCACCTCGAATTCGTCCTCTTCCAATGGCCTTTCACAACTGTCCTCCGGCAGCAGAGCCTCATCGAAATCGAATCTCTCCACTTCGTCCACCAGACAGGGCATTTTAGGCTGATCGGGGAATTCTCTGACCAGCTTCAGCTTGGACACATGCACGATCGGAAAAACTTTGTAATCCGTGCCGATCGTGATCAGACGGGCTTCATGCTCACCGATCAGCTCTGCTACACGGAAAGGACCGTGCCATATATGAGCCAACTTCTTCGCATAGCCTTCCTTGACCCGATCGAGGTATAACAATACCCCCGCCCCTGGTACAATACCTGAGGTCGGACCTGATCATTATTCTCGCCAGAATCTCTTTTGCGATCGGGAAAAGGTGGGTTCATGACTCGCCAATTCTTCACCCTATCGGTCTGCCCGATCTTGTGTGGCCTGATGCAACTTTTCATTGAAGACTTCTTTCGCATGCTGGTAATGGTTCTGGACATGCATGCGCCAACGACGGGCATCGCGATCGCGGGTCCGAGTGCAGACGATCGCTATCGCCGCTTCAAGTGTCGAGGGTCCCATCCATACGCCAGATAAAAAGGCGTTTCACCTCGGACCCGATCGGTTGAAGAGTTGAGTGCGAATACCAGTCTCTCTGCATACTCGTCCCAGTCACTTCGGTCCGGATCGGCCACGTACATCTTGATCGCCCTCGTGATTGTCTGCACCATGCTTTCAGCCGATCCGTTCGCTTGCGGGAGATATGCCATCGTCGCGCTCTGTTTCTGGCCTAGCATGTTATTGAACGATCGGAACACCTCAGCCATAAAACCGGGCTCCCGATCGTGTCTAATAACTTCGCTGGCGCCGAACCCTCTGAACACGCATTCCTCGTAACTCTGGGCGATATGCTCCGCAGATCGGGATGCACTAGCCTTCGCAATCACCAGACCAGTGAACAGGTCGATCCAGATCAGCAGCTCAGTGTTGCCGCGCGTCGATCTGGGCAGCGACGGTATGTGGTCCATTGGTATCACCTGGAAAGGGTAAGTAGCCTCGATATTTCCGGGCGATCGACCCTTGATTTTTGGTCTGCCTTTCCGGTCTCGCAATCTGTGCAACAACCCACATATTTCTTCACGCTCCGAAAAAGTCCTCCCCAGTAAAAGTGGGCCCTGATCTTGTGATATGCCCTGCCTACGCCCTGATGTCCCCCTTCTAGACTCACATGATAGTGATGAAGGACATCCGGCTGCAGCAACTCAGGGATCACCAATTTCGCCAGTCGGTCTCGATCGGCACTGTCTTGGTCAACATCCCGGCAGTAATATAGCAGTCCATTTTTATCCACCTCGTAGCTGTCCGCGATCTTGGCACACTCTTTCGCTTGATCATTTGTCAACTTGGCCAACTCACCGCGCAGGTATGCTTTCAGGTTGACGATCCATTCTTCTTCGTCCTGCGCCTTAAGGATACGTTCTGACCTTAGTCGTTGCACAACAGATTCACTCAACCGTTCCTTCGGGAACGGTTGGTGGTGGGACTTTCGAGCTTTAGGTCTAGTCGCGACCATCACATGCACCTGGTCCGGAGCGTTTTTGGGTCCGATCACCTCGGGGAGCCTGTTTATATTCATCAATTCATCAAGAACGGCCTCCTCGATGATCGTAGCCCCGGTCTGGTCTTGCATGGCCTTGGTCGCGAGGTGGTCGGCGATTCTGTTCCAATCCCGTTTTACGTGCAATAGATCGTGGTTGGGATAGTCTTCCAGCGCCTTCATCACCCGATCATTCAGCAACTTCAGCCGTGGTGCCCTTACAGTCGATCTCCCGGTGATCTGCCTTATCACCAGGTTGGAGTCACCACATATGATGATCCGACCTTTCTTCTGTGATGACAGCAGATCGAGACATAGAAGGAGCCCCCGATATTCCACCTCGTTGACCGTTATTTCCGGCGTGAAATCGGCGGCGGCGGCTACTATAGACCATTGTGGTAACTTGCACAGTATGGCACTATAGGAGCCGACCTTCTTCTTCACGCTAGCCGATCCGTCGAGACTCAAGACCAGGAGTTTCTCATCCCGATCGACGATCGGTGGCGGCAGCAAGATTGACTGTCGAGGTTGCTTCCTTGGGGCAATCGCCATCAGAGCTTCATCCACTTCAGACCGAGGGGTGATACTGGCAGCCAATGTGCCCAATATCTCTTCCTCTCCCTTGGTGCACTTGACGACCTCGAGGGACCACTGTGACAAGATCGCTGACCATCTGCCGAGCCGACCGTCCATCTTATTGGCCGATAATAGCTAGGCCAATGTCGACTTTCTCGAAAGAACTTTTACAGATCGGCCAACCAGTAGGTTGTAGCACACATCCAAAATCCGTAGTAAATTCAGAACTTCCTTTTCTACGATCCCATAGTTACCTTCGTTCGGCTTCAACATCCGGCTCGTAAAAGTGAACGGATGGTACACAGCATCCTGTTCTTGCACTAGAGTGGCAGAAATGGCCCACTTACTAGCATACACAATGACGATCGGCATTTTTTCCGGATCGAAGTGCCTGAGAATCGGTGCCGTCGCCATCTTGGCTTTCAGCATACCGAAAGCAACCTGTGCACGCTTCATGTTATCCTCTGCCTCCACCTGCGGAAAATCTG
Organism: Peronosclerospora sorghi; assembly: GCA_026184515.1. Lineage (NCBI taxonomy): Eukaryota > Oomycota > Peronosporomycetes > Peronosporales > Peronosporaceae > Peronosclerospora > Peronosclerospora sorghi. Next base: position 22,567,204 of record CM047583.1, read on the forward strand.
CAGGCAGATCAGAGTCGCATCCCTCCCGTGAATTTGCCCGATCTCCTTCGCGCAACATATGGTAGTCGAATCCCCGGAGCTCGTACAGCACGGCCGCGTAAATCGCGAAGTCTTCAATGAAGCGGCTGTAGTAATTTAGGCTCCCTAGGAAGGACTGCATTGCCTTCAGAGATCTGGGAAACGGGAGATTGCTCAGCGACTCCGGATCCTTAGGATTGGCCTCCAACCCACTGATTGACACCATATGACCTAAATAGGCGACCTTGGACATGCCCCAAAAACCCTTCACAGCACTGATCGACAGGTTCCAGCGATATCATGTCTCCAACAACCGTTCGACCTTCTCGCACAGATCGCTCCATGACGAGGCAGGGATCAGTATGTCGTCGATGTACGATCGCCTCCCCATAACGGACGGTCTCCTTTCCCGATCGGGTTCACCCTCTGTAAATACAGCATGGTTTTCGGTGGGGTCCCGATCGGTACTAATCTTGAAGTGTCCATACAATTCGTTGTCGATGAGCCTCTGGTAGATCTGGGGCGCGTTCTTCAAACAGAACGGCATAACGGTTCCACTCAAACAGACCGAACGGCGTAACAAATGCGGAAATCTCGCGAGCCCGATCGGGAATCGAAACCACCCAAAATCCTCTTGCCATATCCAGCGAGCAATACCATAGGGTCTGGTCGAGATCTTCCAGCAGATCGATGATCAGCGGCATTGTGTACACCATAAGCTTGGTTAACCGATTTACCAACCGATAGTCGATACACAACTTAATGTCGACGCAGTTCTTCTTGATCACAATCACGATCGGCGAGGCCCACGGCGAGGTCGACGGCTTAATGATCCTAGTATCCAACAGTCCTTTAATAAGATAAGACAATTTTTCACGGTACTGTGGCGCCACACGTCGGCATCGCTGGGCATCGGCTTGGCATTACCTACATCGATGTCACAGATCGCTCCGCGAGCAGCAGGGGGTAAGGCGTTGCCTTACCCGATCAGCAGATGTTTCTTTTTCCATATGATCTTCTTAAGCTGATCGATCTGATCGGGACTGTTGACATCCCGATCACCCACTTGTAAATCATCCATTGTAACTTCGGGAGAGTCGGCAGACACTTCAGGGAGGACTGCCATCTGGCTCTCCAGCTCCTGAATGTACTGATCCCCGCCCTAATGTATGCAAACTTGATCTTCTTCTGCGGCAACATCACCCAAACCGTCCGGATCGTTTGAACATTGCTGTTCCCGATCGGCGAATTGCTCTTCAACGACATCGACCTGCATAGGCGCGCCATCGTGGTCCGCCCCAGCAATCCCATGTTCCCCTTTTTCTGTATCTGTTTCCAGCTCCTATGTCGCCTGTTCTTGTGAAATCACCATGTTGACGAACCTTGGCTCATCTGCTTGATGGTCCACCGTGTCCGGCGACTGCGGTGCCTTTCTTCGAACCAACATCTTCTTTGGGGTTACATAGCTGGGTCGTTCCACCATAGGTGAGGTATCTTCTTCCACCGATCCATCATCGCTGATCAGATCGGTGGTCGCTTGGTATGCCAAGTTATGACACTCAACATACCGTCTCGATCCGATCGAGACGAACCCCATCTTTCTTGGCACTTTTCCTTCCGCCAGCCACATGCCAACAATAGTATTGTTGTCGAGTGTAATCGGATTGTCACCGATATTAGTGACTCGGACAAAGTCAAATCGTCCGGCGTTCTTCACAAAGGTCGGCACCCACCAATCTCCCCTGGTCACCCATACCTTCCTTGATCGAAAACCTTTGTCGACCGGGGTATCAACGGATTGGCCGACTGGAACGTTGACATCTTGGTCCCACCTGAACAGATCGGTGTGCGATCCACGGAGACTCTGGAGTCTTAATCAGCTAACAGAATACCGTATCGAAATGTATTATTAGCCTAGACCTACGAGAGGGAAGGGGTTGATCCGCCACGGGCGGATCGATAGTTTACACTAAAAATCCACCTAGAGTTCCCATGGGGCGCTTATAGCAGCCGAACTTCTAGGGGCCAAACGTGGACCAATGGGGGAAGATGTGATAACACTTTCCCCCCAAAAAAACCTTTACAAAATAACCGCTGACACAGCGGGTGGAGTTGAGAGTGAGTTTCCCAGACCTTTATGTCTGCCGGTGGGCCAAAAAGTGCACTACGTGATCCCGCCCGGGACGTAAAGGGTGCGTATGCAGAAGAGATGGAGGCGCGAACGCCTCCCCCTCGGTGACCTTAACGATCGGACGCAAAAAGAGAACTTAATTAGCACTTATATCCTAAAAACTACCAAAAACTTAACATCAGCCAATCAGAACTACCCATCCCTATACGCCTCGTCGACCAGTCGACCTGATTTATCCGTCGTTGTTCGATGTTCGTTGCTGTTCGTTGAGTACCTGTATTTAATCGTCCCATCTCCCAATGTCCTGTCTATGTCCTGTCTATGTGCACCACGGTTGTACACGCAACTGTATACACTGTGGTACACACAATCGTACACGATTACGTACCCAATTTGTGTCCGCAGTCAGGCCCCTAATTAGGCCCAGAATTAAGCCCTTAATTAGGCCAAATTTTGTAGCACACTTTACCACAGCCGCCCCTGAGCCTCGTCCCAGCCGTACCGCGGTTGGGGCGAGGGTCGATCATGCCGTTGGCCTTCGTAGGTCATGCCACCGTTGGTCGGGTGGTCCACACCCATCAATCATGACATCATCGATCAGGTGATCAGCACCCACCAATCTTCCCTTTCTCCCGCCAATCGGGTCCCGATCGATCAGGCCGTTACCGTTAGTGGTATGCCCCTCGCGATCAAACGTTCATCCTCCACCAACCGTGGCATCTGCGATCAGACTCTCCCGATCAGGCATTTCTGCATTTCCGTCATGCAAGCGATAACGGACAACACCCCTGCGAACACCACCAACGCTCATGCGCTGGATCGGGCCGCGGCTGATCAGGCGATCGCCGCAATCAACCAAATATACAGCTTACAAGAGACCCTCCACGCACGCGATGAACGGATCACCGTGTTATCCAACTGGCTCGCGATGAGTGAAGACACTATCACGATGCTTCGACAGCAGCTCGCTTATGCCAACCGCGACGTGGCGGACCGAGATCCCAAGATCAAGCGAACCGCCATTAAACAGCTTGTGCCACTGCGTGATTTCGTTGACAATGTAGTCAACGATCTCAAGTCTCAGTTGAAGACCGCCGAAAACACCATAGCCGATCAAGAGAAAACCATGGTCGATCAACGTGCCCGGATCCGCGATCTGGAGAGCCGTCGTGATTGCGGTCGCTATCTGCAATCGGTGCATGAAGATACTATTGCTGATTAGGCGCGAGAGATGGATAATCTTCAGCAGCGCATGGACAAGTTGCAAGAAGAATACAATCAGGCTGCTTCGAAGAATCAGCGCTTGGTCGAGCAGGCGTTCAAACTCACCGCCGAGATTGACAGGCGCAAAGATTAATGCGATCGTCTCCGGAAGAAAAATAAAACCCACCGCATGCAGATGGATGACTATACCCGCCATCATAGCACAGACGCAGGAGATATGTGAGCGGGTCGAGGGAGTGTCTTACCTTCAGGCTGGCTGGATGATCTACACGCCGCATATTCTCACTTGGAGGAGGATCTTTCTACCACGCAATGCCGCTTCGATCAACTTTCTGCAGAACGCAACACGCTGCGCAATCAACTGCGACAAGATCAAGACGAAGTCATGCAATTGCGCTCGTTTCACTCGGACCTTCAGGACCAGTTGGCTGGTATGTCGTTGAGGATGCAGATCACACCGGTTGCCCGTACTCCTCTTGCAGGTTCTAATCAGGCTGCATCGCCTGCTAGCCTTCCCGCTGATTCTCCATACAGCTCGATCAGCCGCGCCGCTCCTTCGTCTAAAAGACGTATTCAACGTTCCCGATCTTCCTCTCGGTCCAAGCGGCCACGCCTCCTTTCCCCCATTTCGGATGCGAAGACAGTGGACGACGATCCTCCAAGTCCTGATCAGGACGATGAAGGTGGATTCTCTGACCCGATCACTTCCATTCCGTCTACTACAACAAGTAGCGAGTTCGTGAGCGAGGATTTGCCTGATCAAGGCTCTGCCCGGTCACCTTTTTCTCGTACGGGTGATTTCAAGTCGTTGATCACGATACCTGATGATGTAACTGACGCCGACATCCTGCCATGGACTCCAAGTCAACTCAGTGGGTTCTATCTGCGTAGCTTCACGGCTCAAGTGGTCTTTGATTACTTGACCCGCCCCGAAGGGTGTTTGTTCCCGGCCGCCACGCATGCACCTCCGGCTGATCAGTGGTTTGGTCACTTGATCACCCAGCCAGAGGTGGAGCGGTTATATTCCCAACGCCCCTGGGACATTTTCAGGACCATGCTGCCACCTATTTCTTTATGCTCGGTCGGCTGGTTTGGGTGCCGACTTTGAAGCGAAGTACCGGTAGTTTCTCGACCATCAAGCGCTGGCGATCTGGGAGTCGACGCATTATCTCCCCATCGAGAAAATCCTTCGCGAAACTGATGACTTCTTCCGGGACTATTACAACGATCGACGTCAGCGGAGACGTCGTGCCGGGGTGACATGGAAGAGGGTTGTGGACTTTATCCTGCGGGGGATGATCGACGGGAAGTGTGATCTCGACATTTTCCTGGACCCGTCGATCACCCATTGTGCTCGAAACCGTCCCTTGAGATTTGCCCCGGCCGACGATGGGGCGTGGTACCCCGGGTTCAGTATCGCCTTTCCCCCGAAGACCACCCTGGCCGCAAAATTCCCCGCATCTGTCGCAAGTTCTATGGGTCTGGTTAGTTGGTCGATCGCTTCCCTTTAATTAATATATACTCTTGATCATGTCATTTCCAACCGTTGCTTCGTCAACTTTTTCATGCATAACATAGATCGGCTTTACATCGGCTCATCTGCCGCCGTTCCACCACCTTACTTCGCAACATCCATCGTAAACACACCCTTAAAGTCATTCATCATCTTTTCATTCATTGTGGGTTTCATCAATCATTTTCTTCAATCGGAGGTTCTTCGATCATAATCCCACGATCGGTTCATCGCTCACGCATTATTTGGACTCTTCGTCCACTTGCATTACATCAAACCGATGTCTGTTGACTATCTTCCTTTCGAAATCCTTGATCAGAGCATCACAGTTCAGATCTGCCTTGTCTACCCACGACGGCTGAGCATGACCTTTCCAGTAGACTTGGTATTCGCGTAACGTTCTTCCATACCTAGCCTTTTTGACCAGATCGGACATCGGTGATACGATCAATTTCAAATTCATCTGGGTCTAGCGTCCTTTCCCAGATGTCTTCGGGTAGCTAGGCTTCGTCGAAGTCAAAACGATCTTCTATTCCGGCTGTTAGCACAGTAGTAGGGCGATCTGGAAACTCCTTGACCAATTTCAACTTGAACAGGTGCACCGCTGGGAACATGTGATAATTGGTGCCAGCTGTAACTAATCTCGCCGCATGATCACCGATCACCTCATCGACTCTGAAGGGTCCATGCCATATATGCGCCAGTTCTTCGCAAACCCTTCTTTCAACCTATCATCGAGATATAACCAGACCCTTGACCCAGCTTCGATCTTGTGTGGTATCACTTGATCATTGTGCTTTTCAGCTCGATCAGCCATCGCTTGGTGCAAACGAGTGCTCACTTGGTCACGGGCGTATCTGTAATCTTTCTGCAACTTATATCTCCGCCGACGATCATCCCGGTCTTTACGCCAAATTCCACCTAGTTGTAATGTTGATTCCAACGATGATCGCGAATACCACCCATACGCCAAATAAAATGGTGTTTCTCCGCGAATGCGATCAGGGGTGGAGTTTAGCGCGAATACCAGTCGCTCTGCGTATAAGCTCCAATCTTTCTGGTCGACATCTGATACATACATATTGAATGCCCGTGTAATCGTCTGCACCGTCCTTCCGCCTTGCCGTTCGCCTGTGGACGGTATGCCATGGTTGCACTCTGTCGTTGTCCCACGATTTTGTTGAACGAACGAAATACTTCTGACATAAAACCAGGTTCCCGATCATGCCTGATCACTTCACTAGCACCAAATCATCGAAATACACATTCTTCATAATTTTCGGCGACTTTCTGCTCTGTGCGGGACGATCCAGCTTTCGCGATCACCATACCCGTGAACAGATCAGTCCAAATCAGCGGTTCTGTATGCCCGTCAGTCGATCGGGGCAGTGACGGGATATGATCCATGGCTGTCACTTGGAATGGGTATGTGGTGGAGTCAATTCAAAATCGAACACCGTAGTGTCGAAAACCTGACCACTATCGTGTCCGGCCGTCCAACTTACGGAGGGGGGGTACCCCGCGAACCTTCGCTTACGATCCGATCTGATCGTCCACTGCTAACAGACGACCGATCATCAGCATAGGACGCCTGGTCCGATTCGTTTGTCATCTCACCTTGTGTACCCGATGGAATGAGCTGGTAACACACTCGGTGGATCGGTGCTGTAAATCGACTTGTGGTCTAAATGTGGGAGACCGTGCTGGGTAATGTCCCTGGGCGGAACTCTTCATCCTGGGTACGGACAGACCAATTATACGCCAAGAAAATATACTTAGAAGGGCGGATCGCTCAATCGATCGTAGATCCCAACCAATACGAGAATAAAAGTCCAAAACTTCAATATAGAGATACAATAAGAACGTGATACACTCCACAAACGATATCTCCACGAAATAATCCAATAACTTGATAACACGTTCCAAACGTGTGCAAATTGCGCTTGAAAAGTGGACCAATGTGTACTCCCGTCGAGGGACTTCCGGCGGGCCAAGTGCGCCTATAACTCGTCCCGGCCGGGTATAATAAGCTGGAGGGGATTGCTCGAACCTCTGCTTCCAAACACTCTGCGTCGCGCAGGGGCTACTGATGTACAAAGCGACGAAACGAATTCTCGTGTTAAATGCTGGAAAAACGACACACTAAGTAAAACTATCCCCTATGGTTCCCAATATGTACACACATGAAAATATGTAGGTACATGCAATCTCATGTGACTTACCAAAATCCGTGTTCTTGACATCTCTTACACATGATAAGCTTAAAACCCCCTTGATTTCCACCAATCCGATCGCCGCTAAGCCGGTCGGTGTGCTGCCGACGCAAAACGACCAAAATTCTTGGGTCCGCTTC
>CM047583.1:22591304-22608741 GCA_026184515.1 Peronosclerospora sorghi
CGATATTCAAGACAGAATCAGATCAATCTGCGATCCCGATCCACCGATGTGTAACTAGCCCACTCCAATGGGTACACAAGGTGAGATGGTCTTAAGTGAATCGGACCAAGTGTCTCTGGATGATGACCGGTCGTCTTCCAGCAGCCGACGATCGGACAGATTTTGAATGGAGGGCCGCGGGGTACTTCCCGTAAATTGGAAGGCTGGGCACGATGGTGGTGGTCAGGTTGTCGATGCTAATGTTTTCGATTTCGAACTTGACTCCACCACAATGGTGCGCGTGCCCGGATCACTTGGTGATCGTGGATATCACCGCGAGGTGTCATCAAAGATTGAATTTGAAGATTTGAATTTGGAATCGTTCTGGAGAGGGCGTAAGGAAAGGATATCACCTTACATCTTCGTTCTCGATAAAGATGGCGATGTCCGGTCTGGCCTGGTGGAGGACCAGATCGGGATTAATAAATTTTTCCTCCCCAAAAGGCTCCCACCGGAGCCGATCGGGACTATAGCAAGTCCTGCTATAGTCCCGGAAAGGATCAGGACCTTGATCCTGATCCTATGTATATGCATAAAAAAGTTGATGGAAAATCAAAAGACGAAAATACTTGGAGGCGAATCAGAACGATCAGACCAACCTCCCCAAGGTCCCCAAGCTACCCAAGATTCCCAAGAAAGGGTTGGGAATGCCGCCGACGAAGACGACCTCGAAGAAAAGTCGCAGGTCGGAGATGGAGGCATCACTGAAGAAGACCTAAACAAGATGTACTAAATTTTTGAGCTGAAACGATTTGTTCGTTTTGACGTGGTTTTTCGGGTGTTGAACCTCCAGATCCCCGACCATCTTCTCGGTCCCGCTACCGAGCCGATCCAGAGTGATCGCCCATTACTGTTGGTGAAGAACTTGATGGCGATGTTGGCGGAGGTTGGCATTAAAATGCAGAACACCGCCTATGTCCAAAAACTATTTGAATTTGAGACTTGGGGGCTGAAATCGTCGATGTCGACCTTCTACGACCATTTGGTCCCACTGGTGGGGGCGGTTCGCCGCCCAACTCCCACCGCAGCAGTGAAGGTCGCTGAAGCCTCCACAGCGCTTGTTAACATTGGTTCTGATGACCAATCGGTTTATCAATCTCCACCGGCCTCGAACAGCTCATCAGAGTTGGAGACTGGTGTCGAGCGGATGACCATGGGGGTGGACCATGCCCAGCTTGAACAAAAAAAGGGACATGCGGCAGCAAAGGGCTGCTTGCCAGTCGGGGCTCCAGCGACCCCCACAGGCCCCAGTTCCGCAAAAGGGGGGTATCAACACGTTGCCCATGACTCCAGCCAACGTCCAAGCCATGTTTGAGACGATGATGCAACGTTTCATGGAAGAACGGGTTAGACCACCTATGCGCCCACATGTCCAAGACCGGTCTACCCAGCAAAGTGCCAATGTTTGCCGAGATGTGGATATGGAATCGGTAACATCTGTGGACAAGCCCACTCGAAGTGGTAAGCAAGTCGGCAAAGGGAAGCGCAAGTCGCAACCGGCCAGACCGCGTAGACCAAGTAAGACAAGTGACTGTGACATGGAGTCGGTCGGCGGTCTTGACGACCACTGTGGGTCAGACGGTACGGGCGCTGGCAAGAATCGCAAGGCTAACCTAGCCTCCACTACTGCTTACGACTTTGTATCTTCTGCGATTCCGAGCATCCGTATGGCCGCGACGACCGACCTCAAGGACTTCACTGGCAAGGATACTGATGAAGACCAGGCCCGGTCTTGGTTCGGTCGGGTCAAGTCTGCGTTCCTGCGAGACCAGACCCCGAAAGGTGAAAGGTGTCTGATCTTCCGGGATTTGTTGAAAGGACAGGCTGCCAGCTGGATCCAACAGTTAGGTCGGGATGTCTGGTCTGACTGGGACCGGCTATGTGCAGAGTTTGAAGGGCAATATTGTAACTCCGGATTTTCGAGTGCCCGCAAGTATCACCATATGCAGAAGCGGAGCAACGAGACACCGATCGAGTATTTTCATCGGTTGAACGTGGCTTCACTTCGTGCCGGCTTAACAATCAAAGAGAATAACCCGCCGAACGGTGCCGCCTTAGAACATGTGGGTCACTATATTAGTACCCTTGACGATCAAGAACTGGCGGACCAGCTTACTCTACTGCGTCTTAAGGATGCGGCCGAAGTCGAACAGACCCTGCGGACGTTACAACAGTCGCGTAGTATGAGAGCGAAGACCGCTGGTGGATCAGGTCGCTATCGTTCCAAGACCCAGACCGATCCGGTCAAGAGACCTTGTACCAGACCGACCCGAGCGGTCAAGGCAATCGTAGCTGATGACAGCACGGGGTCAGAAGGAGAAAGTGGAAGTCCATCCAGCCAGGAGTCAACGGATGAAGACCAGTATCGTTACGTCTAGGTTGCGGGGCCTGCCCCGAAGACCAAGTCAAAGTCCGACCAGGTGGACCGGAAGGGACGGAACGGAAGCAAGTCCGATCCAGACCGACCTCGTCAGAAGTGCTTCCACTGTGGGTCGAGCAAACATGATGGTCCAAACTGCTGGAAGAAGATGGTGTGCAAGAAGTGCGAGAGACGCGTCCACCCGACGGACCACTGACTCTTCGTATGCAAGTCATGTGGAGAGATCCACGAGGCCGGCCACTGCAAGATTGAAGAATTTTTTAACATGATGCACAAGTGGTACGTGTCGGACATGCACGCGGGGATGCTGCCGCCGGACGCAGAAAAGATGTTAAACTAGAACGCTCGCCAGGTTGGAATCTGGATCGAGCTGAGCGTTCTACGGCTCACATCTATGCATATGTCGGCAAGGAGGATAAGACCGACAATACACGTTCTATTCCAAATTGCGTCGACCGAGACCATCCGGTCTACAGTCTGAAGACCGATGAGTACTCCCGGACTAAGGTGGTTATGCAGTTGGACTTGCTGCCTGGAGAATCCCGCGGATACTGGAAGTATCACGCGCCGGATAAATAGTTGAAGCAGGCGAAAGCCTGTGGCAATATTAATAACCAGAAAGCGACGATGTTGTTCGACTCTGGAGCTGAAGTCTCGATAATCTACTCCGCCTTTTCTCGTAAGGTCGGATGTCGTATAGACGATACCCAGAGACAAGAATGCGTCGGGATCGGTGAAAACTCTTATATGACCGAAGGAAGAACGCGTGTGAAAATTACTTTGTCGGGATCGCTGGTCTACTTTTTCGGCGCTTGGGTTGGCAAGTTAGCTCGACAGGACGCTTTACTAGGCATGGATTTCATGGTCCCAGCTGGTATTCGCCTAGACCTGTCACATGGAGTGCTTACACTCCCGGACGAGGTCCAGGTCCAGTTGGCTGGTCGAAGGCCTCTGTATGATTCGTATACCGATCTGGTCCGGTGGGACCAAGATCTCACTATCCCAGTCGGTCGGTCGGCCGATACCCCGGTCGAGAAAGGTTTTCGTTCGAGGAAGCTATGGTTGACCAGGGGCGATCGGTGGATCCCGACCTTCGTAAAGAGTGCTGGTCGATGTGATTTTGTCCGTGTTACCAATATCGGTGACAAGCCGCTGACACTGGACAATAACACTATTGTCGGTATGTGGTTAGAAGAAGGGAAGGTACCAAGGAAGATGGGGTTCGTCTCGATTGGATCGAGGCGGTATGTCGAGTGGCAAAACCTGGCGTACCAATCGACCACCGATCTTATCAGCGATGATGGATCGGTGGAAGAGGATACTTCACCTTTAGTGGAAAGACCAAGTTATGTCACCCCAAAAAAGATGTTGGTACGAAGAAAGGCGCCGCAGTCACCAGGAACGGTGGACCATCAAGTAGAAGAGCCAAGGTTAGTCAACGTGGTGTCAGCACAAGACCAGGCGACAGCGGAGCAAGAAACGGAAGAAGGGGAACATGAAATTGCTAGGTCGGACCATGACGGTATTCCTAATCAGACCGATATCAGTGAAGGACAGCCCGTCGATCAAGACCGGGGCGTTCAGCCGGTCCAGATGGTCTAGGTGATATCACCCCAGAAGATGAACAAGTCTGTATACATGAAGGCGGGGAACAGTACAGTCAGGAGCTGGAAAGCCAAATGGCAGTCCTCCCTGAAGTGTCTGCCGACTCGCCCGAAGTTACAATGGATGATTTACAAGTGGGTGATCAAGACCTTAACAGTCCAGACCAGATCGAGCAGTTGAAGAATATCATATGGAAGAAAAGACATCTGCTGATCGGAAAGGGTAACGCCTTACCACCTGCAGCCTGTGGTGCGATTTTCGATATTGACGTTGGAGATGCCAAGCCGATTGCCCAGCGGTGTCGACGCGTGGCGCCACAGTACCGTGAAAAGCTTTCTGATATCATTAAAGGACTGTTGGTCACCAAGATTATTAGACCGTCGACCTCGCCATGGGCCTCGCCGATCGTAATTGTTATCAAGAAGAACGGCGTTGACATTAGACTGTGCATCGACTATCGGCTGGTAAATCGGTTGACTGAATTCATGGTTTACCCGATGCCGCTGATTAATGATTTGTTGGAAGACCTGGACAAGACCTTGTGGTGTTGTTTGCTAGATATGGCAAGTGAATTTTGGGTGATCTCGAGGACTGATCGAGCCCGTGAGATTTCCGCATTTGTGACACCGTTTGGTGTTTTTGAGTGGAATCGTATGCCGTTCGGTCTGAAGAACGCGCCCCAAATCTTTTAATGGCTGATAGATAACGCATTGTACGGACACTTCAAGATCAAGACCGATCGGGACCCCGTTAAAAATTATGATGTGTTTACAGAGGGTGAACCCGATCGGGAAAGAGGACCGTCCGTTCTAGGGAGGCGGTCGTACATCGACGACATTCTGATACCTGCCTCCTCATGGAACAATCTGTGCGAGAAGGTTGAACGATTGTTAGAGACATGCGACCGCTGGAACCTGTCTATTAGTGCCGTGAGCAGTTTTTGGGGTATGTCCAAGGTCGCCTATTTAGGCCATATGGTCTCGAACAATGGTCTAGAGGATAATCCCAAGGACCTGGTTTCGCTGAGTAACCTCCCGTTCCCCAGATCGCTGAAGGCAATGAAGTCTTTCCTGGGAAGCTTGAATTATTATAGCCGATTCATTGAAGACTTTTCTATCTACGCGGCTGTGCTGTACGAGCTCCGGGAAGTTGACTATCGTATGTTGCGCGAAGAAGACCGGGCAACTTTACAGGAGGGAGCCGACTCTGGTCTTGCTGCAGTTTGTCCGCAAGTGGAGGCCAAAGATCATATGAAGCGTGCACAGTTTGCCTTTGGTATGTTGAAGGTTAAGATGGCGACGGCACCGATTCTCAAGCATTTCGCTCCCGAAAAAGTGCCGACCATTATTGTATATGCCAGTAAGTGGGATATATCGGCTACTTTAGTGCAAGATCACGATGGTGTGTATCATCCAGTCAAGTTTACTAGCCGGACGCTAAAACCAAATGAAGTGAACTATGGAATTGTCGAGAAAGAAGTTCTGGCGTTGCTACGAATTCTGGATGTGTGTTACAACCTGCTGGTCAGCCGACCTATAAAGGTCCTGTCAAGACGGTCTACTTTGGCCTGGCTATTATCAGCCAATGGGATGGACGGACGTCTAGGGAGATGGTCGGCGGTCTTGTCGCAGTGGACCCTCGAGGTCGTTAAGTGCACCGGGGGCGAGGAAGAGATATTGGGCACATTAGCTGCCAGTATCACCCCTCGGTCTGAAGTGGACGTGGCATTGATAGCGATTGCCCCGAGGAAGCAACCTCGGCAGTCAGTTTCGAGACCGCCACCGACCGTCGACCGTGATGAAGAGCTCTTGGTCTTAAGTTTTGACGGATCGGCAAGCGTGAAGAAGAAGGTCGGCGCCTATAGTGCCATATTGTGCAAGTTGCCACAATGGTATAATGTAGCAGCCGCTGCCGATTTCACGCCGGATATTGCTGTTAATGAAGCGGAGTACCGAGATCTACTTCTATGTCTGGACCTGCTGTCGTCGCAAGAGAAGGGGCGAGTCATCATATGTGGTGACTCCAACCTAGTGATCAGGCAGATCACCGGAGAGATCGACTGCAAGGCTCAAAGACTAAGGACGCTAAATGATCGAATAATGAAGGCATTGAAGGACCACCCCAACCACGAGCTATTGCACGTGAAACGGTACTGGAACAGAAGCGCCGACTACCTCGCGACCAAGGCCATGCAAGACCAGACCGGGGCTACGATCACCGAGAAGGCCGTTCTGGATGAATTGATGAATATAAACAGGCTCCCAGAAGTGATCGGACCCAAGAACGCGCCAGTACCGGTGCATGTGATGGTCGCGACTAGATCGAAAGCTCAGAAGTCTCGCCGAACGTTCCCGAAGGAAAGTTTGAGCGAATATGCAGTGCAACAGTTAAGGATGGAACGGATCCTCAAGGCGCAGGACGAAGAAGAATGGATTATGAACCTGAAGACCTACCTGCGTGGTGAACTGTCCAAGTTGACGAACGATCAAGCAAAAGAGTTCATCAAGATCGCGGATAGCTACGAAGTGGATGATAATGGATTATTGTATTACTGCCGCGATGCCGACCAAGACAGTGCAGACCGGGACCGACTGGCGAAATTAGTGATCCCCGGGTTGCTGCAGCAGGATGTCCTTCATCACTATCACGTTAGTCTAGAAGGGGGACATCAGGGCATAGGCAGGACCTATCACAAGATCAGGTCCAACTTCCACTGGAGAGGTCTTTTCCGCAGTGTGCAGAAATATGTGGGCTGTTGCACGGATTGCGAGACCGGAAAGGGCACCGATAATCAAGGAGCGATCGCCCGGAAATATCGAAGCTACCTACCCTTTCCAGGTCATAGCGATGGACCACATACCGTCACTGCCTAGATCGACGCGCGGCAACACTGAGCTGCTGATATGGGTAGACCTGTTGGTCTAGTTATCGCGAAGGCAAGTGCATCTCGGTCTGCGGAGCAGATCGCCCAGAGATACGAAGAATGTGTGTTCCGAAGATTCGGCGCCAGCGAGGTCATCAGGCACGATCGGGAACCCGATTTTAAGGCCGAGGTGTTCCGGTCGTTCAATAACATGCTGGGCCAGAAACAGAGTGCGACGATGGCATATCGTCCGCAAGCAAATGGATCGGCGGAACGCATGGTGCAGACCATAACGAGGGTGTTCAAGATGTACGTTGCTGACCCAGACCAGCGAGATTGGGACGAGTATGCAGAAAGGCTGGTACATGCACTCAACTCGTCGACCGATCGGGTCCGAGGAGAAACGCCTTTTTATCTGACATATGGATGGGACCCTTGATCGACATTGGAAGCTGCGATCCCTATCGGTTGCACCCGGACCCGCGATCGCGATGCTCGACGCTGGCGCATGCAGGTCCAGAAACACTACCAGCATGCGAAAGAAGTCGTCAACGAAGTGCTGCGCCAGGCCACACAAGACCGGGCAGACCGGTCCAATGACCAGGTCCGACCCCACGGTATAGAACCAGGGGCGACGGTATGGCTATACCTAGACCGAGTGAAAGAGGGCTATGCGAAGAAGCTGGCTCACATGTGGCACGGACCTTTCCGTGTTGCCGAGCTGATTGGTGAGCACGCTTCCCGTCTAGTAACAACTGGTACATATTACAAGGTCTTCTTGATCGTGCATGTGTCCAAGTTGAAGCTGGTCCGAGAATTTACTGATCGAACCAAAACTCCCTGTCTGGTAGACGAAGAAAAAAGATTTGATTTCGATGAAGCGTTACTGCCGGAGGACAGTTGGGAACGACCATTAGAGGAAGACGAGTTTGAAGTGGAGAAGGTCTTGGATGTTCGGTCGACCAAGAAGACCAGGTTCGGTCGGACTCACCGAGAGTACCTGGTCCGATGGAAGGACCAGGATGAACCAACTTGGGTCAACGAGCTCGACCTGAATTGTGGGGCTCTTCTACAAGAGTTCGAACGAGAACGAGTCAGTCTTAATCTCTTCGCAGTGATGCAGACTCATGAAGACCAAGACCAAGACACGCAGTAGCATTGGTCGGTCTAGACCGGTGTGAAGATGTGGAAGGTCCGTAGTTGATGTGAAATTGTGATGAACTGTGACGAATTGGAGTAGCGGAATGACGAATGTGATGACTATTTTTCGTGATGGGGGTTGGAACTGTTTACGATAACGTGTTCGGTGCAACTATGGAGAGAGTGGTAAAATTAGTTCAAGTGATTTGACGATCGGACACATGAAAAAGAAATGATGACATGTATTACGAGTTATCTGGTCGTCTACCTGCGACTTCACTTGCTATCGCCCCACAGACGGCCGATGACCATCGACGGATGATTTTCCACTTGATCCTGAAACTGGTTACGCCAGGGGTCCTTCCGGTCAAGCTGGACCAAAGCATCCTTGAAGTCCGCGACCGGCTCAGCGCAATCAAGACCGGGGTACCATATGCCGTCGTCGGCCAGCAGTCTGGTCTTCTCAACGCGACGCCTCGGCATGTGGAGGAACACCGGGTACAAGAATACGTCGACGTCACACTCGCGGGCTCGCATCCCGTCCAAAATTTACTGGCACAGGAACTGCCAAGCCTCGCCCGCCCGAATTCGACGTCGCTTGCGCTTGCTCTGGAACGTCGCCAGGACCGGATCTTGTCGCACCCGGTCGGGGGGAAGCATCAAATGGTGGGAAGCTTCCCAAATTGCTTGGCCGTGGATCCTGTTAAATTCTCTACCCGGCCTAGAAAAGTGCCGATCCACGGAGTCAACTGGAACACAAGTCCTATCTTGTGGTGTTCGAAAAATTTCCATGGCTCATCGCCGTATAGGCGGGAGATCTGCGCCGACGTAATCAGGTCCGCCCTCGATGCAGACGCGGCAGGGGTTTTCTTGGCCGGTGGAAAAGCCAGGGGTCCGGGCGGGAGAAAGACCGGGCCAGAAGCTGCTTGGTCAGGGTAGACCGGGGTAAACAGCCGATTTGCCCCGACGACCACGGCCAAGTGACTTAAAACGTCCGCGGCGGAAGGGAGATGGTACCAACCGCCATGTTCTTCAATAAGGCGTACTTGTGAAGCCCGGATGTCCCGGGGAGAACTGAAGGCGCCGGCGTCATGGATGTTAATAGTGGTGCAGCGTCACTTGGCAGACCAGTCTTCTGTTCTGACCCCAATGTCGACGCCACTTGGATGAAACTTTCACGTAAATTCGTTCGTGACTTGGACTGGATGGCGACCATAAACTCGGAATCGCAGGACCCTTCGATGGAGTCCTCCTCGGACGAGACCCCTGTGTGCTTGGTGCGATTTGCAGTACGGCGCGAGGGCGCTCGACTTTCCGAGGGGTTGTAGATTTCGCCCGTGTCCGAGTCCGAGTCCATAAGAAGCGCCTGTGTCTTGGCTCACTTATGAGGCACTGCACGCTTCCCCTCGAGTCCGGGTCCACGCGCAGTGCCCCGCGCCCCGCGCCCTCGAGCTACCCGGCGCGTCCGCTCGCTTCTTCGATTTTTGTGCAATTTCGGGCTGCTGAATATCAGCCAATGAACGATGTCGGTCTTGTTCCTGCTGCAAGCGGTCTTGGCCTTGCTCCGAGGCGACTAAGGTTGCCGAAGCAGACCAATCTATGCTCGAGGAAGCAGCCGAACACGGATGCAGCAAGTTCATCAAGCGCTGGCGGCACTGGTCTAGTGCCACCTGACGACGACCCGACTCTAGCGTCCAAGCGTCTGACTTGTCTTGATAAGACTGGACCTTCCCGGTTTGGTCTTGAATCGCAAATTGCAACTCGGCAATGCGTCGCGCGAGGTCGTCGCCTTGTATGCGCAGTGAAGTCGCGTCAAACTGCCCGTCCAGCTGCTGCCGGCGAACAAGTGCAAGTTGATCCCGGAGATGGGACTGATGAGCCTCCAGACGGGACAGCTCTTGACGCTCGCTTACCAGCTCCTCTAAAATTGGTCGAAGCTGGTCAACATGATCTTCGGACTGCCTATCGGCATGAAGCAAGCACCTATTGCCTTGATGACGCTGGGAGGGATAAGAGCTGAAGACAAATAGGGTCAAGACAAGTACAAGACGAAGACCAAAGATGCGCACCTCGTGTTGCCTGGTGGGCTACCTGGGTCCTGAGACGCATGTTTTCTGCAAGCATATCCTGCATCTGCGTGTCGGCTTCAGCCTGACGCCCTTCCGATGTTTGAAGTGCACGAGAGTTACGTGGGCTGCCAGACCGAGCCGACCGAACAGGCGAAGCAAGGTGGGGCGACTCGGCGCATAGAGTTTCTGCAATAACAACAAGAACAAGCGTCAAAGGGAAGCATAAGAATATCAAGTGAAGTAAAGTAAGTACCTGGCGCAGGTGGTGAAGATGGCTGGTCCATGGTGAAGAAGTGTGAGTTACCAAGGTCTAGTTGGTCGAGTGATGGGTGAGTCAGACCGTTATCGTTGTGCGACACGGTCGGACTCAAGGGCGGCTGTGGTGAAGTGTACCACAAATTTGGTCACTTTTGTTCAAGGCAGTTGGTCGAATTTCGGATTGGTCTATACAAGGGGGGCTTCTTAGCCTATCAGATTCAAGGAGTATCAAGAACGCAGGTCTTGGGTGAGTCACCTGAAATTGGGTATTTTACATAATTTTGTGTGGGTACATTAGGGACCATAGGGAGGTAGTATTATTGGTTAGTTGCGATTTTTCCAAGTAGAAGTCTTTTGGTTGCGGATTTTCCAAGTAAAAGTCTTTTGGTCTAGGAATAAGTGGCAAAAACCTCTTCTGGTCTTGGTCTACACCGCAGCAAGGGGTCGCCGTTATTATTATCACGTACACTAGTCGCCTCCGCCCGCCGCGGAGTGTTTGGGGGCAGAGGGTTGAATTATCCCCTCTTGCCTATTATACCCGGTATGGACGCGCTGCACGCGCACTTTGGCCACCGGAAGTCCCTCGACGGGAGTACGATTTGACGATCTCGACACTTTGACTCAAGTACGTTTGGAACGTGCTATTCACTGGATTGGCATTTACGTGGAGATATCGTTTGTGGAGTTCACGGGCATATTGGGTCTTCACGTGGACATATTGGCTCATTTTAACATTGGTTGGAGTTTAGATCGGTTTTGGTCTTCTCTTATATTGGTCAGGATCTAGACCGGTTGATTGGTCTACCCTCTATTATTTTGTATTGGTCAGGTCTAGATCGTTTGGACGATCGACCTATTGGAATTTATCTTTTGGAAGTGTTTCTGGTCTGTACGTACCTGGGGTGAAGAGTTCCGCCCTAGGTACACCTAGCCAGCACGGTCTCATATTCAAGACCGAATCAGATCGATCTGCGATCCCGATCCACCGAGTGTGTAACTAGCCCATTCCATCGGGTACACAAGGTGAGATGAACTTAAGTGAATCGGACCAAGTGTCTTTGGATGATGTCCGGTCGTCTGCCAGCAGCGGACGATCGGAACAGATTTCGAATGGAGGTCCGCGGGGTACCCCCCCCCGTAAGTTGAAAGTCTGGTCACGATGGTGGTGGTCAGGTTGTCGATACAAATGTATTCGATTTCGAACTTGACTCCACCACAATGGTGCTGCACCGACGTGCGGGTCGACCGGATGGGTACCCTTGTTCCAGCCCTGCACATCTGGGCTGCACAAGCACGCCCGATTGAAAGGGTTGTTGGCGGGAGGTCGTCCTCTCCTATCGCTGAATTCAGATGCCTCTTCGCCATGGTCATCGTGGCAGATCGGTAGCTTGTACCAGTCCGCCCTGAATTAACAGATATTATCCCGATCTCTGTCGCGCCCGGACTCCTGGCTTTTTCCTCCATCTCCCAAGACTCCTGACGCATCTGCATGGCGGGCGGACCTGGTCACAGCACCACAAATCTCCCGTCTGTACGCCGATGAGCCATGGAAGGTGTTCGTCCGCCCTAATCTGGGGTCCATGTTTGCGTCGACTGCGTGGATCGACTTGTTCCTAGGTCGAGTGAAGGCTTCCAACGAAACTTACTGCCAGGCGATCTGGGAGTCTACGCACTATCTAGTGCTTCCTGGTCGAGCACAACATGATCAAGGCCTGCTCTTGTTCCAGAGAAACCGAAAGAGGCGCCGGAGTCGGGCAGGCGAGGCCTGGCAGACCCTATGCCAGTTCGTCCTGAGAGGGATGCTGGCCCGCGAGTGCGACCTCGACATCTTCTTGTGTCCTGTGGTTACCCATATGGCCAAGCGTCGGGTTGAGAAAGCCGGGGTGCTAGCTGACGACGCGCCTGGTATCCCGGTCTTCATTGCGACGAGCCGGTCACAGACCTAAAGGACGCTTTGACCCAGATCGATCGGAAGGAGCCCTGGCGCAATCAGTACCAGAACCAGATCGAAGACCATCCGGCGCTGACTATCGGCCTTCTGTGGGGCGATAATGATCCTTGATGCAGCAGTTAGCTGACCAGATAATTCGTAATACATATCATCATTCTTTTCACATTCCTGATCATCCAATCACTTGACCAAATTCATCACTTTCTCCAAACTTGCACCAACACGTTATCATATACAATTTACATCGACATCGCGAGAATCATCACTACGTTCGTCATTCCACTACTCCAGTTCGTCACGGTTCATCACAGTTCATCATAAATTCACAAAGTTCCGACCTCACACATATTCACACCGATCGATACACTGATCGGCGCTACTGTGTGTCTTGATCTTCGTGGGTCTGCATCACTGCGAAGCGATTCCGACTGACTCGTTCTCGCTCGAACTCTCGTAGCAGTGCTCCAAAATTTAGGTAGAGTTCGTCGATCCAAGTTTCTTCATCATGATCCTTCCAGCGGACAAGATATTCTCGGTGGGTGATCTTCTTGACCGATCGGACATCCAGCACCTTTTCCACCTAGAACCGAAACGGTTCTTCTTGACCGATCGGACATCCAGCACCATTTCCACCTAGAACTCGTCTTCTTCCAATGGCCTTTCCCAACTGTCCTCCGGCAGCAGAGCCTCATCGAAATCGAATCTCTCCGCTTCGTACACCAGGCAGGGCATTTTAGGCCGATCGGGGAATTCTCTGACCAGCTTCAGCTTGGACACGTGCACGATCGGAAAAACTTTGTAATCCGTGCCGATCGTGATCAGACGGGCAGCATGCTCACCGATCAGCTCTGCTACACGGAAAGGACCGTGCCACATGTGAGCTAAATTCTTCGCATAGCCTTCCTTGAGCCGATCGAGGTATAACCATATCCTCGACCCTGGTTCAATACCATGAGGGCGGACCTGATCGTTATTCCGGTCTGCCCGATCTTGTGTGGCCTGACGCAACTTTTCATTGAAGACTTCTTTCGCATGCTGGTAATGCTTCTGGACCTGCATACGCCAACGACGGGCATCGCGGTCGCGGGTACAAGTGCAGCCGATCGGTATCGCCGCTTCAAGTGTCGATCGAGGGTCCCATCCATATGCCAGATAAAAAGGTTTCGCCTCGGACCCGATCGGTTGAAGAGTTGAGTGCGAATACCAGTCTCTCTGCATACTCGTCCCAGTCACGTTGGTACGGATCGGCCACATACATCTTAATCGCCCTTGTGATTGTCTGCACCATGCGTTCAGCCGATCCGTTCGCTTGCGGGCGATATGCCATCGTCGCGCTCTGCTTCTGGCCCAGCATGTTATTGAACGATCGGAACACCTCGGCCATAAAACCAGGTTCCCGATCGTGTCTGATAACTTCGATGGCACCGAAACTTCTGAACACGCATTCCTCGTAACTCTGGGCGATCTGCTCCGCAGATCGGGATGCACTATTCTTTGCGATCACCAGACCAGTGAACAGGTCGATCCAGATCAGCAGCTCAGTATTGCCGCGCGTCGAGCTGGGCAGCGACGGTATGTGATCCATTGCTATCACCTGGAAATGTTATATAGCCCCGATATTTCCGGGCGATCGCTCCTTGATTATCGTTCTGCCCTTCCGGTCTCAAAATCTGTGCAACAGCCCACATATTTCTGCACACTCCGAAAAAGTCCTCTCCAGTGAAAGTGGGCCCTGATCTTGTGATATATGTCCTGCCTATGCCCTGATGTCCCCCTTCTAGACTCGCATGGTAGTGATGGAGGACATCCGGCTGTAGAAACTCAGGGATCACCAGTTTCGCCAGTCGGTCTCGATCGGCACTGTCTTGGTCAACATCCCGGCAGTAATATAGCAATCCGTTGTCATCCACATCGTAACTTTCCGCGATCTTGGAACACTCTTTCACTTGATCATTCGTTGACTTGGACAGTACACCGCGCAGATATGCTTTCACGTTGACAATCCACTCTTCTTCGTCCTGAGCCTTCGGGATCCGTTCCTCCCTTAGTTTCACAACGCGCTCACTCTGCCTTTTCTTCGGGAACGATCGGCGAGACTTCTGAGCTCGCGATCTAGTCGCCGCCATCACATGTACCTGATCGGGGCTGTCCTTGCGCTTGATCAACTCCGGGAGCCTGTTTATGTCCATAAGTTCAAGTAGAACGTCCTCCTCGGTGATCGTCACCCCGATCTGGTCCCGCATGGCTTGGGTCGCGAGGTGGTCGGCGCTTCTGTTCCAATCCCGTTTCACGTGCAATAGCTCTTGGTTGGGATAGTCTTCGAGCGCCTTCATCACCCGATAATTCAACAACTTCAGCCATGGTGCCTTACAGTCGATCTCCCCGGTGATCTGCCTTATCACCAGGTTGGAGTCACCACATATGATGATCCGACCTTTCTTCTGTGATGACAGCAGATCGAGACATAATAGGAGCCCCCAATATTCCGCCTCGTTGACCGTTACTTCAGGCGTGAAATCGGCGGCGGCTGCTACTATAGACCATTGTGGCAACTTCCACAGTATGGCACTATAGGAGCTGACCTTCTTCATCACGCTAGCCGATCCGTCAAAACTCAAGACCAGAAGTTCTTCATCCCTATCGACGATCGATGGCGGCAGCGAGATTGACTGTCGAGGTTGCTTCCTCGGGTCAATCGCTGTAACGGGGTTACATTCGGGTAACACTGAGTGCTGGTGTACATGAGTACACTACGGTTGAGGTCAGTATTGACCGAGTTGAAAGGTCTCGAACCTTTGGTTATTTTAACCAATCAGGGCAGGGGCCCTTGGTGTGGTGGTGTGTCAGCCATCCACGTGTCAGTACACAGGTGTGTACACTACATTTTAGCTAGGTACGAATTTGGTATGTTCTACTTAGTATTACATATAGTTTATATTAGTATAAATTAATTTAGGCTAATTACATATTAAATATATTCAGTTTACAAAAAAACTTAACACTGCCAGGCGCGCGACCACGACCGGTCGCGCGCGCAGTGAGTGCAGTAGCTAAAGGGAGCCCTCCCTTTAGCTACACCCTTAATAAGGGAACCTTGCCGTTAAGGCATTAGCGGAGCTAGGCGCGCGACCACGCCCGGTCGCGCGCGCAGTGAGTATTGTAGCCTAAGGGAGTCCTCCCTTAGGCTACCTCCCTTTATAAGGGAAGTCTTGTTACAAGGGGTTAGCGAAAGCTATCTGTAAACCACCCCGGGAATCTTGGCCCCGAGTAGGAGAGCTCTCTCCTACTAAGCCCTTTTATAAGGGCGTATCGGCTAAAGTAGCGGCGAACGCCGCTTAAAGGAAAGTCTTCCTCTGTGCGCTAGCCGCACCGTGCGTGTACGCACCCGGCTACATCTGGTAGCACTAATAGTCAATCCAACACCTGTGTTGGTGATCAACATCCTCTGCAAGGGATGGATCAGGACGATTGGGGTAAGCTAACCCCCGTCCAACAGGAAGCCTTTAAAAGGTGTTACCCATATTGGGTGAAGATGGCATGCGCCATCTAGTGGGGAAGGGCCTCGATGCCGTGCGTGAAAGGGTGAATGCCCTTATCGCCCATGGGGCGAATCTTCGCGGTAGTTATCCCGCGTCTACGGGGGTGCGCCCTCCGATGTCCTTTAAGATAAAGGAATCCACCGGCGAGAAAGGTGAAAACTTTTATGTGTGGCTTCGAGAGATTGAAACCACATACGCCACCGCGAACGTGATCGAGGATCACCTGCAAGTGGGACTTGCACTGACCCATCTTACGGGCAAAGCCCGTACATGGGCGTTTACGTGTTAGGATTCGGTCACGACCGTGTTCCCGAACTGGGGAGTCCTTAGCGAAAGCTTATGGACAGGTATGCAACGTCTGATCTGGTTCTCCAGAATCAGCTGGCGTTTTTGAGGTGCCGTCAGGGCACTAGGGACTTGGAGACATATGTCAAATGACTGAAGACCCTGTTGGCAGGGATGTACGCGAAAGCGTATTCGGACTATGTGTCCATCCCCGTCTTCATGGGAGGCCTGAAAGAAGGGCCAGCACGTTCGGAACTGTTCCGATGCCTACCCCAATCCCTGGGGGAGGGGTTTAAGATGGCGTTTAACGCCGAGAGGAACTTTCGTTCCTCTAAAGTGGGTCTTGAACCCATGGACCTGAGTCAGGTCGAAACGGAAGAGAAACCTTCCGCTAAGAGTCATTTTGACTCTTTTTCGCAGAGCTTCGGGGCAGAGCTCTTAGCTATGATGCAGCGGTGGGCCACTAAGGTGCTTCCTATGTGGAAGCGTGGATCATCTGCGGAACAGATGTCCACAAAATCCCCAGAGAGATAGTCGCTGGAAAGGGCCGAGGGCGGCAAAAAGTCCCTCGCCCAACCCGTCGGGAAACAGCGGCTCCCAATAGGTGCGGGGCGCCTTACTGGGGGACCCCTCAGTGCTGTTAATCCCCACGGTAGGGGACGACAGCACAAAGCCACGAGGGAAACGGTGCTTTCTAGCACCGAGTTGGTGTACCAGCCAGGTTTGCTGGTAGTCCTTACGGACGTGAAGGCTTTGATAAGCCTTGGAGAGTCTTGATAGACTCTGTAGCGTCTGAAAATTATGTAGGACGAGCTTCTGTGGAGAAGAGTCGGCTGTATGCCGAGGCCCTAGAGGGACGTTCTCGTGACACGGCCCGTCTAGCGACGGGCGCATAGGTTTCTGTACCCAAGGTCCCGATTGACCTTAAGCTGAAGTTTGCAAACTTCGATAGCTAAGAACGTTGCCTGAGTCCTGGATTTGGACTCATTCTGGGCATGAAGTGGCTGTAACGCCACGAGCCATGGATAGACTGGAAGTCTAAGCTCATTGGGTCAACACACCCGCGACCGGGTGAAGCATTGGCGAGTCATGAACCCACCTTTGCTCGATCGCAAAAGCGATTCTGGCGTGAGATGCCAGAGATTGGGATGTCTGAAATGATCATTCCCAATGGCGTTAAGGAAGAGTTCCTTAACGAGGGGGATTCGGCGGTTAATCCCCACGCCGTGAACGGCGAGACTGGTGAGTTACCTGTGGTAACTCCAGTGGTAGGGGTAGAGACCCCTGTGGTTAAGCGCGAGGCGCTTC
>CM047583.1:22608751-22698819 GCA_026184515.1 Peronosclerospora sorghi
GGCGATAATGGTGAGTTACCTGTGGTAATTCCAGTGGTAGGGGTAGATAACCCTGTGGTTAAGCGCGAGGCGCTTCCAAGCGAATAGAACGGAAGTTTGTCTCTTTCGCACGTCGGAAATGATTCCGACTACGCCGTTATATGTGAGACCGGCGAGTCACCGGTGGTGGAGGTAGAGACCTATGCGGATAGGCGCGTGGCGCTTCCAATAGATGGGGCAATTGACTCCCCCCATCAGGGTGTCGGGATGAGTCCCGAGGCCAGTAGTCAGCAGTCCTACAGGATGCTGAATAGTGTGACAGGTGTTGTCACAGAAGGCGTAAGCCTGGAACGGTTGCCTGGGGTAGGCGAACTGTTGTCGTTGGAGGAGATGGCCTTCAACGAGTTTGAGACTGCTGTAAAAGCAGATGAAATCGACGAGGTTGTCGTATTGCGTCCTGAAGAGGAGTTGAACTCCTCATCCACGATGGACGAGTCAGTTTTGGTGAAAACCAAACAATGAACCAGCGATTTTTAATCGCTTGGTGACCCAACTCTTCCGCCGTCATAGAAAGTACGCTCAGACGTACATCGACGATATATTCGTTCATAGTCGTGCGGAAGGCGACTTGTTTGATATTCAGACGCACCTGATACATCTTCGAGCGGCGCTCGAATTTATGCGAGAGCATCAGTTATATGCAAACGCATCCAAATGTATCTTTGGTGCTGAGGTAATTCCTTTCCTCGGATGCTTCATCGGTAAGGATGGAGTGCGGGCGGATCCCGCGAAGGTGAAAGCCATTGTGGTGTGGTCTTCGCCTGTAAATCTTAGAGATTTACGGAATTGGCTTGGATTAGCCAATTATCTCCACAAATACAGCGAGAACTACGCTGAAATAGCGAAGCCATTGACGGGCATTCTTAAGAAGGATGTTGACTGGTGTTGGGAAACCAAACACCAAAACGCATTAGAAGCGCTAAAGGGGAGCTTGTTAAAAGCTCCCGTTCTTTCTCTCCCAGATTCTGGGAAACCATTTAGTGTCGACTGCGACGCCTCCGATTTCGCAATCGGATGTGCTTTGTTACAAGCAGACTACGCGGGACGAGAACGCGTGATTGCGTTTGAGTCGAGGCAGCTTAAAGCTGCGGAATGGGATTATCCCGTTCATGACAAGGAGCTACTTGCAATGAAGTATGCCCTTGTCAAGTTTAGGGTTCACCTACTCGGCTCAAAGCCGTTCGTGGTTTATACTGACCACGCGTCCTTACGGACAGCGACAAAGTCGCCTCATCTATCGCAACGGATGGTCCGCTGGCTCTCCTTCTTTGCGGAGTACAACTTTGAGGTTAAGTATAAACCTGGCAAGCAGAACGTGCTTGCAGACGCGTTGTCGCGTCGTCCCGATTACGAGCTCGATCACGCGACATTCGTCACATCGTCTGTGGTGGATCTCATGCGCCAGGCGTATGATAAAGACCCACAGTGTACGGCTCTTATCAGTGCGTTGGTGAAAAGGAACTTGGCTCGTCTGAGCCAACCCTGTCAAGTCGAGCGAAAGCTCGTTTACACCGTTACAGGTACTGCGACGGTTTGCTATATTATAGCATGGGCGCGGAGGACACTCCGAGGGTGGTTGTTCCTCATGATGAGGAGCTGAAATATAAAGTCATCTTTGAGGCACATGACGCCCCTACCGGGGATCATTTAGGTCGGGGTAAGACCTACTGCGCTTTAAGCGCTTTGTATTGGTGACCCAAATGTACAAGTGGGTCGGTGCGTATATTCGCACTTGTGAGTCGGGCTAGAGGGTCAAACCCTCTACAGATTCAGCTGCTATAGGAAACAGTTGGAAATTGCCAACTGTTCGTGAGGACCAAGTCAACCTATAGCATATAATTGGGAATTGCCAATTGTTCGTGTGGGCCAAGTCCATCTATAAGTATGAAGGTGAGCCTATGGCGGAGTAGCCGTTCCAACGGCGTGTTGAAAATCCATTTGGATTTTATCTTCGGTTTTACCGAAGTTCGGTTCCACCGGCGTTTCGGTCTTTGTAGACCGTTTGAGCAAGATGCTCACCTGGCAGCGGTGCCAGAGTCCATTGATGGACAAGAAGGAACGCGTTCATCGCGTTGTTATGGATTTTCTCCGGAGATTATGTCCGGATTCTCCAAGAGTTAAAGTGAGATGCTTCCTATGACCGAATTTGCCACAAACAATTCGGTGCATGCATCTACGGGGTTTACCCCGTTTAATGTGAACGGATTCGTAAATCCGCGGGTTACGTTGACGCCACGTGTGTGTGGCCCAGAGCTTGAGGGGGGAGGAGTCCCCGATGTCAGCCCTGTATGCTCCTGTCCGTTTGTTTGGCCTACCCGTCAGGGCGGCCGGCAGGCTGCACGACCAGGTGCAGCCCGGGTCTGCGCTTGTAGCCGCCACGTCTCGCGCACTGGGCGCCTTCCACGGCCCCAGCGACCTAGAAGAATCTATTGTTTGTTTGTTGGGCCTACCCGGCAGGGCGGCCGACAGGCTGCCCGACGGCAGGACGGGGCGGAGCGTCTGATGGCGCGACTCCATCATCGGGGTCAAATCCAGTATTTGGTGAAGTGGAAGGGTGGAAGGGTTATCCACATTCACAGAGTTCGTGGGAGTTTGAGACTCCCCTGCAGCAGGATTGCCGTGACGTCGTTGACGCTTTCGAGCGGGAGAATCCCGCTGTGAGTCAACGACCAAAGGGGCGGGGTAAGCTCCTTCAGTCCCAGTAGTTGGGAGCCCTCCGGAGGCAGATGCGGAACCCGCACTGTGCTCCCGCACCCTATTGAGGGCACGGGCGCTAGCATAGCGCATGAGATAAGGGGCACGTAACTGCCCCATGGGTTTGGCTCTGGCAAACGCCAAGCACAATGCCCTCTCTATCCGAACGTCACGTTCGGAATAGCTGTTGTACAGCTTTAAAAAACTCGGGGAGACGTTTCTCCCCTCCGCCTAAGCGTTGAACTTCTGTTCTGCCTCTCTGGCATATTCTCATTGCAGTAGAATGAAGGGAACCTCGCGGAGGTTCCAACAACGGCACCCTGTGCCTGTTTCTCGAGGCGCTCTCGATATGAGGTAGCAGTGAACTGCTTCTGCGTGAGCAGTTTTCCCGGAGTTGATTCCGGCGTGTGATTTGTTGCGGCTGTACAGTCGCGAGTCCAGGGGTATAGAAGACTAAACCCTTCTGTACCTCATTCCTGGACAACTTTGGTAGGTCACGAGGACCTCCAAAACGGTATACCGCCCGTGGAGGGCGCATGGGGGGCGTGCAAGGAAGCTTGTAACGCGTGTGCGGAATTTTGAGCCTCTTTAGCTGCGTCCAGCTCAGTAGTGGTGATCTCCTTCGGCGATTCGGATATGTCATCCGAGGTTGGTTCCGATGCGCAATTTCACGCGGCAGTATAGCCGCTGGTCCAGGGGTATAAGAAGATAAACCCCTCTTGATCTCGTTTTTAGCCCTCTTTTGAGGGTCGCGAGGTCCCTTCCGTGCCCGTCGGGCACGTCGGGCTTCTTGAACCAAGGACGGTTCATTGGTGGTGGTTGCCTGTGGCAATCTGGAGGTATCTCCCCTAGCGGGTAACGGTGGCGCACGAGTTAGTGCGTTTTTTCCACGTGTGGGGAATGGGTTGTATGACTGATAGCGCCTTTCGGCGCTATCAACATGACCAGACGTTAGGGAGAGATCCCCAAGGGCGTCCACTTCCGAGTTGTCGGAATAGGTTGCGTCCATAGCACCGCTGAAGGTGTACAATGGACATCCAGAGGTACTGGCGTTGGAGTTCTCCAACAAGATTTTGATTATTGCGTAAGCAACAGTTTTGATGGGGGAGGATGTAACGGGGTTACATTCGGGTAACACTGAGTGTTGGTGTACATGAGTACACTACGGTTGAGGTCAGTATTGACCGAGTTGAAAGGTCTCGAACCTTTGGTTATTTTAACCAATCAGGGCAGGGGCCCTTGGTGTGGTGGTGTGTCAGCCATCCACGTGTCAGTACACAGGTGTGTACACTACATTTTAGCTAGGTACGAATTAGGAATATTCTACTTAGTATTACATATAGTTTATATTAGTTTAAATTAATTTAGGCTAATTACATATTAAATATTATTAGTTTACAAAAATACTTGAGCCTGCCAGGCGCGCGACCACGCCAGGTCGCGCGCGCAGTGAGTGCAGTAGCTAAAGGGAGCCCTCCCTTTAGCTACACCCTTAATAAGGGAACCTTGCCGTTAAGACATTAGCGGATCTAGGCGCGCGACCACGCCCGGTCGCGCGCGCAGTGAGTATTGTAGCCTAATGGAGTCCTCCCTTAGCTACCTCCCTTTATAAGGGAAGTCTTGTTACAAGGGGTTAGCGAAAGCTATCTGTAAACCAACCCTGAATCTTGGCCCCGAGTAGGAGAGCTCTCTCCTTCTAAGCCCTTTTATAAGGGCGTATCGGATATATAGCGGCGAACGCCGCTTAAAGGAAAGGCTTCCTCTGTGCGCTAGCCGCACCGTGCGTGTACGCACCCGGCTAAAATCGCCATCAGAGCTTCATCCACTTCAGACCGAGGGGTTATACTGCCAGCCAATGTGCCCAATATCTCTTCCTCTCCCTTAATGCACTTGACGACCTCGAGGGACCACTGTGACAGGATCGCTGACCATCTGCCGAGCCGACCGTCCATCCCATTGGCCGATAATAGCCAGACTAATGTCGACTTTCTCGAAAGAACTTTTACAGGTCGGCTGACCAGCAAGTTATAGCACACATCCAAAATCCGTAGTAAAGCCAGAACTTCCTTTTCGACGACTTCATAGTTGACCTCGTTCGGCTTCAACTTCCGGCTCGTAAAAGTGACCGGGTGGTACACTCCATCATGTTCTTGCGCTAGAGTGGCAGAAATGGCCCACTTACTAGCATACACAATGACGATCGGTATTTTTCCGGATCGAAGTGCCTGAGAATCGGTGCCGTCGCCATCTTGGCCTTCAGCATACCGAAAGCAACCTGTGCACGCTTCATGTGGTCATCTGCCTCCACAGGAGAAAAATCTGCAGGCAGATCGGAGTCGCAGCCCTCTCGTAAAGTTGCCGATCTCCTTCGCGCAACATATGGTAGTCGACTTCCCGGAGCTCGTACAGCACGGCCGCGTATAGCGCGAAGTCTTCAATGAAGCGGCTGTAGAAATTCAGGCTCCCTAGGAAGGACTGCATTGCCTTCAGAGATCTGGGAAACGGGAGGTTGCTCAGTGATTCCAGATCCTTATAATTAGCCTCCAACCCACTGATTGACACCATATGACCCAGATAGGCGACCTTGGACATGCCCCAAAAAACTCTTCACAGCACGGATCGACAGGTTCCAGCGATCATATGTCTCCAACAACCGTTCAACCTTCTCGCACAGATCGCTCCATGACGAAGCAGGGATCAGTATGTCGTCGATATACGATCGCCTCCCCAGAACGGACGGTCTCCTTTCCCGATCGGGTTCACCCTCTGTAAATAAATCATGGTTTTCGGTGGGGTCCCGATCGGTACTGATCTTGAAGTGTCCATACAATGCGTTTTCGATCAGCCTCTGGTAGATCTGGGGTGCGTTCTTCAAACCGAACGGCGTAACAAATGCGGAAATATCGCGAGCCCGATCGGTCATCGAAACCACCCAAAATCCACTTGCCATATCTAGCGAGCAATACCATAGGGTCTTGTCAAGATATTCCAGCAGATCGCTGATCAGCGGTATCGGGTATACCATAAGCTTGGTCAACCGATTTACCAACCGATAATCGATGCACAACCTGATGTCGACGCCGTTCTTCTTGATCACAATCACGATCGGCGAGGCCCAAGGCGAGGTTGACGGTTTGATTATCTTGGTAGCCAACAGTCATTTAATAAGATCAGACAGCTTTTCTCGGTACTGTGGCGCCACACGTCGGCATCGCTGGGCGACCGGCTTGGCATTACCAACATCGATGTCACAGATTGCTCCGCGAGCAATAGGGGGTAAGGCATTGCCTTTCCCGATCAGAAGATGCTTCTTCTTCCATATCATTTTCTTAAGCTGATCGATCTGGTCGGGGCTGTTGACATCCCGATCACCCACTTGTAGATCATCCAAGGTGACTTCGGGCAGATCGGCAGACACTTCAGGGAGGACTGCCATCTGGCTCTCCAGCTCCTTAATGTACTGATCCCCGCCCTCATGTATGCAAACTTGATCATATTCTGGGGCAACATCACCCAAACCGTCCTGGTCGGTTGTACACTGCTGTTCCCGAACGGCGGGCTGCTCCTCGACGACGTCGATCTGCTTAGGCGCTCCATCGTGGTCCTCCCCAGCAATCTCATGTTCCCTTTTTTCTGTTTCTGTTTCCGGCTCCTCTGTCGCCTGTTCTTGTGGAACCGCCATGTTTATGAGCCTTGGGTCATCTGCTTGATGGTCCACCGTGTCCGGCGACTGCGGTGCCTTTCTTAGAACCAACATCTTCTTCGGGGTTGCATAGCTGGGTCGTTCCACCATAGGTGATTTATCTTCTTCCACCGTTCCATCATCGCTGACCAGATCGGTGGTCGCTTGGTATGCCAAGTTCTGCCACTCGACATACCGTCTCGATCCGATCGATACGAACCCCGCCTTTCTTGACACCTTCCCTTCCGATAGCCACATGCCAACAATAGTATTGTTGTCGGGCGTAAGCGGCTTGTCACAGATATTAGTGAGTCGAACGTAATCAAACCGGCCGGCGCTCTTCACAAAGGTCGGCACCCACCGGTAGCCCCTGGTCACCCATAACTTCCTTGATCGAAACCTTTTATGGACCGGGGTATCAGCGGATTGGCCGACTGGAATGGTGACATCTTGGTCCCACCTGACCAGATCGGTGTGCGATCCGTATAGGGGCCGCCGACCAGCTAACTGGATCTGGACCTCATCTGGGAGTGTAAGCACTCGATGAGACAGATCTAGGCGAATACCCGCCGACACCATGAAATCCATGCCTAACAGGGCATCCTGACCGGCCAGCTTGCCAACCCAAGCGCTGAAGAAGTAAACCAACGAACCCGATAGGGTGATCTTCGCGCGCGTCCTCCATTTGGTCATGTAAGAATTTTCCCCAATTCCAACGCATTCTTGTATCTGGGTATCGTCTATACGACATCCGACCTTAAGAGCAAAGGCGAAGTCGATAATCGAGACTTCGGCCCCAGAGTCTAACAACATCGTTGCCTTCTGGTTATTAATATTACCACAGGCTTTCGCCTGCTTAAACCATTTGTCGGGCGCATGATACTTCGAGTATCCGCGAGACTCCCCAGGCTGCAGATCTAACTGCATGACCACCTTCGATCGGAAATATTCATCAATCGTGAGATTTTAGACCGGATGATCCCGATCGACGCAATTGAGAACCTTGCCGATATATGCATAGATTCCAAACGTAGATCGCTCTGATCGATTCAGATTCCAACCTGGCGAGAGTTCTAGTTAACATCTTTTCCACGTCCGGTGGAAGCATCCCCGCGTGCTTACTCGGCATATACCACTTGCGCATCAGATTGAAAAACTACTCAATCTTTCACTGGCCGGCCTCGTGGATCTCTCCACATGACTTGCACTCGAAGAGGCAGTGATCGGTGGGGTGGCCGCGTCTTTCGCACTTCTTGCATGTTAATTTCTTCCAGCAGTCCCCACCGTAATGCTTGCTCGACCCTCAGTGAGAACACTTCTTGCGAGGTCGGTCCGGGTCGGGCTTGTTCTCGCTCCTGCCCTTCCAATCTGCCTGGTTAGGCGCCGATATGGTTCTTGGGGCAGGTTCCGTGATGGGAACGTGGCGACACTGGTCCTCATCCGTCTCCCGACTTTACAGGCCGCTACTTTTCTCTTCTGACCCGGTGCTGTCTTCAGTCACAATCGCCTTTACAACACGGGCCGATCTGGTTAAGGGCCTCTTCACAGGGTCGGTCTGGGTATTCGATATTTAGCGACCCGATCCAACGGCGACCTTCGCCCTCATACTGCACGAGTGTTGCAACGTCCGCAACGTATGCTCCACTTCCGTCACATCGTTTAGGCGCAGCAGAGTGATCTGATCTGCCAGCTCTTGGTCATCCAGGGTACTAATATAGTGACCCACGTGCTCCATAGCGGCACCGGTCGCGGGTTGCCTTCTTTGATTACTATTCCGGAGCGAATTGCGGCAACGTTCAGGCGGTGCAAATACTCGATCGGCGTCTCGTCGCCCCGCTTCTGCATATGGTGGTACTTGTGGGCGGTAGAAAATCCGGAGTTGCAGTACTTCCCCTCAAATTCTGAACATACCAGATCCCAATCAGATCGGACATCCCGACCCAACTGTTGGATCCAGTTCGCAACCGGTCCTTTTAGCAGATCCCTGAAGATCATACACCGTTCCTTTTTTGGTGTCTGATCCCGTAAGAAAGCAGACTTGACCCGACCAAACCACGACCTGGCTTGCACTTCGTCGGCGTCCTTGCCATTAAAGTCCTTGAGGTCCGTAGTCGCGGCCATACGAATACGTGGGATCGCGGCAGATCCGAGATCAAATGCGGTAGTAGAGGCTAGGTTAGCCTTACGCGTTCTGCCCGCCCCTGCACTGTCTGACCCATAGTGGTCACCCAAATCGCCGACCGACTCCATGTCGTAACCGCTATTCTTGCTCGATCGGCGCGGTCGGGTTGGTTGCGGCTTGCGTCTTCCTTTTTCGACTGGTTTACCACCTCGGATAGCCTTATCCGCTGATGCCACTGACTCCATATCCACATCCCGGCAAATATTGACGTTTTTCCGGGCAGATCGGTCCTGGGCAGGTGGGCGCGGAGGTGATCGGCATCGATCTCCCAAGAAACGCTCCATCATCGCTTCAAACATGGCTTGGACGTTGGCTTGGGTCATGGGCAACGTATTGGTGTCCTCCTTTGGAGGTACTGAAGCCTGTGGGGGCTCCTGGGGCCCCGACTGGCATGCAGCCCCTTGTTGCCGCACGTCCTTTTTATGCTCCCATGGGGTCTGGTCCGACCCCATTGTCATCCGCTCTACACCGACCTCCAACTCCGATGAGTTGTTAGAAGCAGGTGGATACTGATACAACGACTTATCGTCGGAGCACACATCGTCGTATACTGCCGTGGTCTCGGCGACCTTCAATGCCGCGGTGGGAGTTGAGCGGCGGACCACCCCCACCAACGGCACCAAATGGTCGTGGAATGTAACAGGGTTACATTCGAGTAACATCTAGCAGGTGGTGTATGTGATTACACTACGGTTGGGGTCAGTATTGACCGGTTCGAAAGGTTTGAACCACTGGTTATTTTAACCAATCAGGACAGGATCCCTTGGGGTGGCGTGTCAGCCATCCACGTGTCGGTACACAGGTGGTGTACACTACATTTTAGCTAGGTACGAATTTGGTATGTTCTACTTAGTATTACATATAGTTTACATTAGTTTAAATTAATTTAGGCTAATCATATATTAAATATATTCAGTTTACATTTCACTCTTTCTTACAGACGCATGACCTCGACCGGTAGTGCGTGTAGTGAGTGCCGTAGCGTAAGTGGAGCTCCCCTTAGCTACACCCTTAGTAAGGGAGCCTTGCCGTTAAGGAAGTAGCGAAGCTACAGTAAACCGACCCGGGATCTTGGCCCGAGTAGGAGAGCTCTCTCCTACTAATCCCTTTATAAGGGCGTATCGGCTAAGTAGTGGCGAACGCCGCTTTAAGGAAAAGTCTTCCTATGTGCGCTAGCCGCACCGTGCGTATACGCACCGGCTACATGGAAGGTCAATATTGACATCTCCAACTTCCAAGTATCCCGAGAGAAGAGTTTCTGCACGTTGGTGAGATTTCGCACCTTCATGCCGACCTCGGCCAACATCGCCAGCAGGTTGTTCACCAATAGCAACGGCCGATCGCTTTGGATCGGCTCGGTGGTGGGTCCGAGAAGGCGATCGGGGATCAGGGGGTCTATAATCCACATGACCTGGTCTTCGCGAATAAATCGCTTCAACTTGTAGTACATCCTGGTCAGGTCTTCTTCTTTGATGACCCCATCCCCGACCTGCGACTTCTCTTCCAAGTCGTCTTCCTCGGACGGCATTCTGAGCCTCTGCTTGGGAACCTTGGAGGGGGGTGGGCTGGATCGTTCCGATCAGCCTCCATGTAGTTTTCGCTTTTTATTTTCTTTTCGTCAAAATATTCATTCAAATCCATAGGATCAGGACAAAAGTCCTGATCCTTTCCGGAACTATAGCAAGACCTGCTATAGTCCCGATCGGCTCCGGTGGGAGCCTTATGGGGAGGAAAAAACTTATTAATCCCGATCTGGTCCTCCACCCGTCCAGATCGGACATCGCCATCCTTATCAACAACGAGAACATAAGGCGATAGCCGTTCCTTATGTTCTCTCCAGAACGATTCCACATTCAATTCATTGTAATCAATTCTTTGCTGAATATCGCTGCGGTGATATCCACGATCACCAAGTGATCCGGGCACGCGCACCATTGTAGTGGAGTCAAGTTCAAAATCGAACACCGTAGTGTCGAGAACCTGACCACCATCGTGCCCGGCCTTCCAACTAACGAGGGGTACCCCGCGAACCTTCGTCTTCGATCAAATCGGATCGTCCGCTGCTGGCAGACGACCGATCATCAACACAGGACGCCTGGTCCGATTTGTTCTGCATCTCACCTTGTGTACCGGATGGATTGGGCTGGTAACACACTCGGTGGATCGGTGCTGGGAATTGACTTGTGGTCTAAATGTGGTAGACCGTGCTGGGTAATGTACCCTGGTCGGAACGCTTCACCCTGGGTACGGGTAGACCAGTTATACTTGAATGAGTATAGTCCAGAGCAGATCGCTGATCCGATCGTAAAGCCCGACCAATATGGGAGATAAACTCCAGTAATCCAATAGGGTCCAATAGTCCAATAGGGAGATCCAAATGAGAACGTGACACACTCAACGAACGATATCTCCACGAAATAATCCAATAGACGTAATAGCACGCTCCAAACGTGCGCAAATTAAACTTGAGAGGTCGACCAAAGTGCACTCCCGTCGAGGGACTTCCGGCGGGCCAAATGCGTCTATGACGCGTCCTGGCCGGGTATAATGAGCTGGAGGGGATTATTCGACCCTCCGCCCCCAAACACTCTGCGGCGTGCAGAGGAGACTGACGTAGCAAGGCGAAACGACCCCGGTTGAGTTAGAGGTCCAACGGTTTCTTAGAAGAAGCTAAAGCCAAAACCTATTAAGTAAAACCCAAACTTGGCAAAACCCAAACTAAAAACTACCTACCCCCTATAGTCCCCAATATGTACCAAACATGAAAATATGTAGTACACGCAATCTCATGTGACTTACCCAATCCGTGTTCTTGACACTCCTTGCACATGACCGGCTTAAAAGCCTCCTGGATTTCCACCAATCCGGTCTCCGATAAGCCGATCGGTCTACAGCTGACCGGAAACGACCAAAATTCTTGGGTCCGCTTCACCACACGATCATCAATCTGCGATCTTTGACCCCCAGTTTTTCCCCGGGATCTCGAATCGGCGATTTTCCACCAGATCTACACCTGTCGATCTGCTACAAAATTGCTTGATCTGCATCGGAATTGCACTGATCTACGTCCCCAGTCAACTGGAGATCGACCCACGCCCAAACCGTCGGGTACAAGGTGAGGCCTGTCACAGGACAACCGGAGGACCCCCTTCGCGGAGAAAACTTCCGCCACATGATCAAGTACCCGCGTAATCGACAGAGTCTATGTTGAAGTCGTCCCAGAGAAGTCTGTCTATCAAGATTAGACATGACAGATGCTGCCTCATAAGCATTTTCAACACTTACTTAGCGTTCTCAAAGACATGTGAGGATCTGAAAACACCCGTGCCGATGATGGGGATTCCCAACAATCCTTGATTCAAGAATTCCATTTATTGACTATCCAGGTCCACGATCTTGTCAACTTCGTACTCAGCAGCTATGTTTAATCAAACTAGGACTCGTCGACCTATACCATCGTCATCCTTGTTGGAAGGGCGCGCAATTCCTGCAGCACCTCGCGTCGCGTGATTTGTTTTTTTGGCGACTTTTCGATGAAATCGTGGGGTGCTGTACATAAGTTAAGTACAGAAACTTACATCTACAGTATATCCATATATATAATATAATATAATTTGATCCGACTTTTGGTGTACGTAGCTCCCATTTTGATTGGCTGAAATTGACTGACTTACGTAGAATAGCATCGAAGACGAACACCGAAGATGGGGAGGAAGAGGAGGAGGAAGAAAAGCACAGCACTGTTACGGAAGAAGAGCAATATGATGACGACGCCCAAGATGACGACGACGACGACGAAATGAAGACGACGAAGAAGAAACAGCCGGTCGTCGACGTTTGTCCAAGAAAATGCGTGATCATATTGCGCAGGACTTGCATGTTGCCAAGATGAAGAAATTGGATGCGCTAGACAAAATAGATGATGCTGAGGATGAACTTGATGAAGGCTTAGTATGAGGCGACGACGTAGAAGTGGATGTTGCGAAGAAAGCCACGGCCGCTACTGAAAGCGAAATGGAGGAGGCGGAGGAGGAAATCGAAGATGCAGAATTGGAGGAAAAACTGGAGGAGAAAATCGAAGATTCAGAATTGGAGGAAGCAATGGAGGAAGCAGTGGAGGAGGGAAAGGAGTTGGAGGACGCTGAAGATGGGGAGGAGGAGGAAGAAGACGAGAGCGATGACGAGGATACTATTGACACCGTATAGAAGTCAAAGAATTCCTCGACAAAGTCAATGTCCGTACAGAAGAAGACGATGACGACGAAGATAAGGATGACGACAACGTAGAACAAAATCAAATGTCGACCCCAGCCAAGAAACCATCAAAGATATCGAAGTCTAAAGCAAGTCAAAGTCAGAAACTATTATATATACAGATAATGTATACATATTTTCTCAGGTCAACCCCAATTTAAATTCTGCAGTGTTACAAACATTAAATTTATTTCCCCGTTGGTACAACGGGGCACTATGCTAGTCTACATATATAAAAGAATACCATTTCGTCGATGATCCCGTACCTAAGAGAATTATCTTGATATATGTATGAATTTGAATAAGTATGCGATCCCGTTACCTAAGCGGATTATCTTGATCTAAGTATGAATCGATTATCGATTAAGTACGCGATCCCGTACCTAAGCGGAGACAAACTGTACTATCGATTTCTTTTAATTGGTTACAAATAGCGGCTTTACATACCGACATTTTGCAGGCGGTGAAATTGCCACGTGGCAGGGCGGCTGCGCTCATTACGCCACCACTGGAAGTTGTTAAGACGCGCACAAGGAGCCCGGAGTGTTGTCGATGGTGAGCTTATACCACCTGATTTATGTTCCGTGGATTTGATCACTTTTTTGTTGCGGCAGGCAAACAGGTACAGGGGCTATATGAAGACCTAGCGCAGAACTACGAAGGAAGATTTAGAGGCTACAGATGATAGTGGTCGCACGCGTTACTACAAGCAGTAAGGCATGCGACCCAAGGATTGAGACCACATTAGTATAATGTAGAGTATATTTTTCGCTATCCTAACCCTGGAAATACATGGGGGGCAAGTTTTGTAGACGGACAGACGGTTTTTATGCCCTGCCCCGTCGATACGACGGGTCCCATCCCCTAGTATATGCATATTATTAGTTTAAGTCTAAATCTTAACACTAATAAAATCACTTTTGAATTTGACTTATTTCGATCACGTGGATATTTTGGAGTGGATTACGCCGTGATTATGGCTGGAAGTTTCTCTTGATTTTCTCGTTGTTGGTGGATTGTGTTACGGTCTCGCTCCAAGTGAAGTGGACCACTAAGTGGATATTTCGTGGGATATAACGTGAAAATACAGTTTTCTTGCGTTTTATTACTGGTGTTACGTTTTTTTCTTTTGCTATCGTCTAGTTGTGGAAAATCACGCACTAGTACTCCCAGGGTGCTTGGTATGCGTGTGTATCAGTACGCTAGAGAGACATGTGTGACTACTAACAGGTTATGAGCTCAAACGTGAGCTGTAACACGTCAGATGATGAAGTCAAGCCTGCCGATATGATGCAGCTGCTCGGGAACATTGTGGATCGTCTGGATAGGCTTGAATGTCGATTAACGACAAAAGGCAGCGTGAAAACATTGCACCAAGGGCCAAGGGAGACACCAAAATGAGTCTTTCCTTCCTTGGAGGGAGTGGTGACGACAGGAGGGGTTATGTCACGTGTTACAAGGCAGGATGAGTTTTGAAGGCATCATCCATGCCGGCAAGGATGACTTCACTCGAGCAGGCAACCCCGGTCGTGGTAGCCCGCGTGTGCAGCGGCACAATGTAAATGTGGCGAAGCGGACCCAAGAATTTTGGTCGTTTTCGGTCAGCAGCATACCGATCGGCCTATCGGCGATCGGATTGGTGGAAACCCAGGAGGCTTTTAAGCCTATCATGCAATAGGTGTCAAGAACACGGATTTTGGTAAGTCACATGAGATTGCGTGTACCTACATATTTTCATGTTTGTACATATTGGGGACCATAGGGGATAGTTTTGGTTTTACCGTTTAGGCCTCACTTAAACTCAACAAGAAGTCGCTATCTTTTTCGCTTTGTACATCAGTCGCATCTGCACGCCGCAGAGTGTTTGGAGGCGGAGGGTCGAATAATCCCCTCCAGCTCATTATACCCGGCCAGGACGCGTCATAGACGCATTTGGCCCGCCGGAAGTCCCTCGACGGGAGTGCACTTTGGTCGACCTCTCAAGTTTAATTTGCGCACGTTTGGAGCGTGCTATTACGTCTATTGGATTATTTCGTGGAGATATCGTTCGTTGAGTGTGTCACGTTCTCATTTGGATCTCCCTATTGGACTATTGGACCCTATTGGATTACTGGAGTTTATCTCCCATATTGGTCGGGCTTTACGATCGGATCAGCGATCTGCTCTGGACTATACTCATTCAAGTATAACTGGTCTACCCGTACCCAGGGTGAAGCGTTCCGACCAGGGTACATTACCCAGCACGGTCTACCACATTTAGACCACAAGTCAATTCCCAGCACCGATCCACCGAGTGTGTTACCAGCCCAATCCATCCGGTACACAAGGTGAGATGCAGAACAAATCGGACCAGGCGTCCTGTGTTGATGATCGGTCGTCTGCCAGCAGCGGACGATCCGATTTGATCGAAGACGAAGGTTCGCGGGGTACCCCTCGTTAGTTGGAAGGCCGGGCACGATGGTGGTCAGGTTCTCGACACTACGGTGTTCGATTTTGAACTTGACTCCACTACAATGGTGCGCGTGCCCGGATCACTTGGTGATCGTGGATATCACCGCAGCGATATTCAGCAAAGAATTGATTACAATGAATTGAATGTGGAATCGTTCTGGAGAGAACATAAGGAACGGCTATCGCCTTATGTTCTCGTTGTTGATAAGGATGGCGATGTCCGATCTGGACGGGTGGAGGACCAGATCGGGATTAATAAGTTTTTTCCTCCCCATAAGGCTCCCACCGGAGCCGATCGGGACTATAGCAGGTCTTGCTATAGTTCCGGAAAGGATCAGGACTTTTGTCCTGATCCTATGGATTTGAATGAATATTTTGACGAAAAGAAAATAAAAAGCGAAAACTACATGGAGGCTGATCGGAACGATCCAGCCCACCCCCCTCCAAGGTTCCCAAGCAGAGGCTCAGAATGCCGTCCGAGGAAGACGACTTGGAAGAGAAGTCGCAGGTCGGGGATGGGGTCATCAAAGAAGAAGACCTGACCAGGATGTACTACAAGTTGAAGCGATTTATTCGCGAAGACCAGGTCATGTGGATTATAGACCCCCTGATCCCCGATCGCCTTCTCGGACCCACCACCGAGCCGATCCAAAGCGATCGGCCGTTGCTATTGGTGAACAACCTGCTGGCGATGTTGGCCGAGGTCGGCATGAAGGTGCGAAATCTCACCAACGTGCAGAAACTCTTCTCTCGGGATACTTGGAAGTTGGAGATGTCAATATTGACCTTCCATGTAGCCGGTGCGTATACGCACGGTGCGGCTAGCGCACATAGGAAGACTTTTCCTTAAAGCGGCGTTCGCCACTACTTAGCCGATACGCCCTTATAAAGGGATTAGTAGGAGAGAGCTCTCCTACTCGGGCCAAGATCCCGGGTCGGTTTACTGTAGCTTCGCTACTTCCTTAACGGCAAGGCTCCCTTACTAAGGGTGTAGCTAAGGGGAGCTCCACTTACGCTACGGCACTCACTACACGCACTACCGGTCGAGGTCATGCGTCTGTAAGAAAGAGTGAAATGTAAACTGAATATATTTAATATATGATTAGCCTAAATTAATTTAAACTAATGTAAACTATATGTAATACTAAGTAGAACATACCAAATTCGTACCTAGCTAAAATGTAGTGTACACCACCTGTGTACCGACACGTGGATGGCTGACACGCCACCCCAAGGGATCCTGTCCTGATTGGTTAAAATAACCAGTGGTTCAAACCTTTCGAACCGGTCAATACTGACCCCAACCGTAGTGTAATCACATACACCACCTGCTAGATGTTACTCGAATGTAACCCTGTTACATTCCACGACCATTTGGTGCCGTTGGTGGGGGTGGTCCGCCGCTCAACTCCCACCGCGGCATTGAAGGTCGCCGAGACCACGGCAGTATACGACGATGTGTGCTCCGACGATAAGTCGTTGTATCAGTATCCACCTGCTTCTAACAACTCATCGGAGTTGGAGGTCGGTGTAGAGCGGATGACAATGGGGTCGGACCAGACCCCATGGGAGCATAAAAAGGACGTGCGGCAACAAGGGGCTGCATGCCAGTCGGGGCCCCAGGAGCCCCCACAGGCTTCAGTACCTCCAAAGGAGGACACCAATACGTTGCCCATGACCCAAGCCAACGTCCAAGCCATGTTTGAAGCGATGATGGAGCGTTTCTTGGGAGATCGATGCCGATCACCTCCGCGCCCACCTGCCCAGGACCGATCTGCCCGGAAAAACGTCAATATTTGCCGGGATGTGGATATGGAGTCAGTGGCATCAGCGGATAAGGCTATCCGAGGTGGTAAACCAGTCGAAAAAGGAAGACGCAAGCCGCAACCAACCCGACCGCGCCGATCGAGCAAGAATAGCGGTTACGACATGGAGTCGGTCGGCGATTTGGGTGACCACTATGGGTCAGACAGTGCAGGGGCGGGCAGAACGCGTAAGGCTAACCTAGCCTCTACTACCGCATTTGATCTCGGATCTGCCGCGATCCCACGTATTCGTATGGCCGCGACTACGGACCTCAAGGACTTTAATGGCAAGGACGCCGACGAAGTGCAAGCCAGGTCGTGGTTTGGTCGGGTCAAGTCTGCTTTCTTACGGGATCAGACACCAAAAAAGGAACGGTGTATGATCTTCAGGGATCTGCTAAAAGGACCGGTTGCGAACTGGATCCAACAGTTGGGTCGGGATGTCCGATCTGATTGGGATCTGGTATGTTCAGAATTTGAGGGGAAGTACTGCAACTCCGGATTTTCTACCGCCCACAAGTACCACCATATGCAGAAGCGGGGCGACGAGACGCCGATCGAGTATTTGCACCGCCTGAACGTTGCCGCAATTCGCTCCGGAATAGTAATCAAAGAAGGCAACCCGCGACCGGTGCCGCTATGGAGCACGTGGGTCACTATATTAGTACCCTGGATGACCAAGAGCTGGCAGATCAGATCACTCTGCTGCGCCTAAACGATGTGACGGAAGTGGAGCATACGTTGCGGACGTTGCAACACTCGTGCAGTATGAGGGCGAAGGTCGCCGTTGGATCGGGTCGCTAAATATCGAATACCCAGACCGACCCTGTGAAGAGGCCCTTAACCAGATCGGCCCGTGTTGTAAAGGCGATTGTGACTGAAGACAGCACCGGGTCAGAAGAGAAAAGTAGCGGCCTGTAAAGTCGGGAGACGGATGAGGACCAGTGTCGCCACGTTCCCATCACGGAACCTGCCCCAAGAACCATATCGGCGCCTAACCAGGCAGATTGGAAGGGCAGGAGCGAGAACAAGCCCGACCCGGACCGACCTCGCAAGAAGTGTTCTCACTGAGGGTCGAGCAAGCATTACGGTGGGGACTGCTGGAAGAAATTAACATGCAAGAAGTGCGAAAGACGCGGCCACCCCACCGATCACTGCCTCTTCGAGTGCAAGTCATGTGGAGAGATCCACGAGGCCGGCCAGTGAAAGATTGAGTAGTTTTTCAATCTGATGCGCAAGTGGTATATGCCGAGTAAGCACGCGGGGATGCTTCCACCGGACGTGGAAAAGATGTTAACTAGAACTCTCGCCAGGTTGGAATCTGAATCGATCAGAGCGATCTACGTTTGGAATCTATGCATATATCGGCA
This sequence comes from Peronosclerospora sorghi, assembly GCA_026184515.1. NCBI lineage: Eukaryota > Oomycota > Peronosporomycetes > Peronosporales > Peronosporaceae > Peronosclerospora > Peronosclerospora sorghi. The sequence continues at coordinate 22,627,229 of CM047583.1, forward strand.
AGGTTCTCAATTGCGTCGATCGGGATCATCCGGTCTAAAATCTCACGATTGATGAATATTTCCGATCGAAGGTGGTCATGCAGTTAGATCTGCAGCCTGGGGAGTCTCGCGGATACTCGAAGTATCATGCGCCCGACAAATGGTTTAAGCAGGCGAAAGCCTGTGGTAATATTAATAACCAGAAGGCAACGATGTTGTTAGACTCTGGGGCCGAAGTCTCGATTATCGACTTCGCCTTTGCTCTTAAGGTCGGATGTCGTATAGACGATACCCAGATACAAGAATGCGTTGGAATTGGGGAAAATTCTTACATGACCAAATGGAGGACGCGCGCGAAGATCACCCTATCGGGTTCGTTGGTTTACTTCTTCAGCGCTTGGGTTGGCAAGCTGGCCGGTCAGGATGCCCTGTTAGGCATGGATTTCATGGTGTCGGCGGGTATTCGCCTAGATCTGTCTCATCGAGTGCTTACACTCCCAGATGAGGTCCAGATCCAGTTAGCTGGTCGGCGGCCCCTATACGGATCGCACACCGATCTGGTCAGGTGGGACCAAGATGTCACCATTCCAGTCGGCCAATCCGCTGATACCCCGGTCCATAAAAGGTTTCGATCAAGGAAGTTATGGGTGACCAGGGGCTACCGGTGGGTGCCGACCTTTGTGAAGAGCGCCGGCCGGTTTGATTACGTTCGACTCACTAATATCTGTGACAAGCCGCTTACGCCCGACAACAATACTATTGTTGGCATGTGGCTATCGGAAGGGAAGGTGTCAAGAAAGGCGGGGTTCGTATCGATCGGATCGAGACGGTATGTCGAGTGGCAGAACTTGGCATACCAAGCGACCACCGATCTGGTCAGCGATGATGGAACGGTGGAAGAAGATAAATCACCTATGGTGGAACGACCCAGCTATGCAACCCCGAAGAAGATGTTGGTTCGAAGAAAGGCACCGCAGTCGCCGGACACGGTGGACCATCAAGCAGATGAGCCAAGGCTCATAAACATGGCGGTTCCACAAGAACAGGCGACAGAGGAGCCGGAAACAGAAACAGAAAAAAGGGAACATGAGATTGCTGGGGAGGACCACGATGGAGCGCCTAAGCAGATCGACGTCGTCGAGGAGCAGCCCGCCGATCGGGAACAGCAGTGTACAACCGACCAGGACGGTTTGGGTGATGTTGCCCCAGAAGATGATCAAGTTTGCATACATGAGGGCGGGGATCAGTACATTAAGGAGCTGGAGAGCCAGATGGCAGTCCTCCCTGAAGTGTCTGCCGATCTGCCCGAAGTCACCTTGGATGATCTACAAGTGGGTGATCGGGATGTCAACAGCCCCGACCAGATCTATCTGCTTAAGAAAATGATATGGAAGAAAAAGCATCTTCTGATCGGTAAAGGCAATGCCTTACCACCTTCTGCTCGCGGAGCAATCTGTGACATCGATGTTGGTGATGCCAAGTCGATCGTCCAGCGATGCCGAAGTGTGGCGCCACAGTACCTCGAAAAGCTGTCTGATCTTATTAAATGACTGTTGGCTACCAAGATTATCAAACCGTCAACCTCGCCTTGGGCCTCGCCGATCGTGATTGTGATCAAGAAGAACGGCGTCGAAATCAGGTTGTGCATCGATTAACGGTTGGTAAATCGGTTGACCAAGCTTATGGTATACCCGATGCCGCTGATCAGCGTTCTGCTGGAATATCTTGACAAGACCCTATGATATTGCTCGCTAGATATGGCAAGTGGATTTTGGGTGGTTTCGATGACCGATCGGGCTCGCGAGATCTCCGCATTTGTTACGCGGTTCGGTCTGTTCGAGTGGAATCGTATGCCGATCGGTTTGAAGACCGCGCCCCAGATCTACCAGAGGCTGATCGACAACGCATTGTATGGACACTTCAAGATCAGTACCGATCGGGACCCCACCAAAAACCATGATATATTTACAGAGGGTGAACCCGATCGGGAAAGGAGACCGTCCGTTCTGGGGTGGCGATCGTATATCGACGACATAGTGATCCCTGCTTCGTCATGGAGCGATCTGTGCGAGAATGTTGAACGGTTGTTGGAGACGTGTGATCGCTGGAACCTGTCGATCAGTGCTGTGAAGAGTTTTTTGGGGCATGTCCAATGTCGCCTATCTGGGTCATATGGTGTCAATCAGTGGGTTGGAGGCTAATTATAAGGATCTGGAATCACTGAGCAACCTCCCGTTTCCCAGATCTCTGAAGGCAATGCAGTCCTTCCTAGGGAGCCTGAATTTCTACAGCCGCTTCATTGAAGACTTCGCGCTATACGCGGCCGTGCTGTACGAGCTCCGGGAAGTCGACTACCATATGTTGCGCGAAGGAGATCGGCAACTTTACGAAAGGGCTGCGACTCCGATCTGCCTGCAGATTTTTCTCCTGTGGAGGCAGATGACCACATGAAGCGTGCACAGGTTGCTTTCGGTATGCTGAAGGCCAAGATAGCGACGGCACCGATTCTCAGGCACTTCGATCCGGAAAAATACCGATCGTCATTGTGTATGCTAGTAAGTGGGCCATTTCTGCCACTCTAGCGCAAGAACATGATGGAGTGTACCACCCGGTCACTTTTACGAGCCGGAAGTTGAAGCCGAACGAGGTCAACTATGAAGTCGTCGAAAAGGAAGTTCTGGCTTTACTACGGATTTTGGATGTGTGCTATAACTTGCTGGTCAGCCGACCTGTAAAGGTCTTATCAAGAAAAGTCGACATTGTCCTGGCTGTTATCAGCCAATGGGATGGACGGTCGGCTCGGCAGATGGTCAGCGATCCGGTCACAGTGGTCCCTCGAGGTCGTAAAGTGCATTAAGGGAGAGGAAGAGATATTGGGCACATTGGCTGGCAGTATAACCCCTCGGTCTGAAGTGGATGAATCTCTGATGGCCATTGACCCAAGGAAGCAACCTCGACAGTCAATCTCGCTGCCGCCACCGATTGTCGATCGGGATGAGAAAATCCTGGTCTTGAGTCTCGACGGATCGGCTATCGTGAAGAAGAAGGTCGGCTCCTATAGTGCCATACTGTGGAAGTTACCACAATGGTCTATAGTAGCAGCAGACGACGATTTCACGCCTGACATAACGGTCAACGAGGCGGAATATTGGGTGCTCCTTCTATGTCTCGATCTGCTGTCATCACAGAAGAAATCTCGGATCATCATATGTGGTGACTCCAACCTGGTGATAAGGCAGATCACCGGGGAGATCGACTGTAAGGCACCACGGATGAAGTTGTTGAATGCTCGGGTGATGAAGGCGTTGAAAGACCATCCCAACCACGAGATATTGCACGTGAAACGGGATTGGAACAGAAGCGCCGACCACCTCGCGACCCAAGCCATGCGGGGCCAGATCGGGGTGACGATCACCGAGGAGGCCGTTCTACTTGAACTTATGGACATAAACAGGCTCCCGGAGTTGATCAAGCGCAAGGACAGCCCCGATCAGGTACATTTGATGACGGCACTAGATCGCGAGCTCAGAAGTCTCGCCGATCGCTCCCGAAGGAAAGTCTGAGTGAGCGCGTTGTGCAACAGCTAAGGGCGGAACGGATCCCCAAGGCGCAGGACGAAGAAGAGTGGATTGTCAACTTGAAAGCATATCTTCGCGGTGAACTGTCCAAGTTAACGAATGATCAAGCGAAGGAGTGTTCAAAGGTCGCGGACAGTTACGAATTGGACGACAATGGAATGCTATATTACTGCCGGGATGTTGACCAAGACATTGCCGATCGAGATCGACTGGCGAAACTGGTGATCCCTGAGTTGCTACAGCCGGATGTCCTTCATCACTACCATGTGAGTCTAGAGGGGGGACATCAGGGCGTAGGCAGGACATATCACAAGATCAGGGCCCTATTTCACTGGAGAGGACTTTTTCGGAGCGTGCATAGATATGTGAGTTGTTGCACAGATTGCGAGACCGGAAAGGGCAGGCCGGTAATCAAGGGGAGATCGCCCGGGAATATAGAGGCCACTTACCCTTTCCAGGTGATAGCAATGGATCACATACCGTCGCTTCCCAGCTCGACGCGCGGCAATACTGAGCTGCTGATCTGGATCGACCTGTTCACTGGTCTGGTGATCGCAAAGAATAGTGCATCCCGATCTGCGGAGCAGATCGCCCAGAGTTACGAGGAATGCGTGTTCAGAAGTTTCGGTGCCATCGAAGTTATCAGACACGATCGGGAACCTGGTTTTATGGCCGAGGTGTTCCGATCGTTCAATAACATGCTGGGCCAGAAGCAGAGCGCGACGATGGAATATCGCCCGCAAGCGAACGGATCGGCTGAACGCATGGTGCAGACAATCACAAGGGCGATTAAGATGTATGTGGCCGATCCGTACCAACGTGACTGGGACGATTATGCAGAGAGACTGGTATTCGCACTCAACTCTTCAACCGATCGGGTCCGTGGCGAAACCTTTTTATCTGGCATATGGATGGGACCCTCGATCGACACTTGAAGCGGCGATACCGATCGGCTGCACTTGTACCCGCGACCGCGTTGCCCGTCGTTGGCGTATGCAGGTCCAGAAGCATTACCAGCATGCGAAAGAAGTCTTCAATAAAAAGTTGCGTCAGGCCACACAAGATCGGGCAGACCGGAATAACGATCAGGTCCGCCCTCATGGTATTGAACCAGGGGCGAGGATATGGTTATACCTCGATCGGCTCAAGGAAGGCTATGCGAAGAATTTAGCTCACATGTGGCACGGTCCTTTCCGTGTAGCAGAGCTGATCGGTGAGCATGCTGCCCGTCTGATCACGATCGGCACGGATTACAAAGTTTTTCCGATCGTGCACGTGTCCAAGCTGAAGCTGGTCAGAGAATTCCCCGATCTGCCTAAAATGCCCTGCCTGGTGTACGAAGCGGAGAGATTCGATTTCGATCAGGCTCTGCTGCCGGAGGACAGTTGGTAAGGCCATTGGAAGAGGACGAATTCTAGGTGGAAAAGGTGCTGGATGTCCGATCGGTCAAGAAGACCCGTTTCGGTCGCACCCACCGAGAATATCTGGTCCACTGGAAGGATCATGACGAAGAAACTTGGATCGACGAACTCGACCTAAATTGTGGAGCACTGCTACGAGAGTTCGAGTCAGAACGAGTCAGTCGGAATTTCTTTGAAGTGATGTAGACTCATGCGGATGAAGATCATGACACGCAGTAGCACCGATCAGTATATCGATCGGTGTGAATATGTGTAAGGTCGGAATTTTGTGAATTTGTGTAAACTGTGATGAACTGGAGTAGTTGAATGACGAACGTGGTGATGATTTTCGCGATGTGGATGGAAACTGTATATGATAACGTGTTGGTGCAAGTTTGGAGAAAGTGATGAATTTGGTCAAGTGATTGGATGATCAGGAATGTGAAAAGAATGATGACATGTATTACGAATTATCTAGTCAGCTAACTGCTGCATCAAGGGACATTATCGCCCCACAGAAGGCCGATAGTCAGCGCCGGATGGTCTCCAATCTGGTTCTGGTACTGATTGCTCCAGGGCTCCTTCAGATCGATCTGGGTCAAAGCGTCCTTCAGGTCTGTGACCGTCTCGTCACAATGAAGACTGGGATACCAGGCGCCGTCGTTAGCTAGCACCCCGGCTTTTTCAGCCCGACGCTTGGCCATATGGAGAACCACAGGATATAAGAAGATGTCGAGGTCTCATTCGCGGTCCAGCATCCCTCCCAGAACGAACTGGCATAGGGTCTGCCACGCCTCGCCTGCCCGACTTAAGCGCCTCTTTCGGTTTCTCTGGAACGAGATCAGGCCTTGATCATGATGCACTCGACCAGGAAGCCCTAGATAGTGCGTAGACTCCCAGATCGCTTGGCTGTAAGTTTCGTTGAAGGCCTTCACTCGACCTAAGAACGAGTCGATCCACGCAGTCGACGCAAACATGGACCCCAGCTTGGGGCGGACGAACACCTTCCATGGCACATCGGCGTACAGACGGGAGATTTGTGGTGCTGTGACCAGGTCCTCCCGCCACGCATACGGGTCAGGAGTTTTCAGAGCTTGAGGGAAAAGCCAAAATTCAGGTCGGGACATCGACCGGGCTAGATCTTGCTTGGTCAGGGCTGATCGGTGCAATTCATCGATCTGCCCCGGTGACCACGGCAGAGTGGCATCTGTAGTCAACGATGGGAGAGGTCGACCTCCGGCCAACAACCCTTTAAATCGGGCGTGATTGCGCAGCCCAGATGTGCCGGGCTGGAACGAAGCTACCGATCCGGTCGGCTCGTGCGTCGGTGCAGCACCATCACCCTGGGGGCTGATCGCCTTATTAGTCCCCGATGCAGGCTTCGCAGGAACGGAACCTCGGCGTTGATCGGACCGGGACTTGGATAACGCAGTCATCAAGAATTCGGAATCGCTCGATCCGCCCCCTGAGTCCTCTCCGGAGGAGACCTCTATACGCTTGGTGTGAGCGGCGCGGGGCGCGAGGGCGCACGAGATTTGATGATGATAGACGTATAACCCGCGTCCGAGCTTAGGCTTGGGAGATGCGCCAGCGTCTTGGCTTTCTTCTGGGACACTGCTCGATTCTCCTCGAGTTCGGAGTCACGCGCTATGCCCCGCGCCCTTGAGACCTTCGACTCGTCCTTACGCTTCTTGGAAGTTTGCGAATTTTCGGGGTGCTTACTTTTGGCCAATGAGTGGCTTCGGGTCCGGTCTTGATGCAGATCCGCCAGAACGGCCGATGCAGACCGGTCGGCGCTAGAGCATGCAGCTTGAAGCCGGTGCAACAAGTCAGTCAGCTGTTGATAGCACCGATTTACGGCCGCCCAGCGACGATTTGATTCCTGGGTCCAGGCGTCCTATCGGGCCTGGAAGGACTCGACCTTCCCAATCTGGTCCCGGACCACGACATGTAACTCGCTGATCTGCCTCACCAGGTCATCATGTTGGGTGCGGAGTAAGGTCCGATCGGAATGGTCCTCCAACCTCTGCCGGTCGACCACCGGGAGCTGTTCCAGGAGGTGGGATCTATAGGCCTCCAAGCGAGACAGATCGTGCCGTGCGACGATCAGCCCGTCCAAGATCGGTCGGAGCTGATCGCAATGATCATGAGACTGCCGATCAGCCGTGAGTAAGGAGTCGAACGTTTTGGGATATCGGCGGGCAATTGATCTACATGCAAAGGAAGGTCAGAGTAGACACAAGATGAGAACAGACCGATCGGCTTACCTGGCGTTGCTTGTTGGGCGATCTGGGCCCGGAGATGTGACTTTTCAGCGGTCACATCCTGCAACTTCGTGGACATGGGGATCAACGTATCCACCTCCTTCCGCAGTTAATAAGCAGACCTATAAACTATACCTTTATTTGGATTATCAAAACTTCTATTCGTTCCCTTGCCATTAATTTTCCTTTCTCATGTTGTATTGCAGTAGTGAAGAATCCCTGATGTCTAACTGGGACTGGAGCTCCTTGACTGTTTTTCGGAGCTGATCGGCCTCGATCTGATGCCTGTCCGGTATGTCGGACCCTGAAGTGATGGGGAAGCTGTCAGATCGGGCCGATCTGGTCGGCGAACCAATATGGGACGATGAGGAACGCAGGGCACCTGTAACAAAGAAGATCAAGAGAGGTCACAAGGCGATCGAGTGTGCAAGGCAAGTACCTGGCGAAGGTGGATTCGGAGATCCGTCCATTGGTAAAGTCCGCTTCTGTGAAGATCTGGATATGATGAGATCGGGACGCTACCGTTGCTCGGCTGCGACACAACTCAGGGGCGGCTGTGACGAAGCTGACCCAATAATTTTGGTCGTTTCCGGTCAGCAGCATACCGATCGGCCTATCGGCGATCGGATTGGTGGAAACCCAGGAGGCTTTTAAGCCTATCATGCAATAGGTGTCAAGAACACGGATTTTGGTAAGTCACATGAGATTGCGTGTACCTACATATTTTCATGTTTGTACATATTGGGGACCATAGGGGATAGTTTTGGTTTTACCGTTTAGGCCTCACTTAAACTCAACAAGAAGTCGCTAGCTTTTTCGCTTCGTACATCATTCGCCTCTGCACGCCGCAGAGTGTTTTGGGAGCGGATGGTCGAATAATCCCCTCCAGCTCATTATACCCGGCCGGGACGCGTTACGGACGCACTTGGCCCGCCGGAAGTCCCTCGACGGGAGTGCACTTTGGTCGACCTCTCAAGTTTAATTTGCGCACGTTTGGAACGTGCTATTACGTCTATTGGATTATTTCGTGGAGATATCGTTCGTGGAGTGTGTCACGTTCTCATTTGGGTCTCCCTACTGGACTATTGGATTATTGGAGTTTTGTTCTCGATTGGTTGGTCTCTACGATCGGATCAGCGATCTGCTCTGGACTATACTCATTTCAAGTATAACTGGTCTACCCGTACCCAGGGTGAAGCGTTCCGCCCAGGGTACATTACCCAGTACGGTCTACCACATTTAGACGACAAGTCAATTCCCAGCACCGATCCACCGAGTGTGTTATCAGCCCAATCCATCGGGTACACAAGGTGAGATGAAGAACAAATCGGACCAGGCGTCCTGTGTTGATGATCAATCGTCTGCCAGCAGCGTACGATCCGATTGGATCGAAGCGAAGGTTCGCGGGGTACCCCCCCCGTAAGTTGGAAGGTCGGGCTTGATGGTGGACAGGTTCTCGACACTACGGTGTTCGATTTTGAACTTGATTCCACCACATAAACCAGTACCAGCAGGCGTATGGAATGCAAGAAAATATGACGGCCCAAGGGTTTGGAGTGGCGCGTGCGCCCTCAACCAAACAAACGATGCTTCAAATTAAGACTTTTGAAGGCGAAGAAGTTTACAAAGGACTGGTCTCTGGATTTAAAACCTGGGGCGCAAATTTCTGCGCAAGATTAGCCTCGCCAAAGTGGCTTGCGGTTTTCAGTGGACAGAAGATGTCAAGGTTGACCTGCTGGGCGGTCCCAACAGATTCTTCCTACAATCGGCAGGTAAAAGGGTGGTGATGTGAAACACCAGCCCTTGGGTACCTCATGGACAAGATGTTGTCCGTCTTTCACGTTCAAGTGAACCCGGCGCAGGGAATGAAACTTTTCATGGGGGAGAAAGTGCCTGGGAGATAGTGGTCGGACCACGTTTTTTACCTGACTGCTATTGCAGACGCAGTCGGGTCGAATTGTGAGTCCTTGGTGCTTAATAACGAGATATATTACGCGTCACCGGAGATGCGGCAGATCCTCATCTACAAGTATGACCACACAAGGCCTGATTATCTGTGGCAAGCAGAAGAGTTCTGCCAGTTTTGACAGGCGGTGGAGTTTAATGACCGGCCGATCAAGACTTCCCATGGTGGATCAGAAAATTTGGTCGCCGAAAAGGCGAAAAAAATCAAGCAAGAAATGTGGTTGTTTTTATGCGGCGAAGAACGAAATTTTAAAAAGGATTAACCGGAAAAAAATTCTGGACAAGGAAGATTTCGCCTATATGATCGCCGAGGGAGATGGAAAAATCTTAACATACACGTGGGTGATGAACAGTCGTGCAAGCATGCACCTGACGTCGGATTTGAAGTTCTTCATTGATGTCATGAATGTGACCCATCAGTGTTATATCAAGTAGATGGAAAAAAATGAAATCACGAAAAAAGGCACGATTTTATACACTTCAATTGCGGAAACAAGAGTACGCGTGTGAAAGTAAAGAACGTGTATTACGTGGAAGGTGTGACCAGAAATATTTTTTTGTATGAGATTTTCGAAGAAGGTGGACTTATCCCATCATACCGAAATGGAAAGAGAACGCTGGTTAAGCGTGATTCCGGTGTTGGAATTGTTAGGGTGGATATGGACAGTAACGTCCTAACTGTTCAAGGAACAGTGGATAGGCCTAAGAAGGCCTACAAAGAATGGTTATGTCGGTGGCCGCTGCAAATAATGCACATTTTGTGGCTAATAGGGATGTACAGAGTGGAATCTTATGCATTTCCACTCTCTGATGGGGCATCTCAATTACGAAACGATTATTGCGCTTTAGAAAGATCCACAGTATGGAATATGGATCTCGGATTACACGCGTCGACACAGTGTTACATTCGCGCAAGACAAGAAGTCCGAGAACAAGAAGTCCAAGAAGGATAGCGGAAAACACGCGCCGATCGATCGGATCGGTTGCATGATCTATTCTGACTTCAAGGGGCCGATCACACCAATATATCGGTTGGGGAATATGTATCTAGTCAATTTTATTGAATAAAAAAGCAATTACGTGAGGATTTTTCTTGGAAAAAACGAAGGACAAGGCGTCCAAGAAGTTTGAGCACTTTTTGGCGTTTTCGAACGCAAGGTTAATTGCAAGATACACGTCTTGAGAACAGACGGAGGTGCAACGTACAGGTATGTGGACTTTTATTGCCATAGCACCGGCATTTCGCGGCAGATTAGTGAGGCCGGTAATCAGGCCAGTAATGGCAAGGCGGAACGCATGCATCAGACCGTGATGAATATGGCCCGGTGCATTTTGTTCAGAAGTGGTTTGAATTTGTCTTTCTGGGGGGAAGAAGCCGAGTACGCAGCGTACGTGCTAAATCGGACACCCACAAGCGCGAATCCTAAGCGGATGTCGCCGCTGGAAGTGTTAACAGGAATGAAGCTGAATCTTGGTGAAATCGTGACGTTTGGGTACCCGTGTACTGTGTACAGAAATCCGGGGACAAGCACGCTTGCGTATCGCGCCCAAATTGGCGTGATAATTGGAATAAGTGAAGAGAACAAGGGTTCCAAGGTCTTCCTCAAGCGCGAGCAGAAGTTCACGGTAACGCAGCACGTTAAGAAAGTAGAAACGCTGACCGAAGTACAGAATCTTCAGCTCAAGGAAACATTGACGGATGACGATGGAAGTACAGTTCAAGGGGTAAGCAAAGCGTTAGGAGGAGCTGCGCGCGCGTCAAACGAGCCGAAAGACGAAGAAAACGACAAAGAGCAAGGTCAAAGGTTTACGAAGGAAGCGGGAAAAAGGAGAAGAAAAAGAAGCCGTACTGGCCGAGACCGGCATGTCACGCGGCAATACGCCTAAAAGAAGTCTCAAGAAGAAGCGAAAGTCGAGGATAACGATGAAAAAAACAAGCGTCGAGTGGTAAATCTCATCACGGAAGGCGACCGAAAAAATATCGTGAGGCGATTAACCGCAAGGACGCGGACAAGTGGATGCAAGCAATGAAGGAGGAGATTGAAGGATTGCAAGCGAATCAAGTTTGGAATGTGGTGGAAAGACCAGCGTATGTAAAACCCCTGGTTATTCAAGGTGAAGACAGATTTGAGTGGAGATTTGGAGCGCTACAAAGCAATTCTATTGGCCTGCGGAAACGAACAGCGTTTCGGGGTCGACTACGAGTTAACATTCGCAGCGGTCATGCAAATGACCACAGTTCTAATTATTCTCACGCTAGCGCGGAAGTGGAAAATACAAGCGATGAATGGGGATAACCTCAAAGCTTACGTAAAGGCGTTGGAGGATGAGCATGAAATTTTCTTATAAACGACAAATGGAATGAAAATTGGACGAAAAAATTGGAGGAATTGAAAGTTGAGAACATGCAGCAAGTGGTTTTGGAGTTAAGAAAACACTCTACGGATTAAAGCAAGCCGGAAAGCAGTGGAACCGCTTGCTACATTCCAAATTAATTGACCGTGGTTACGAGCAAAGTTTTACCGACGGATGCCTATATTTCAAGAATATTGAAGGTAATACCGTGGTTGTTGACGTTTATGTCGATGATTTGCTGGTCACTGGAACCAAGGAAGAGTGCGGCAACATTTTTTTCGTGGATTTGGAAGATTTGGAGATTAAACATCTCGGTTTTGTTTCGAGATTTTTGGATATGCGCGTCAGCTACAATGAAAAGGACGGATATTTGCTGGACGAAGAGGTCATTATTAAGGACCTGCTTAAAGCATATAACATGCAAAATTCAAACTCTGTCAAGGCGCCAACTGTCGACGAATATGAAAACGAAGCGTTAAAGCGTAAAGAATTGCTGAAAATGGTGCTAGCGACGGAGAACCGTCAGTGAATGAATTTCAATCGTTGACTGGGAGTCTACTGTGGATTGCGCGCTATTGTAGGACATACATTGCCTAAGCGGTGCATAAAACCACGCGCAGGGCGCCTACAAAATTTGATTGGACGACTGCCAAAATAATCCTACGATTTTTGAAAGGAACTTGTGGATTGAAATTGCAAATGGAACTGAATTCTGAATGGAAGACCAAAGGAAGAAGTGAAGTGGCAATTTTGGGGTATTCAGATGCTGATTTCGGAGGGTCAAAAGATGACAGAAAATCTACGAGCGGTGGCAGCGTGATGATGGAAGGAGTTGTCGTACATTGTATTTGCAAATTACAGTCGTGTGTGTCACTGTCCACGATGGAAGCAGACCTTTAAGCAGCATCGGCGGTCGAGTGTGAACTAATTGGTCTCAAGGAAATGTCAATGGAAGTTGGAATTCAAGTAAATCTCCCGATGACGTGTCATTGAGCTAATCAAGCCGCGAAAAAGTTGATCAGTGGTGGTGGCAAAAGTTCAAGGACGAAACACATTGATATATGGGTAAAATATTTAATTTAAAAGTTAAAGAAGTTTGATTACACCTACTTACGAACCTACGGACACTATGTTAGCTGATGTTTTCACGAAGGGATTGGATCCGGAGAAGCTGAAGCGTATGCAGCGAGGACTTGGATTGATGGCGATCGAGATAAGGTAGGCGGAGTTCAGCGGAAAGTTGAGAAGGAGTGTTGGAAGGGCGCGCAATTCCTGCAGCACCTCGCGTCGCGTGATTTGTTTTTTGGCGACTTTTCGATGAAAGCGTGGGGTGATGTACATAACTTAAGTTAAATACAGCAACTAACATATATACATATTATTAGTTTAAGTCTAAATCTTAACACTAATAAAATCACTTTTGAATTTGACTTATTTCGATCACGTGAATATTTTGGAGTGGATTACGCCGTGATTACGGCCGGAAGTTTCTCTTGATTTTCTCGTTGTTTGTGGATTGTGTTACGGTCTCGCTTCAAGTGACGTGGAACACTAAGTGGATATTACGTGGTATATAACGTGGATAATACAGTTTGCTTGCGTTTTATTACTGGTGCTACGTTTCTTTCTGTTGCTATCGTCTAGTTGTGGAAAATCACGCGCTAGTACTCCCAGGGTGTTTGGAACGCGTGTGTATAGGTACGCTAGAGCAATATGAGTGATGACGAACAATCCTTGCATGTTTTCTTTGTCCGATAAGAATACTCATTTCCCAGCTTTATATTCCAAATGTATACGATCAAGAATAAGCTATTGATCCTGTTCAAAGTACGCGCAATTGCTGTAACACTACGCGTCGGAGGAACTGTATTATTGCGAGTTTTCGATGAAAACTTGTCGGGAGAACTTAACTTCTGTTAGGTACAGCACTTTACATATATGCATATTATTAGTTTAAGTCTTAATCTTAATACTAATAAAATCATTTCGAATTTTAACTCTAAAGTACACAAGTACACAAGCGGCGACAAGTACGGTTGTTGACTAACTGAAAGCTCTCTGTTACGTGGAGTGTGGAAATTTGTTTCGGTCTCGTTTCGTTTACGTGGATAAATAAAGTGGAATTAAAGTTGAATATAAAGCAAGTTTACGTTTTATTGCCGCTATTACACTGTCCTATGTTCGTTTGTTGTGGAATTTCACGCATAAGTACTGTATTACTACATGTAGTTCGAACGTGCACGCATTAGTACCTTGAAGCGAATATGAGTGACAACGAACAGATCCAATTTAATCCCGCATGGCAAGGTTAGTTAGCCAGGTGATGTGCGATTTGATCCAATCTTGCTTCATGTGCAATAAATCGTGATTGATCAAATCTTTAATGCCGATCGTTCAGCAACTTTAAGCGAGCCGCCTTGTAATCGATTCACTATAGCGGGAACTGCAAGTCATCTACTCAGCCGCGTAGATCGCTCGAACACTCAAAGTCGAGGAAACAACCACGACGGACCTCTCCAGAGATCTCGAAGCTGAAGAAAATAGGGAATGAAACTGCTTCTGCAACATATACAGATGTTTGCAGACCATTTAAACATGACGATGGAACTCTACTTACGCCATCTGCGCTGACGATGTCACGTTCAGATAATTCGGCGCTTTCTTCACAGAGAGAGGCTCAGTATTTATCTCACTGAATCGAACCTCACCAAGTTCACATCTACCAGGGCGGTCCCATGGAGATTACGTCGGTGATATCACCGATAGCACGCTGAGAGTCCAACAGATTAATATGTAGCGTAAAGTTCCCACAGAATTGCAAGTCGAGCAGCTTCCTCGTACGAGGCCGACGCATACTTGGAGGATCCCATGCGATAGACGCGATCTCGGGTCGGGAACACCTGCTTCAGACTCTGGGTCTTCTTCCCTCCTACCAACTTATTATGCACAATCATGGCAGTCAACAGACTCATTTCAATATCCAGAGTCAATGATTCGTTTGGGTAAAAGGCTCAGGTAGTGATCCCGACCTCCTTTCATATCCAACAGCGTATGAGCTATATCTGTCTTCTTAACCTAAAGGATTCGCTTTGTAAGGTCCTTTCAGCTTTCCAAAGAGACAAGCCTTGAGGATCTTGATAATTTGGTATTCTTTGAGGAAACGATACAGATGTTTCGTATGGACGTACAATATCTTGTCATGAGGAGGCGATCCGTTCATCAGATCTTCAGATAGTAATCAGATACGTATAGGTTTTTGACTTCTCAATTGCTTTCGGTATATCTCAGATCAGATTTTACATTTCAATGTTATTATTTGTTTTGATATGTAATCGGATAAGACGGTACCAAATACTTTCCTTCTTTAACCTCTATATCATCTACACACATCCCCCTCTTGGCTTATCCCCTCATACCTTATATCCCCTCTTAGCTTATGACTTTTGGCGGGAACGAGGCTCGTTCTATGAGGACTAGCTTATATCTTATAAGTTATAAATCTTGGAAATTTATAAGTTCTTCGGGGGGAAATATCTCACTTGAACCAGGCATCAAGGGTGCGTTGGACAGTGGCTGAAAGGCGGACGCCAGTCTGCAGGTCTCTAAGTGTCTTGACAACCATCCGATGCTTTTCGTCGAAGATCAAGCAGAGAAAGGGAAATGCTGAGGGCCTCAAGATTCTTGGTCTTTGAAATCTCTTCCTCCACCACCTCTTCCTCTTCGTCATTGTCCTGCTCGTCAGCCTGCACCAAGGCGGTGAGCTCCTCGTCACTCAGCTCAGAGTGAACGCTATACTTCTCCCCCTCCACGTTGTGTAGGTCGGCCACCGGAGCCCGGTGCTGGAGTGAAAGGCGGTCGAGGGCCTCCTGCAGCTCCTTCTCCACGGCGGCTTCCTCAGCCGTGTGCTCAAGGGGACGCTCGTGTGGACCAAACATGGGAAGCGAGCCTTCTTCGGCGAGGAGACCGCTCTTGCGGAAGCAGTTGTGGATCGTGTCGGAGGAGATCTCGTCCCAGGCAGCATGAGACCATCTCATAGCCGTGAGTTGGTCGACTTTGTAGAGTTCTTTCTCGTAGCGATCATCGCGGTCCAGGGAGTTACGCATGTGAAAGCGTCGGTAGTGGCGCTTGAAAGCGGAGATGATTCCCTGGTCCATGGGCTAAAGGTTCGGCGTCGTGTTGGGAGGTAACGGCTGAATCGTCACATGGTGAGCTTAAGGTCGGTGAGAGTGTGGGAGAGGGCATTGTTCATCCGCAACAAGACCTCGCGGCCATTTCCCTGTCAAACAACAGCTTAGCAACACATCCTTTGATAACATTTGCAACCAAACCACCGACCCTCATTTTCTTGTCAAGGTTAGCCAGCCCCTCCTGGAAGAGGAAGCCAGTCATCCACCCTTTCTTGTTCTTGCGGTAGTAGAAGTTGAGTTGCGCGCCGATCTTTTTCTTGAAGCATCAAGACTTCTCAGCCTTGCCAATGATGAAAGACGCCAGTTTGTCTGATCCGTCTGCGTTTGCACACAGTGCCAAATTGAAGCGAGTCTGAGGAGATGTTAGCATTTGATTGGAAATCGCAAAGGCATGGATCTCACTGTTCTCCTTGTCCTTCTTTGTCCCTTCCACAGGCTGATGGGCAATGGTACGGTCTGGAGCCACGGAGAAGTAGAGTCCTGATGACAGTGAGCAATGTCAACAAACTGTTCAAGAAACTCTTTCACAATCACAAAAACATTAAACGCACCAGTTTCATCCATGTTGTACACATCCTCCAGATTTTAGGAGGAGATGAGCTGCCTCAGGTCAGGAAGAGACCTTACCATAGCATCGACATCAGCCAACCACTCTCGCCACGAATCTTGAAGGACTTCAGCTTGTGCCTCTGCTGGAAGCGGTCCAGCCAGCAATTGGGGAACTCCAGCTTTTTGTCCAACTGCAGAACCGCCTGGAACTGGAGGCCCTTCTGCTTGATGAGCTCTACACTGAGGGAAATGCCTTTGTGCTGGCACTGCAGAACCCAGGTGGAAATGGCCTCCTCTAGCTGATTGGAAGTGACTTTGCAGGCCCTCTTTGACTGAAGGGAGGCTTTGTCCGGTTTCTCCAGCTCGTTCTTCTTCTTCAGGATGCCGCTGACTCCCGGCTGACGCATGCCCCGGATGTTTAACTGTTGCACAGCCCACTTGGCCAGCTCTGTCTGGCTCATGCCTGGATGGGCTGCACTGTGTTTGCAGATAGCCAGCCTCTGATCATTTGTGAGCTTGTCCTGTTCAAAGTTTGGAAGAGAAGATGTCAGCTGAGGCAGCACGGCTGCTAAAAAGAGCTCTGTACACTTGCCTCTGAGTTCTGTCCTTTGCCCTTGGTGGCCCTGGTGGCCCTGGTGGCCTTGGGGGTCTTGGTCATGGTTTGTTTTGGTTTTGACGTGGGTGTGGGTGGTGGAGGTGTTGTTGGTGACCGATGATTTTGACTGTTAAACTAATTGATTTTACGGCCAATGAGTCATTGGTACCCCTTCTACCTTATAACCCCTCATAACTTATCATTTCTGCTGTCTACCAGGGGTATAAGCTCGAAGGGGTGTGTGTGTAATGCAAAAATAATCACATCCTGTTCGATATTGGGTCGCCCACGTTTGCACAATTCCCTTTCCGGAATCAAATGGCATCCCCACAAAAAAACAAAGATCCAATACGACCCTGAAGGAAACGAAACGGAAACGTAGAGGTCCTTCTTTAATCTTCGTCCTCCCATAACCAATCCATCCTGTGTATCCTTTTTCCTTCAATGGTGGCGATTCACATTCCACTGTTGCACTTGATCCGCATTCCGCCTCGATATTTACTCCTCTTTAGCATCGGAACGCTCACGGTAATACCCACAGTCACCAGAACGCTCCCTATTGTGGTGGAGCGGCCATTGAAGATACACGTGATGCGGTCATTGCTCTTCGGTCGTTGCCCAGACCGACAACTCGCAGAGAGTACCCCAGTTGTTCATGACTGGCTGATTTTCATACGCCAGACTACCCATTGCTGGATGGGTAGCATTCATTCAGTAGACCCTAGAGAGGAGAAGTAAAGATTTTTTCGACGGGAACCCTGACGAGAATCTCATCTAGCAGGGCGGGACCTGGTCTGCAAGATGAAAATCCCAATGTGCCTGTACGTAATTCACCAATACCAATATACATCAAGATATTTAAATGGCCAAAGGATAATCCCCCCAAAACTCCAAAAATATCCATGAGAATACACACCAATAATAAGTAAATATGTTACAGGAAAACTCTGCGCTCGTGACGGCTGTGAGATGATAGAGACCGATCAACATTTGTTCTTCGACTGTGTGCTTGCGTCGCAGCTCTGGCGCCAAGTTATTGCGATTGTGTCGCCACTCTTTGCCGTGAGGAAGACCTGGCTTAACATCGCATTAGCGACCAAACTTCGCGTTAGAAGGGAATGGGAAGAGCATGCTGACATTGTGCGCGACGTGTGGCACGTTCTCCGAGCTTCGACGCTGCATGTTCTTTGGAGCGACCGAAACAGGTGCCTGTTTGACGGACGACGACCCCTTCCTGCTGCTTCCGCTCTTGCAGTAGTCTTTACGACGCTTGCAGCGCATATTCGGTACTTCAAGCGCCGCCTGTACGAACACCAAGACAACAAAGCATTAACACGCGTAATCGTTATGTTGAAAACAAACGCGACATTTGCAGCACATGCCTCGCAGCATCTGAGTGAATGGATTGTGCGTCCTGTAATTGACGTACTGCGTTAAAGCGGGAACTGGGGATCGAACCCACAACCACTGACATGGACATCAATCTACCTACCGACTAAGCTACCAGACACTCACCTTTCAAGGGTCACAGTACTCACTCAAGGTGCTTCATCAAAAAGTCATATGAGGTATACTAAACTCACCACAGACCATATTTATTTATTATTAGCATAGTATTTAAGCTAGGTAGATTGAGGAGTAATTCTATTAATAAAGACAACTTTCAACTGAACGGCTTCGCGTGGCACACGTAACCCCCAAGCTCTTCCTATCTTCTGAGATCCTACTTGATCAAAATTTTCAGACCGGGTAGTATGAGATCTCCGCGCGCCTAACACTAGTGTGTGTTTGTGCCCAAGTTATTTTCCTACACTACATACCTTTGACCGTACGACGCAGGTAGGCTGCGGATGCTAGGACGTAACGCTTCCAAGAACCAGAAGCGTGAGCGAACAGGCAATAGTCGGAACGCGAGGCGGAACTGCAAGTCGTCGTAGACTGGAAGCAGAATTTCGGAATTTCGCAAGTGTTTTCCGTAGTCAACGAACGCCTTAATGCGTTGCTCTTCAACGCGGGTTGATTAAATTGTCATCGGATGGGGTTTTTTTAGGCGTCGGTGGTGTCCAAACGGCACGCAGAAGCGCTGAGTTCGGGATTGACGGGATCAAGTACTTTTGCGTGCCACTCGTATGTCGTAAAGCGGACTTTTTAATTAGGCAAAAATAGGGCCTAATGTTGGAAATTTTATTAGGCCCATAGGGGGTCTAATATTATGACTAATATTAGGACCTAAATTAGGGGCCTGATAGTGGACGCAGATAGTGTATACAGTAGTACATAAGTAGGTACCGCCATGTGTACCACGGTGGGTATAGTAGTACGTACCACCGTGGTGTACATAGACAGGATCTAGAAGGGACACGGAAGATGTGCGGATTACCTACAGGTACTCGGCGAACACCAGCGAACAAACAAGGAACAAGCGGAAAAAATCAGGTCGACTGATGGATGGAAGGCGTTTCGAATGGACGATGCGGATTGGTTGAAAGTAGGAACAGGGTAGATATAAGGGTTTAATTGATAATAAAGTTCTCCTTTTGCGAACGATCGCGCTGATCGTTTTTTGGGAAGGCACCTTTGCGCCCCCACCTTATTGAAACCTCTACGTCCCGGGCGGGAGCACTAAGTGCGTTTTTGGCCCACCGGTTGGCGTAGAGTGTGAGAACTCACTCCACAACTCCGCCCGCAGTGTCTGCGGTTCTTCGTGTAAAGGTTTTTGGTTTTGGGAACGTGATCGAGCAGTGCTCTCACCACTTCCCCGTGAAATTAACGTTTGTCCCCTAGAGTTCGGCTGCTTTAAGCGCCCCACGGGAACTCTAGGTGGATTTTAATATAAATACCTATTCCTCGTATAGTCTAGGATAGGAGAGCATTGATTTGGGCGTTCCTTGGCTGTTTGACGGCTTAGAGGCTCCGCGATCAGGCAGTGAAGACTTCCGCTGCCTGATCAAGTACCTCCCCCTACCGATCAACACCTGATCGACACTTTTTGCAAATCGTGATCGTGATCGCTCATCGCAAATCGCGCCAACTGCCACTTGAACGACTTCCGCTGCTTGATCAAGTCTGATCAAGGTATATTACGACTGGGCAGCAGCTTTTATCCCCTGATCGAGCCTTTCAGTACCTGATCGCACTTGCGATCAAGACACCTGATTGCATCTGCGATCAAGACAGAATATTGTTGGTAGACGGTTATTAACGTCAGCCAAAGCCTGATCGCGCCTGATCACGACCGATTGGCTTCGTTTTAGCGCCGGATCGCATCGGACTGCCGCCTGATCGCACTTGCGATCAAGAGGAATACTGCTGATCGTCGGTTATTAGCATCAGCCCAAACTTGATCAAGCCTGATCACGGTTAATTGACGTGGTTACGCTATTGGAGCTGGAATTACCGCGGCTGCTGGCACCAGACTTGCCCTCCAAGTGATCCTCGTTAAGGGATTTAAATTGTACTCATTCCTTGTGTACCCACGTCTAGCCGTCGGGTACACAAGGTGAGCAAGAACACAAGCAGTCGAAGACATCCGGAGGACCCCCTTCGTTATTCGGCAGTCTGGGCGCCGTGGTACCGCCTGATCAAATCTCAAAAACTTCGATCAGCCGCTCCACCACAATGGTGCGCGTGCCCGGATCTTTGGGCGACACGGGATATCACCGCGATTCTAGGCAAGATAGCGCGGATGTGAAAGTGAAAAAGGAAGCTGAAGCAGAGGGGAAAATCAAGGTGGAAAAGGAGGAGGTGGTTGTGACGACGGAAGGCAGTTCGCCGTCGTCATGCCTGAAGAAGAAAGGAAATACCGATCATCAGGACCTGGGGAGGAATCCAGATGACGTAAAGGAGGAGAACCCTCAACTACCTCCCGAGGCTCCTTCGGGAGCCCGTGCGGATCATAACGCAAGTTATGATCCGCCAAAAATACGTGTATATAATGCTCCAGATTGGGATTCGATGGAGAAGTATTACAAGACCGACCAACCGAAGATGTTGATCGAAGCACCTGGGTCGGAGAGCGACGAAAGCCGATCAAGTACGCCGCCAACGGAAGCCGATCTGGTAAAGACGTTTTACCAAAAGATTTACCGAGAGCACCTGGAAGATTACCTGATGACGAACTCGATCATGAGCCTGCTCGAGGTCACGATCAGCGGAAAGCTGAGTAGACCGGTCAACCATCCAATTACAAAGGAAAAGGATAAGCTAACGATTGTGCTAAGGCTAATACGCCTGATCAAGCACGCTGGTCTGATAACAGGCGCCTACGATGCCGAGGAAGTATTCGATCAGGACTCCAAAGATCTGGCAGAGGCCACCCTTTGTATTCCCTGTTGATAACCATCGTGGGCGAAGCAGACGATAAAGATTTCCCCAGTTCACCGCAACAATTCCCGTTGAAGATTGAGGCAAGTCCGTCAATCAACGTAGCGGGACATTCGGGGTCATCGTGCTACGAATCTGCCCCTTCAGAGGGTGACGATCAGGGAATTGAGTTAAGTAGCGCTGGGAGTATGGAGCCCAAGATAACCAGAATGGAAGTTTGCCAAAAGGACAACTCCAAATTGCCGGTTGTCAAGACGGAACCTCATTCGATCATGACAGAAAACGATCAAGGGCCACAGTGGCAGATGTTTATTGACAAAGCCATGAAGAAGTTTCTAGATGAAGAGAGCAGTAAGTGGGAACCTGGAGTCGCTGGCGTCAAAATCGGCCAGCCAAATCAAGGAAGAGCTGCGTCGATCAAGGACGTCGATATTGAGTCCGTACACTCGTTGCGTGGTCAGCAGTCGAAACCAGATAGGTCGACGACGGTAAAATATGTCGATATGGAATCCGTGCACTTGTTTCACGATCAACGGTCTCAAATTGACTACGTCGAACCTGATGAACCGATCACACTGCCACGGCGAGCCACAGTGGCATCCGCGTATACTGGGATACCTGATCAGCAGCCATTGCCAGAATTCGGATGTCTGCGATCAGCGATTTTAAAGAATTTTCGGGAAAAGAAGGGGATGAAGATCAAGCGAGGAACTGGATCAGTCGTCTCAAGTCAGCATTTATGCACGATCAAGCTTCTGAACCTGAAAAGTGTCTAATCCTGAGCGATTTACTGAAGGGACCAGCGCGCATCTGGCATCGACAGTTGAGTAGAACCACCCGATCAAGTTGGAAAAGTATCGTGGATGAATTCGAAGTACAATACTGTGGAACTGGTCAATCGTTATCCCGCCAGTATTATTATATGAAGCAGCGATCAGACGAAAGTCCTATCGAATATTTGCACCGACTGAATGTGGCGGGACTGCGAGCTAAGTTACCGATCAGAGATGGACCGCCCGAAAGTCTGCGCGAACATGTTCAACATTTTCTGGACACTCTGGCCAATCGCGAACTCGCCGATCAGCTGGCTCTCCTACGCATGGATCGTGCTTCGGACCTGGAAGAAACGTTGCGGGCATACGCACGCAACCAGTGGTATCAGCCAACAGCGGCAGTAGGCACCAGCAGATTCCGCCCAAAACCCGGCGACGATCGAGCACCGGCCGCGACGCGAAAGCCTAGGGGCGTACGTGCGATCAAGGTAACGTCTGGGAGCGAAGAATCAAGTGCTGATGATAGTAGAAGTGATGGCGATCAGCGACGCTATATGATTGCCACTATGCGCGATCAACCAGGGGCGCACGATCAGCCTGGCGAGTCACGATCAGGAAAACGAAGCGACTCCAACGCAGTCGATCAAGGGGCGATAAAGAAGTGCAGTCATTGTGGATCGATCATACACGACAACTTACGTTTCTGGAAGCGCCTGACTTGCCTGAAGTGTGGCAAGAAAGGACACCCCACCGATCAATGCCTGTACGTCTGCTGAGCCTGCGGCGAGATTCACGATGCGGGGAAGTGCCCTATGGAAGAATTTTACAAACGCATCCGCCAGTGGTATAACCCTAACAAGCATGCAGGACTGTTGCCCAAGGAAGCCGAAGATTTGTTAAACTAGGACGCTCGCCAGGTTGGAATCTGGTACGAGACGAGCGTTCTAGTTTGTGTATTTTTGCATTTGTGGATAAGAAGAAGGCTGATCGAGTAGCAACAAGAGACAAGGAAAAACGCGATCAGCTTGATTTACCACGTTTGGCTAATTTCCATGTTGATGAGTTTTCTCGATCACCTGTGATCATGGAAGTCGAATTACTTCCAGGCGAATCACGTGGATATTGGAAATATCACTCGCCAAAGAAATGGTTCAAGCAAGCCAAGGCGAGTGGAAAAATCAATAACGAGCGAGCTATGATATTATTTGATTCTGGTGCCGAAGTGTCGATCATCGACTCAACCTTTGCTCGTAAGGTGGGTTGTTGGATTGACACGAGTCAAACACAAGAATGCGTCGGCATTGGAGAAAGTGCATACCAAACAGAAGGACGTGCAAAAATCAAGATCACGCTAGCGGGCTCATTGGTTTATTTTTTCCAGGCATGGGTGGGCAAACTTGTTGGTCAAGATGCCATATTGGGTATGGATTTCATGATACCAGCTGGTGTTCGATTAGATATCGCTCATGGCGCCCTAAGTTTACCTGACGAAGTGATCATCCCACTGGAGGGACGTCGACAGTTGTATGGGTCGAGCGGTAATTATATGAAGTTCGATCAGTATGAACAGATCCCAGGATGTCGATCAGCCGAAGTACGAATTTACGATCAGCGATCTCGCAAGTTGTGGATTACTCGTGGAAGAGATTGGGTCCCCACTATCACTAGGGGCGCGGGCAATTTGAGGTATTTACGTGTTACGAACATCGTCGATCACCCCATCATTGTTCAAGAAGAGACTATTTTAGGTATTTGGATGAACAAAGATGATGTGCCCCGCCGCCCCGGATTTGTTTCGATCGGGTCCAACCGTTACAAAGAGTGGCAAAATCTGGCATATCAAGCTTCCACCGATCTAGTATCTGACGATCAAGAAAGTGTCGATCAGGGTCCATTAGTCGAGAAGAAGGAGTATCCAACTCCTCGAAGTATCTTAGTACGTCCCACGGACACGATCGTAGCATCTGTAGCGTTGGTAACCGAAGGGGCGCAAAAGGTGCAAGGGGTGCAAGAGCGGTGCGATCAGGGGCCGGAAGTGAAAGGTCCGACCCTCAATCATGGAGTTGAACAGCGCGTTTCAAGCGATACACCTACTCAAGATGCGTGTAATCACCCTGTCTCAGTTAGCCCCAGCGAATTCGACGTGACACCTATCGACGATCAGGTTTGTTATCACGAAGGTGGAGATTTGTATGTGGAAGAATTGGAGAAGCAGCTTGCTACGTTACCCGAAGTGCCTGCAAGCACCGAAGAAGTAACCAAAGACGATTTGCTAGTCGGAGATCCCACAGTCAACACAGTGGAGGAGATAGATCAACTTCGCGAACTAATTTGGGCGAAAAAACATCTGTTGATCGGGAAGGGAAACGCGCTACCCCCCGCTGCACGAGGAGTTGTTTGTGATTTCGATGTGGGTAATGCGCGCCCGATCGCCCAAAAGTGCCGGAAAGTGGCCCCACAGTTTCGCGAGAAGTTGTCGGCCCTGCTCAAGGGGTTGCTAGCAACTAAGATCATTCAGCCGTCAACGTCACCCTGGGCATCGCCTATAGTGATCATCGTGAAAAAGAATGGGTTCGATATACGTCTATGCATTAATTATCGCGCGGTGAATCAACTCACGCGTTTGATGGTGTACCCAATGCCTCTGATCGCCGATCTACTCGAAGACTTGGATAAAGCGTTGTGGTTTTGCTCTTTGAATATGGCGAGCGGTTTCTGGGTCGTGTCTATGACCGATCGGGCACGTCAAATTTCGGCGTTTCTCACTCCATTTGGATTGTTGAGTGGAATAGGATGCCCTTTGGCCTCAAGAATGCTCCGAAAATTTATCAGCGGTTGATTGACAATGCACTATATGGATATCTTAGGGTCAAACACGGTGCAGATGAATCAGCTGATGTATTTACAGCAGGAGAACCCGACCAAACGCCGGGACCGTCTGTGCTGCAACGGCGATCATATATCGATATATTTACCCCTGCACCTACTTGGTACACCCTATGCGATAAGGTGCGGCACTTGCTGGAAAAGTGCGATCAATGGAATTTGTCGATCAGCGTGGCTAAATCGTACTGGGGGCGAAGCGAAGTGCCCTATTTAGGACATCACGTCTCTTGCCGCGGGTTAGAAACAAATCCAAAGAGCCTGGTCGATCTGATCAATTTGCCTTTCCCTGGCGCCTTACGTTCTATGCAATAGTTCTTGGGAAGCCTAAATTACTATCGTCGATTTATTGAAGATTTCGCAATCTATGCCGCCGTGGTTTACGAATTGAGGGAGATAGATTATCAAGAGTTGAAGAAACGATCACATAGTGAGGCGGAATCAAATCACGAGGATGATCGACTAATTAGAGCAAAAGTGGCCTTCAGCATGCTGAAGGCGAAGATTGCATCAGTTCCAACCCTGCGACATTTTGACCAGGACAAGACACCGGTGATCGTGGTTTACGCTAGCAAATGGGCAGTATCTGCCGCTCTAGTACAAGAATACGATCAAGTGTTTCATCCCGTCGCATTCGCTAGCCGAACGTTGAAAAGCGGTGAGCTGAATTACAGCCCCGTCGAAAAGGAAGTTCTGGCGCTTTTACCATTTTTGGATGTTTATTTCACGATGCTGGTCGGAAAGACGATCACCGTTTTATCACGTCTATCTACATTGAAGTTGTTACTAACATCCAATGGGTTGGACGGACGATTAGGTAGATGGGCTGAGATCCTATCACAGTGGGACCTCGAGATCAAGAAATGTGTGCATGGAGAAGAGGAGGTGCTAGGGGCGTTAGCCGCAAGCATCACCCCTCGCACCGAAATTGATGAAGCGTTGATCGCGATCGCACCGAAAAAGCAACCGCGGCAGATGTTCGAAGTACCACCTCGCACGGTTAAAAAAGGTGAAGAACTTTACGTGATCAGTTTTGATGGATCGGCAAGTGTCAAGCGACGTGTGGGTGCATTTGATGCCATTGTGTGGAAGTTACCGGAATGGAAGATTATGATCGCGATAGCCGATCATGCACCGGATATCACGGTGAATGAAGCAGAATACCACGGGCTGCTTTTAAGTCTGGACTTGTTGGCACGATATCCCAAAGGAAGGGTGATCGTGTGTGGGGACTCCAATTTGGTGATCCGACAAATGCGGGGAGAAATGGAATGCAAAGCTCCGCGATTACAAGTGCTACAGCAGCGTGCATTTAACCTCCTACGCGAGTGGAGTGATCATGATTTGGTACATGTCAAGAGAGAGTGGAATAGGAGTGCAGATCACATTACCACCCTGGCGATGCAGAGTGGAACAATTTGAGATCGAAGATGAGAAACAGCTGGAAGGATTAGTTGATCTCAACCGTCTACACGAAGTAATCACATGGAACGAAGATCAATCCGCCCCGCAAGTGCTAGTGACGACCCGATCACGTAACCACCGGCAACCACGACCGTTAACATGGATCGATGTACCAGTAGCCGGAATAAGAATGGAACGGGTGAAAAAGGCGCAGGATGAAGAGAAATGGATCCACGATTTGCGGTGTTATCTTTACGATGACGTTATCCAATTGAGCGCAGACGAGATGAAGGAGTGTGCGAAAATTGCCGGCAACTATGATGTTGACGAACAAGGATTACTGATTTACTGTGGAAATGCGGCTAAAAGGAAAACCGGGGATGATCAGGATGATCAAGATGATCGCCGATCGTCAATTAAGCTGGTATTACCCGAAACCTTTCACACCGATGTCCTCCACCACTATCATGTGAGATTGGAAGGAGGACACCAGGGTATAGGCCGCACCTATCAAAGGATCAGATGGTACTTCCATTGGCGGGGTCTATTCCGCAGCGTGCAAAGATTTGTTGGACAATGTGTGGATTGCAAAACAGGGAAGGGCCAGCCTACAATCAAGGGCATGTCGCCGGTAAATATCGAGGCGACGTACCTATTCCAAGTGATAGCCATGGATAATATCCCATCGCTGCCCCGATCAACGGATGGGCATACGGAACTGCTGATTTGGGTTGATCTGTTCACGGGTATGGTGATCGCGAAAGCTGGATCATCTCGCACAGCGCAGAAAGCCGCGGAAAATTACGAAGAGTGCGTGTTCCGACGATTTGGTGCAAGTGAGGTGAACAGGCACGACCGAGAGCCTGGCTTTATGTCGGAATTATTTCGTGTGTTTAACAAGATCGTGGGACAACGGCAGAGTGCCACTATGGCGTATCGTCCGCAGGCAAATGGCAAGGCAGAAAGAACGGTGCAGACGATTACGAGGGCCATCAAGATGTATGTGTCAGATTTCGGCCAGAATGATTGGAGTGCATACGCAGAGCGACTGGTTTTTGCGTTGAATTCAACCCCTGATCGCATTCGTGGAAAAACGCCCTTTTACTTGGCGTATGGGTGGGATCCACGATCATCGCTGGAATCGACATTGCAATTAGGTGGAATTCGACGCAAGGACCGTGATGCTCGCCGATGGAGGTACAAGTTGCAGAAAGATTATCGCCTTGCTCGTGATCAGGTGAGCGTTCGATTACACCAAGCGATGGCTGATCGAGCTGAAAAGCACAACGATCAGGTGACGCCACACAAGATCTAGGCTGGATCAAGGGTCTGGCTATACCTTGATCGCGTTAAAGAAGGGTATGCAAAGAAACTGGCGCACATGTGACATGGACCCTTCAGGGTCGATGAGGTGATCGGTGATCATGCAGCAAGATTGGTTACAGCTGGCACGGACTATCGCATGTTCCCCGTGGTGCACCTATCCAAGTTAAAATTGGTTAAGGAGTTTCCAGATCGCCCACCGCAGTGTTAACAGCTGGGATCGAAGAGCGGTTCGACTTTGACGAAGCTTTGCTACCCGAGGACAGCTGGGAAAGGACGCTAGATCCAGACGAATTTGAAGTTGATCGCGTCACTGATATTCGATCTGGTCGAAAGACTAGATATGGAAGGACGTTGCGTGAGTATTAAGTCTACTGGAAGGGTCATACCGAGCCGTCATGGGTAGACGAGGCGGACTTGAACTGTGATGCCCTGATCAAGGACTTGGAGAGAAGGTTGATCAACCGACATCGGTTTGATGTAATGCACGTGGATGAAGAGTCCCACTAATGTGTGATCAGCTGATTGATCAGGGAAATCGTGATCGACGAAGCTCTCAATGGATGACGAAGTGATGATTGACTGGAAATGGTGTTATAACAATGGATGTTGCGAGGTATGGTGATTGGATACGGCAGATGAGCCAACGGACTACCAATTTATATTATGCATTTAAGGACAAAGGACAACAGTGAAATGACATGATCACAAGAATGTACTGATTGAAGAAAGGTGATCGACCGACTATTCGGACCCATAGAACTTACGGCGAAGGCGAGGAATCTTACGACCAGGGTGATTTTCGGGGCAGGAACGATATTGAACCCGCCAAGGTTCAAGGTCGTCGACATCTGCCAGCGCTTCTTGTAAGCTCTGAGGTGGCGGGTCCGATAGAAACCCAGGGTACCACACTCCATCATCGGCCGGGGCAAACTTAAGCGGGAGATTGAGGGCACAATGGGTGATCGAAGGGTCCAAGAAGATGTCGAGATCACATATCCCGTCGATAATACCCCGCAAGATGAGCTCCACGACACGTTTTCAGGTCGCCCCAGCTCGGCTTCTGCGTTGGCGACGTTGGATGTAATAATCGCGGAAGAAGTCATCAATATCACGAAGATTCTTCGCGATAGGGAGATGGTGGGTTGATTCCCAAATCGCCAATGCGTGATGATAGAGGAACGTGAGATACTTGGTCTACAGGTCAACGAACCAGCCAGCAGAGCGAAAGAAAGAGGCGGCAACATGGTCGAAAAAATATTCCAGGGGCGCTGGGAGTATAAATGTTCAATCTATGCCTGGGTGATCAAATGACCGGACCACGCACTAGTAGGAGGGGCCAACGCAGCAGGAGGGAACAACCATCCGGCAGGGCGGGTCAAGTAGTCGAAAACCACTTGGGCCGTGACGTTGTGTAAATTGTACATGCCGAGCTGATCCGGAGTCCAAGGCAGGATATCGGCGTCAATGGTACCATCAGGAATCGCGATCAAGGTCCGGAAGTCACCCGTGCGAGGAAAAAGGGACCCGGTCGGGTCGTGATCAGGCTGGCTCTCGCTCCCGAACTCGCTAATGGTTGGAGTAGACGGGATGGAGGCGATAGGGCTAGTGTCCTCATCTTCAACGTCTTGATCGCAAGTAAGGGGATCATCACCCGCAGTATTCGCCTCCGATGCGGAAGATAGAAGGCGTGGCCGCTTAGTCGAAGAAGAAGATCGGGAACGCCGAATACGCTTTCCGGACGATGGAGTGGTACTGCCTACCGAGTTGGTCGTCGAAGCAGCGGAGGGACTAGCAGGCAATGGGACCTGATCAGGGCCGGCCAGAAGCTGCAGTGATATACCCGTTAGTGCGGACTGAATATTCGATTGATGAGAGCGCCACCGCGCAACCTCGCCTTGGGCCTGTCGTAGCCGATCACGCAATGTGTCCCGGTCCTCTGAAACTTGATCGAGGTGACGTCGAGCGGTAGTGAGCTCCGCTTAAACCCGATCCGATATCTCCTGTGCTTGGGCCATAATGGCAGTGTAATCGTCCATCGAAGCGCGAGTAGACTCGTTCTCCTTCTGGAGACGATCGCATTGATCCTTGTGCTTGTCCACCTCGATAGTGAGACTTACCGCCCGTTGGACCAAGCGTACATTGCGGGAAATAACCTGATCGCGCTCGTGCTGCAACGTGGATACACGCTGTTCGAGTTGCTCCAATTCCTTTGTTTGGTATGCAATTGTGTCGTCAAGCGTTGATCGCAGGTAACGTTCACGGTCGTTGCGACACTCCAGATCCCGTATCTGGACACCCTGATCGTATATGGTCCGCTCTTGATCGGCGATAGAGCTTTTGGCGTCTTTCAACTGGGTTTCGAGCTTCTTGACCGCAGCGTTGATAAAACCGCGCAGCGGCTCCAGTTCTTTTAAGGACTCCCTCGATTACCGTCTTCCGGTCCGCCGCGTCACGTTGGGTACGAGTGAGCCGCCGACGAAGCATCGCAACCGTGTCTTCACTCATGGCGAGTGAGCCAGACAACAAGGCGACCTGCTCGTTGCTGGAATGGAGAGCCGCCTGCAGATCGCAGGCCTGCTTGATCGCGGCGATCGCCTGATCAGCTGCGGCCTTATCCAAGGCTGGAACGTTGGTGATGTGGGGTGACAAGCTGTCCGTTGAAGATGGCATAGCAGACTGGGAATGCCTGATCGAGACAGCCTGATCGCAGTCGTCACGGTTGGCCTCAGTCGAGTGTTATATCGCAGTGGACAGCCCCAACGGTAACCGCTTGATGGAACTGGGCTTGATTGAGGGGATACGGGGCATATGATGGGTGATGATCGACAGTTGATGGTGACCTGATCGATGTGCAACGACCAATTCTTTAAAGGCAGTATGATCCCCAGAAATCAACGGCATGATCGACCCTCGCCCCAACCGCTGTACGGCTGGGACGAGACTCAGGGGAGGTTGTCGTAAAGCGGACTTTTTAATTAGGCAAAAATAGGGCCTAATGTTGGACATTTTATTAGGCCCATAGGGGGTCTAATATTATGACTAATATTAGGACCTAAATTAGGGGCCTGATAGTGGACGCAGATAGTGTATACAGTAGTACATAAGTAGGTACCGCCATGTGTACCACGGTGGGTATAGTAGTACGTACCACCGTGGTGTACATAGACAGGATCTAGAAGGGACACGGAAGATGTGCGGATTACCTACAGGTACGCGGCGAACACCAACGAACAAACAAGGAACAAGCGGAAAAATCAGGTCGACTGATGGATGGAAGGCGTTTCGAATGGACGATGCGGATTGGTTGAAAGTAGGAACAGGGTAGATATAAGGGTTTAATTGATAATAAAGTTCTCCTTTTGCGTACGATCGCGCTGATCGTTTTTTGGGAAGGCACCTTTGCGCCCCCACCTTATTGAAACCTCTACGTCCCGGGCGGGAGCACTAAGTGCGTTTTCGGCCCACCGGTTGGCGTAGAGTGTGAGAACTCACTCCACAACTCCGCCCGAAGTGTCTGCGGTTCTTCGTGTAAAGGTTTTTGGTTTTGGGGACGTGATCGAGCAGTGCTCTCACCTCTTCCCCGTGAAATTAACGTTTGTCCCCTAGAGTTCGGCTGCTTTAAGCGCCCCACGGGAACTCTAGGTGGATTTTAATATAAATACCTATTCCTCGTATATTATAGGCTAGGAGAGCATTGATTTGGGCGTTCCTTGGCTGTTTGACGGCTTAGAGACTCCGCGATCAGGCAGTGAAGACTTCCGCTGCCTGATCAAGTACCTCCCCCTACCGATCAACACCTGATCGACACTTTTTGCAAATCGTGATCGTGATCGCTGATCGCAAATCGCGCCAACTGCCACTTGAACGACTTCCGGTGCTTGATCAAGTCTGATCAAGGTATATTACGACTGGGCAGCAGCTTTTAGCCCCTGATCGAGCCTTTCAGTACCTGATCGCACTTGCGATCAAGACACCTGATTGCATCTGCGATCAAGACAGAATATTGTTGGTCGACGGTTATTAACGTCAGCCAAAGCCTGATCGCGCCTGATCACGACCGATTGGCGTCGTTTCAGCGCCTGATCGCATCGGACTGCCGCCTGATCGCACTCGCGATCAAGAGGAATACTGCTTATCGTCGGTTATTAGCATCAGCCCAAACTTGATCAAGCCTGATCACGGTTAATTGACGTGGTTTAAGCACCTGATCGAACGTGATCAAGCCTGATAGCATCGGTTGTATCGTCACAAGTTAGTTAATTCAATCTTGCACCAAGAATTCGCTGTGCGCTGTCCCCGCCACCTGAGGAGCGACCCACGCCTAGCCGTCGGGTACACAAGGTGAGCAAAAACACAAGCAGTCGAAGACATCCGGAGGACCCCCTTCGTTAGTCGGCAGTCTGGGCGCCGTGGTACCGCCTGATCAAGTCTCAAAAACTTCGATCAGCCGCTCCACCACACGTACATCCACGATGCGGGAGCATTCGCTGTTGATTGAAGTTTTTCGAGTCGTGCACCAGATCAATCCCCTTATCCGCTCCACGATCTGTGTTGCTTCACGGTACAGTGCGCGCATCCATTGAATTTGTACACATGGTGTGACATTCCAGTGCGTGAAGTCGATGTGACGCTGCAAAAAAAATTCTTGGGGCGGCCACGCTTCACCATTAAGTCGGAAGTCACCAAGAGACCACAGACCGAAGGAGCGTGAGATGTGCAGTCGAAAACTGCGTTGTGGCTCAGGTATCATACCCAGACATCGACGCCGTGCTTCTGCCGTCGCCGATCGCTTGGTGGCTTCGTAGTGCAGCTTGGAGTTTGCGTGGAACCAGATCGGTTGTTGGAGACCATAGATTGCAAGATCTTCTGTGGGTAAGTCGTGCCACATGATCTCCCAGTGCATCTTGTACCACCACGTCCACGTCGTGCGCCACCACGGTGATGTCCTTTTCCACTCGAGTAGCTTGTCGTGTTGAAGCGGAGAGACTGTGAGAAAGTCCAAAGCGTGCCGTTTGCGTAGTGAGGCAACATCGACGACAAAAGCTCAGTGCTTGCGGTTGTCCAGTTGCGCTCGTCTGTGACAGATGCGGTCTGCATCAACTGCAGTAGCAGTTTGAGTCTCTGTCGCTTGAGCTGTCTGTCAAGATCCGGAATATAAAGACCACCAACTCTGCTTCTCTGGTACAGGAACTCGCCATGTATACATTGCACGCTGCGCGCGTCTCGTTCATGCTTTTGGCTCAGAACGAACCGGTTGAGCATCGACTGCCAGCCCTTCACCAGTGCTGGTGAGATCGTCACGTGCTGTGTATAGTGCCATAGACGCGAAAGAACCATCGTCTGTGCGACAAGAAGTCAACCACGAAGTGTACGCGCACGCCTGTGCCACGCTTTGATGCCGTCTAAAAAGCGCTGGTCAAGAAACCCAACGATTGCGTTACCTGCTGGTGCTTCGCCAAACGGAATGCCAAGGTATTTGACTGTGTCTTAGAGCGCAAGCACTTGGACGCCTGGAAGTACGGGGCAATCAACATTTCGGCTCAGCGCCAGAAGCACCGACTTCGTCAAATTAAGCATCGCACCAGAGACGTCACATTAGTTTTCCACTATCACGACCTGCGCCTGAAGACCTTCAATCGAGCCTGAAAGAAGCGTCGAGTCGTCCGCAAAAAAATTTGCTCGTCGCAATGTGATCTGCGGACAGGCATACTCCGTGCTCTTCATGTGCTCTCAGAAAATTACCCAGCGGTTTGATCGCCAGCACAAATAATAGCGCCGATAGAGTGTCACCTTGTCTCACGCCACGAGGTCGTGTACAGCCCTGTCTGGGTGTTGCCATTAAGCAGCAGGTGCGCTTGGGATTTGTGTACAGCAGCTTGATCCAGTGAATGAAGCCGTGCCCAAAACCCATTCGTGTCAGTAATATGAACATGTAATCCCAGTTCACGCGATCGAACGCCGTTTGAAAGTCGAGAAACAAAGCATATTCTTCTTCGTCACGACTTGTGATGAGATCTTGCAGGTCAGCAAGGAAGCGCACGTGGTGGTGGATCGATGGGCCTTTCACGGACCCCTTCTGGTCAGGATCGATTAAATCAAGCATCTCATTTTGTAGCCGATACGTCAGCGCCTTATACAGCACTTTGACATCGACTGACACGAGCGCAATTGGGCGGTAGTTTCCTGGTTCAGTTCGAGAACCCTTCTTGTACAGGAGTACAACAGCAGAATTGCGTTGTGACAACTAAAGTTCACCGCGGCGAAGACGATCCGAGAACACAACTTGAAGGCATTCACCAAATACGTCGGGTGACACCTGATAAAACCCAGTAGTCAAGCCGTCCATGCCTGGCGATGATTTCGCTCTCATGTGTCGGATTGCGTTAACAAGGTCGGCTGCTGTCAAGTCTGCGTCGAGCATGTCACGGTCGGTGTCCTAGACGAGTCGAGAGACCGATTCAAGAAGCATGCGCTGCTTAAGCTCGTTAGGTGCCGTAAATGTGCCAGATGGGCTTTCAGCATCACCCATCTCATACCCCCAGTGTTCCAGGAGTCGTAACGCAATCTCATGCGGATTAGTCGAGACATTCCCACTTAGTGTAACGACTGTTTCGATAGAAACGCGTCTAAACTCGTGTCAAGTGGACGGAAGAAGTACTTTGTCGACTTTTCGGCATTGGCCACCTGGAAGTCGAACGCAGCGTCTTGGCTGTATTGGCTCTACCGCATCATCATTTCTTTGTAGTTGCGCATGGCATCGTCAAAGATCTCGCGGTCATCATCATTCTACGACACGCGGTACCGGGCGGAAGCCTGATCTAGCAAGACACGTGCATCTTCGACAGCTTTCGTGTCTTGCTGTCGGAGATTCTTCTGTATATCTTGCAGTTGTGTCTTGATATCTAATTTCCACTTCTCCCAGACTTTTCCTGGGTTCTGTGCAATGCGTATGTTTTCCCGTACGAGCTCGGCTTCCTTCTTAATCGCTGAGACGACAAGCGGGTAGTCAAGCAAGTACCTCGAGAATTTCCAGTAGCCACGGCCATGAAGCTGCGTACCAGACCGGAAACAAACACTGTGAGCAATATGGTCGCCGGCGTGTTTGGGCAGAAAGTAATTGGACTTGTCGTAGAAGCAATCGCAAAACCGCTCCGACATCAAGATATAGTCTAGCTTGTTCTTCCAAGGAAATGGACCCGTGAACACGCGTTTATTATCAGAGTGAATGCGCCATGCATCAACAATACCGAGCTTCGCAATCCACTCGAGACATGCCGAGCCAATGGAATCGTATCTGAGATCTGGAGTAGAGGAGTCGATTCGCGGGTCGAGCGGCGTGTTCAGATCGCCTCGCACAAGGTGCGTCGCGTCGTCCTCAAACTTATCGGTTGGCAAGTTTGCAAAGAAAGTCTTCTTTTCGTAGCAGTCGACGGGAGCGTACACATTATGGATGTAGACGGAAGTATGTTCAACCGTCACCTTGACGACCAGGTACCGTCCTGGCACCGACCAGCGCGATATTTCAGCAGCTGTGTCGAAGCCAGGAAAGTTGGAGTGCAACACTGTCACGACGTCAGCAGTGCGACCTCGCGTGGGTCGAGCGTGTAGCACGTTTGGGTTGTTCACAAAGCTCATGTGTGTGAATCTCGCGCTGAGGTGGAACTTGTAAGTTGAAAGGTGCCGTGCGTCGGCAAACTTGGTATCCTGAGCGCACGAAAGCATGTGTTTGGAGAGAAGGTTGTCAATGAAAAGATTCAACTCAGTTTGATGCCGTTTGAGGTCACGGTCAGCATTGTGACGGTGTCCCACATGTGTTGTAAGGCTGATACAAACTTAGTTGCGACTCGAAAAGCCCCCGGAAACAGTCATCACGATGCCTCACTTGGTCCTGCATGCTTTCATCACAGACGACTGAGGCGCGTAGTATCCATCAAGCTTGCGAAGCGCCTCTAAGTCATCTAGAAGGTGGCCTTGCCATTGCACCGCCTTCCACTGTGACATGCAATGCGCGCCGATCTTTGACCGCAGCAAGAAAAGAAACGTGTTGGGGTGCAGGAGGCGCGTGTGGTGCGCTGGGATCCACTCGACCGGGCGACCAGTAAAGTACTGGATCCACTGATCGTTGGTGAACAATAGCGGCGCAGTTGAAATGATTGCAACTTCAAAAATCCCGAGCGCCTTCGACCCACGCGAAATCTCGGTGATTGCGTCTGAGTTAGTCCACCATTGTTCACACTCCTTGAACAAATCGTTGCGCGTTGATGGCTTCGGAGTTCTCATGATGCGCTTCCACTTCGTCGCGAACGTCGTGTCATCATACGGGTTTGTTGCACAGAGCACACGGTTGATGGTGTGTAGCTGCGCTAGCTCGCTGACTACGGTACCGTTGCCAGCCATCACTAGTGACAAGGCACTATTGAATGCGAGTGGACAAGTGGCATCCGCTTTCATGATGTGATCTGGGTTCGACGCTTTCGCCATGAGCTTGAATATGGTAGCAACCTTGGTATCAGCGGCGTAATGTTTGTCCGGTAGCATATCGAGCATTACCATGCTCTCGTCATTGATCATCGACTCAGTCACCTCAATGACCGAAGTCGGTTCGGCCGAACGCACAATCTTGGTGTGGTGTTTTTCAACAAATTACGCCGACTCGACCGCGGTTTTCACTTTGTCAGGACGCTTGACCTTCCTCGGCACAATCTGGTGGCGCAGACCAAGCGTAGCATTAATCGTCAAGTCCACGATCTCATGCTCGACTTCCATCGATTGCAGCACATTAAGTAGTTCTTGGTCGAAATGCCATTGAGAGGCTGCGGTCGCGCAGCAGCACGGTAAAGTCGATGCTGCCGCGACTGCGCTTCTTCTTGTTGCAGACCGTGGAAAAGGCATTGGTTTGTCTCCGTTCGTTAAAAGCATGATCGGAGTCTTTCTCGTGATTTTTGGACTTCCAGGAGATATCTTTCCTTCTGAGTCGTTGAATGTCGATATCGACAGAGTATCGTCTTGAGAACTCGGAATGATCTCGAGTTGGTTGGCGCCGGGCTGGCTGCCATGCTGAGCACCTTGATGGAGCTGCGCAGTACACGTCTTGCCTTCATCTATTGCTTGTTGCAGCGAGGTCATGGGCTTGGCATTTTTTTTTCTTGTGCAAGCCTTTTCTGCTGGATCTATATTTGATTCGCGGACTGCTTTGTTGGATGTTGAGAAAGTCTTGATAGCGGCTACTGCGTACTTGATGGTTACTGCTGAGACTTTTCGGTATCTGATATGTCGCCGGTCGTATTTATGACCCTTCTTGAGGCATAGTTTTGCGCGGGAAGACCTCGTCAGTCGTGAGCAAGTCGATCCCATGTAGCGAACGGAATCCGTAAGGAAGTCGCTCAGATCGATATGGAGCATTCTTGCCGTGTGCAGGGTGGTGCTTGTTTTCAAACAAGATTTGGTCGCAGACAGACCCGTTCACCATTCGTGCAGGTGGAAATGTACGAGAGAGGAAGTAGACACGCCAAGTACATGACGTGATACGTGCCGGCATGTTTACTTCACGGAACGTATCATAGATCGGTTGGCATCCAAGGATGTAGAGGCGATGTAGAATCGTGGTGGTGCTTGTATCCGAGTCGACGTTTGAAATGTCCAAGAAGTACTTACCCACGAGGAAATCGTACTCCTTGAACCTGAAGACGCCACCAAGGATGTTCACCTTCGTACGTTCGAGCTTCAGACATGACTCCTGCGACTTGACTTTTACGCGCAAATTGCCACCAGGAAGTTTCGAGACTTATCCAATCTCATGCTCTTTGCACAGATTCTCAAGCACGTCGTTGCCATGTGACGATCCTACCAGTGAAGCCAAGATCTTTGGTAGCGGTGTTTTTGCAAAAGTTCGACCTGTGTCAATTACCATGTCAAAGCGTTCGCGTGGCAGTTGGTATGGCCGGGCTTGCTCCATGCGAGGGGCGATAAATGAACATTCGCGTCAAGCGGCGTACTGGCGCTCGATCGATTCAATATCACATGCAATTGGTTTGGGCGTTTTGATGCGACTGCGACGCTCCTTGACATCAGCTTCGTCGCGACGAATGTCATCTTGTTGCTGGAGGAGATGCGCCATCGTCGGACGCGTGTCGACAGGGACAAGTGGTGGTTCAAGATGAGCATCAGGAGGCGACTCCATCTGTACATCTATAGGGTCGGTGGCGGACGAAGCGCCTGCGGCCCTCTTCACAACCGTAGCAGGCGCAGTGATAGCGGTGCGGTCGGCAGAAGCGTCAGCATCTGGTATGTCGGGTGGTGCGATCATCGGCTCATCGCCGGAGATGTCCACGACGTCGATCGGGATAGATGATGGTGGTAATGGCGACGCTGGCGCGGCGGGAGCTGTCGCCACGTCAAGCGTTGAAGCTGTCAAGGCGCTCGGCGACGATCCGAGGGCAGCAACAGGGGCTGGAGAGACAGGAGTCGAAGCGACTGGGGCCGAAGTGACAGGGGTTGAAGCAACTGGTGGTGTCGAAGCGACAGAGGGGCTGGATAAATCCTGATTAACCAACGTAGATGAGCGGGAAAGGCGGCTTGAACTGACTTGAAGGGGGAGGGTACTTCTGAAGAGTCGACTTGTGGGGTAGCCAGCAAATTGAGAAGTCGCGAAGCCGTTCAAGTCTGAAAAGAGTAAAATGAAAAGCGTATTATATAAGGTTACCTAAACAAATATAGCAATACAAAATGTTATATCTAAAGCATAACCTAAAATTTACCTACCCACTCAGCCAATGGGGTATCACCATCCTTGAGAGACGTAAAAGACAAAAAGGCTTCACGTAATTCCAACATGTAGTGTACTTATTCACGAGGTCAATTTCTGACCGGAGTGACCAAATGTTGCTACATTAAATAGTATCAAGGAGGGCTCATGGACAGCGCTGTTTTTGCTGTGCCGACAAGTAGTACTAGGGTATTGTTGAAAGAGAAGAAAATATATTACCGACCAATTACCCTAAACCATGTCTAACCTAATCCGTGGGGTTGTATACCCAAATATATGCCGGGATCCTCACGTACAGAGATCCAGATGTCTAGATCCGGAGCCGGATAATCCGAGGTGCCGAGATACGGGATGCCCATCAAGATTGCAAGATCGATTGAGATATCTGGTTTGAGTTCCCTATATTTGATTGATAATGACCGCAAGATTTTCCAAGATACAAGACGCCCTATCGAGACTCAGGTACCGGAGTATTTAACAGTATTTGGGACTTTCGTAAACATAGTTAATATGGTATGGTCAAAATATAATCAAATAAGACCTTTCTTCACTTCAATACTCTCGTTCAAGTAAAAATACACAGAAGAAGTAGAGAAATATGCTCTTTGAAAGGAAGGTGACTTGACGGAATGTCTTAAATGCATATTTCTTAAACAAATGAACATAGTCCCAATTCTTAGGAAATCGAAAAATACGTAACACACCGTCTTTTTCGACGAAACTACACAAAATACCACCTTTCTCCAAATTTAGGGAATGTAACAGGCTAGGAAACTTTTTTAAAAACAAACCAAACGATGTATCTGGACATGGTGTTCATAAGGCAACATCTACCACTCTAGATCTTCTCGTAAGTAGGAGGTAAAATTTCTATGACACCTACGATATATATGCTGTTGATTAGAGAGACATTATCATAATGTGATGTTAAGTTCGAGGAAGAAGGACTCATTAAGCAGAGTCAAAAAGGCTCTGCTAGCTCCTCGAACGCTTGGGGTAGGTAATCCAACGTACTAAGTACTCGTTACGCTAGTTCGGTTTGAGCGCTTGCAATCAAGTACCCGAAAGAATATAACGCGTATTCCATGACTATCAAGGAGAGGGCGAGGTGGCCGCGGAATCGCAAGCTGCCGTA
Source organism: Peronosclerospora sorghi (assembly GCA_026184515.1). Lineage (NCBI taxonomy): Eukaryota > Oomycota > Peronosporomycetes > Peronosporales > Peronosporaceae > Peronosclerospora > Peronosclerospora sorghi. Next base: position 22,666,710 of record CM047583.1, read on the forward strand.
GATATTAAGAAGCTTCCAAAAGTTCTCCCGAGCTTGAGAAAGATCAATCTGACCATCGAAAGTTTTATTTTCCCTCGATGTTGACTTTGGATCGATGGATAAGTCGTTCCCTTACTAAATAGAATCGTTAATTGATGAAGGAAACTCCTACCCGTCAACAAAATTTTGACAGATAGAGGGACATGAGCATCTGCCAAGTTTCTACGACAAATTAGGTCGGACTATCGGTCACGTCAGGCTGACTAGGCTTGTCACTACATTGTCGCTGCGACTCGACTCACCGTCGCGCTGAGTCGAAGAAAATGTAAGGCTTAAGGTGCTCGACACAGAATGTGTGTTGCAGCGGCATTGCTGCGGGAATGTCTAATGTATAAAATACTTGCAACATTAAAATTTTGAATAAACAACGGTAGCAACTTCCGTGAGTAAGTTACTGATTGCATGTGTACGTGGATTCGTAGTAGATAACATCGCGATAGAGTCTGGTTTGAACAAACTTGTTCTTCTCATTAAAATCAGCGTCTGCTTCTGCTTATCAAAATAAGAAGCATGATCGTCTTTTACACGGCGTATATAAGCTTGACGCAGTAGTAAAAATTGTCTTTTTCTTTATTAGCAGTTGAGGTGTTGTCTTGATAATTTGTCGCTTGCGCAGTGGATCCATATTCAGTGTTAATAGCTTCAGGCGTTTCCGCTTAAGCCGAAATGGTTACGTTACAATACAAATTTCTTTTTAGTTTTTATATTTTCTCCTGTTATTATGACGGTGTATTGGTCACATCTACGGTTGTAACGGCAATGGGTTGGTCTGTTTGCGATCTCTACTGTTATTTACTCTTATATTATCAGTAGGAGTGCTAAACATGTTTCCTAAGTTACCAATGCAGTTGTGTTTCTTGCGCATTTAAATTTTAGCGGGTCCCTCCTCATAATTATATTTAGCGTATCGCCAAGTAGAGCTGGAGTGCGTGGATGCCTCATGGCATCCACGCCCAAAAGTGAGAAGCATACACTGAATTGTTTATAGCGAACTCAGGCAGCGAAAAAAGACACTCCACTGCTATAAAGCGTGCGGGTTAGAGAGTAGCATGTCTCTGAGTACATATTTAATCCATTCTGTTCGCCCAACCGTTTCCGGGTGTAGAAGTTTACATCTCCAAACGCGTTCCCAACCACGAGAAGATTGCTAGAAACATCCTGTTAACCTCGGATCCTTCAAAGACAATCTTTTCTGGTATTTCGTGCAAATGAAATATCGGATCGACAAATATCCGTCCTGTTTGAGCGGCAGTGATGTTCCGCGACTCTGCAAAAAAAATGTAACATCTTAGTGAATCGGTCTACAAAGATCATAATAAACTGTCTTTTGATGTTTTGTGCGGAAGCCAAAAGCAAAGCTATGAAAATGAGCTTCCAAAACTCAGTCAGAAGCTGATGTATCTCCACTTACATGCACGTGTTTTCGCACTTTAATCCGGAAGCATGCAACCAAAAGATAAGCATATAACTTCCAGAGATTCAAAAGTAAAACCAGAGAGAACGGAAGCGTCATCATGTAATAGAAATACAAAACTGTTTGAAGTTAGACGAAGAGCAAAACAATATACAGCGGTTTGTGCCACATCACTTGGTCGTGTGCGTGAGGAAAGTGTAAATACACGATCAAAAGCTAGACGTCGTATAAGGTCTGCATACGACGTCAAGCCTCCTCCTGCAAGCGTCAATAGACCAAACTTTCGAGCCTTGAATTTCCCATCTCGCGCAAGCTACGTTTTTATTATCATAGATCCCTCTTGTACTTCTATCCGTTGGAAGCTCGTGTAACCACTTTGCATGTGGCGCTCTTACAAGATGGTGAAAGCCCATTGGCTGATGAGAGCGTATACATTTTTGCATACATTGGCAGTTACATTTAAGTTGCATTTAGTTACGGATAGCTACTTAAGTAACTTTACATAATACACTTTTCAATTTACATGGTTTTTAGCACAACTTATCCGAAACATCCGCGGCTGACGATCGGCGCATACTGGCTTGCCTCTGCTACAGATCCTACCTGGTCAAAAGTGTTCATACTAGGTAGTATAAGATCTGGAAAGGTGGATAAGACTTTTTAGTGGGATTTTCTACAGGTTATGAGCCCAAGACTCGCACAAGTATCACGTGGATTTTTCTTGGTGTTACGAGTGTGCTTTCGTGGAAATTTTTGTGATTACGTCACGTGAAACTAGTGGAAAGGAAGGATAGTGGTTTGACGTGGGATATCCAGGGTTTTCGATTTAATTAACGATGAGTGATTCCGAAGAAAATGATGTGCCCTCTCCAAGTGATTGGAGGGCCATCATGCAAGGATTGAAGGATATAACGACGTTCGTGGCTGCCGGGGAAGATGGGCAGGCCAAGCGGTCAGTTGCTAGTGTCTCGTCCGGGTCGAGGAAGGGCTCCCCGGTACACTGAGTTTCGTGAAAGCCTTCTAAACTACCGTCCGTTCGGTCATCAAATTACTTTGAATGATCTGGCCGAGGACTAAGGGGTAGAAGTTGTCGTGGGGACACGCCCCAAAGTAAGTGCAGCACCCTGTATGGCACCAGCTGGAGTGCCGGGTGTGGGTGGCATTAATATGCCTGCCGGTCAAGTGCATGCGCCGGTTTTTGGCCATGCCGGACACAAGATTCAGAAGTTGTCCGTGGAAAATTTTTCGGGCAAAGAGCTGTATCCCGGTTTGGGTGCAGGCCTAAACAATGTGCCTACCTGTTTGTGGAGGCAGTGTAAATCGCGGAGATGACCTCCGGATTTACATGGAACGAGAGATTAAAGATTAACAAGCTCGGCGAACACCTTGCGGGAACTGCCGCGGAATATTTTTGTTCGAACATTGGTTCGTGGTGCAGGTGTTACCTCAATTTTACTACGTTCTAGAGCAGATGTAATTGGGATTCAAGGTGAATATATCCCACCACCAAGCAGCCGTGTGGTTCGCGGCGGAAAAGGACTCAAAACGAACATGGACGCAAAACTATCTCTACTTAGTAGCTCTTGCCCGAGAAAGCGGGTCGAGCGAAAAGTTGATAGTTGAAAACATCGTGAAATTTGCATCTCCGAGGTTGAAAGTGATGCTTATGGCGAGGTATGATCCGGGCAGGATGGACTTCATCTGCCACGCTCAAGCGCTCGAGGATGATGCGCTCAAGATCAAACCAGCTGTTAAGTTAATGGCGCATGCAGTAACGATGGACAAGAGCCGGCGAGTGTGTTATATATGTGGTAAAGAGGGGCACATACAGAAGTATTGCCCCGAAAAGTGTGGCGAAGCAGACCCAAGAATTTTGGTAGTTTCCGGTCAGCAGCATACCGATCGGCCTATCGGCGATCGGATTGATGGAAATCCAGGAGACTTTTAAGCCGGTCATGTGCAAGGGGTGTCAAGAACACGGATTTGGGTGAGTCACATGAGATTGCGTGTACTACATATTTTCATGTTTGGTACATATTGGAGACTATAGGGGGTAGGTAGTTTAGTTTTTGGTTTTGCCTGTTGGAAAAAGGTTTTGTTTTGGCTTCGTGTAAGAAGAGCGTTTTTGGATTTACGACTTAATTGTTGGACCTCTAACTCAACCGGGGTCGTTTCGCTTTGCACATCGGTCGCCTCTGCACGCCGCAGAGTGTTTTGGGAGCGTAGGGTCGAATAATCCCCTCCAGCTCATTATATCCGGCCGGGACGCGTCACAGACGCACTTGGACCGCCGGAAGTCCCTCGAAGAGAGTGCACTTTGGTCGACCTCTCAAGTTTAAGTTGCGCACGTTTGGAACGTGCTATTACGTTTTTTGGATCATTACGTGGTGATATCGTTCGTGGAGTATATCACGTTCTCATTTGGGTCTCCCTACTGGACTATTGGATTATTGGAGTTTTGTTCTCGATTGGTTGGTCTCTACGATCGTTTGAGCGATCTGCCCTTTGGAGCTTACTAAATTCGAATATAACTGGTCTGCCCGTACCCAGGGTGAAGAGTTCCGCCCGGGGTACACTACCCAGCACGGTCTACCACATTTAGACCTCAAGTCAATTCCCAGCACCGATCCACCGAGTGTGTTACCACCCCAATCCATCGGGTACACAAGCTGAGATGAAGAATAAATCGGACCGGGCGTCCTGTGTTGATGATCGGTCGTCTGCCAGCAGCGGACGATCCGATCGGATCGAAGACGAAGGTTCGCGGTGTACCCCCCCCCCCCCCCCGTAAGTTGGAAGGCCGGGCACGATGGTGGTCAGGTTCTCGACACTACGGTGTTCGATTTTGAACTTGACTCCACCACAAAAGCGTCAGAAGTGTGGCGGAAGCCGCAGTCAAGTGAAAGCTCAAGGCGCAAGTGATAAGCAGTCAAGGAAGTTTTGTGCTGTCGACGGTGGACACTGCGTTAAATGAAGATATACATGCATGCGGCAGTGAAAATTTCGACAAAACACCTGGATTGTCGACAGCGGAGCGAGCAGACATTTGGTGTCAAGCGCCGAGTTGCTAGAGGATGCTAGGGAGTGCAGTTCAAGTGATACGTTTGCACGCCGAAATGGAAGCACTTTTAAAGCGACCAAGGTAGGAAAGCTTACGTTGCGCATGTGCGACGGAGGCGAAACGGTCATTGTCTTGTGTAGCAGGAGTGTACACGCACGGTGCGGCTAGCGCACAGAGGAAGACTTAACTTAAGCAGCGATACGCCGATACTTAGCCGATACGCCCTTATATGGGCTTAGAAAGAGATCGCTCTCTTACTAGGGGCCAAAATTCCCTTAGTTTACAGTTACTAAACACTAACGCCTTGTTACAAGGCTTCCCTTAGAAAGGGGGTAGCTAAGGGAGGTACTCCCTTTGACTACAACACTCACTGCGCGCGCGACCGGTCTGGGTCTTGCGCCTAGCAGTATTAGAGTATTTTGTAAACTTATTTTATTTAATATTTAATTAGCCTAAATTAATTAAACTAATGTAAACTATATGTAATACTAAGTAGAACTTAATCAATTCGTACCTAGCCAAAATGTAATGTACACCACCTGTGTACCAACACGTGGCAGGCTACCACGCCTTCACTTAGGGCTCTCGCCCTGATTGGTTAAAACAACCAATAGGTCCAAGCCTCTCGGACCGGTCAATACTTGACCTTAACCGTGGTGTATTCACGTACACCAACGTAACTCAATGTAACCATGTTACATCCTCTCCCATAAAGACTATTGCTACGAAATAATTAATTATAGTTGGAGAACTCCAACTGCCAGAACTTCTGGTCTAAAATGAACACCTTTAGTGGTGATGAAGATTCTCCCCGAGAAGAGGATGACAACTACTCCAACTCCGGTATCTCGGAGGAGGAGTTCCTAGGGGATAGCTCCCTTAAGGATGAGCGCTCCGACAACGCCGAACGGCGATGTCGGAAGCCTCATCCATTCCCTACAAATGTGGAAAATGCACTAACTCGTGCGCCACCCTTACCAACCTCGGACGACAAGTCCGAATCGCCGAAGGCGAGTATTCCCAATGAATTGGGCGTGGCACATGAATTTCATCCTGCCGCACAAGCACGAAAGGGTTCTCGTGACCCCCAAAAGAGGGCTAAAAACGAGGTAAAGAGGGGTTTATCCTCTCATATCCCTGGCCCTGCGGCTGTACAGCCGCGTGAAGTCGCAAGCCGGAAACAACTCCGGGAAAAACCGCTCACGCCGAAGCAGTTCACTGCCACCTCGTACCGAGCGCGCCTCGGGAAACCGGCACGGGCTGCCGTTGTTGAGAGTCGTCTCCGAGAGATTCCCTTCTTTCTCCTACGAGGAGAAGATGTCGAGGAGGCAGAGCGGACATTCCGCGCTTGGGCGGAAGGGGAGAAGCGTCTCCCTAACTTTAACGAGCTCCACAACTGCTATTCCGAACGTGACGTTCGGATAGAGAGTGCATTGCGCTTGGCGTTTGCCAGAGCCAAAGCGCTGGGGCAATTACCTGCCTCTTATTGCACGCGCCCTGCTAGCGCCCCTGCCCTCGATGTGGTGCCGGAGAGCAATGCAAACTCTGCATCTGCCTCCGGCGAGCTCCCAACTACTGGGAGTGGAGGGGCTTCTCCCTCCCCTTTGGTCGTCGACTCTCAGAGGGATTCTCCCGCTCGAAAGCGTCAACGACGTCACGGAAATCCTGCCGCAGGGGAGTCTCCGACTCCCACGAAATCTGTGAATTTAAATAACATTTCCACTTTACCAGATACTGGGTTTCACCCCGATGAAGGCGTCGCGCCATCAGACGCTCCACATGGTAATGTGGACTACCTTCCGAATCGAGAACTGGAGTGTCGCGCAATTGCGACGTGAGGTTCACGAGCGCTGTGATCGACACACCCGTCGCATCTTTGACGTCCAGGAAGGACTCCGCGAAGAGGGGAGTGCGATTGATATCATTGAGCGGCGACTTGACTCTCTTGAGTCTGTTGCTGCGGAGTACCACCTTTCGTGTTCGTAAACCGAACGGAAGTGGCGCATTGTGCATGCGTACAACAAGCTGAATGCAGCTACTGTAACCATGCAAACTCCGATTCGTCGTAGGATGTCCTCCAGAACAATATGGCCTGTTGTACTGTGTACAGCGCCTTAGATATGGTGGATGGGTATTATCAGGTGCTCATGCGAGCATCCTATATTCCGCTTACAGCGGTCAGCACGCCTAGTGGCATGTTGTGGGAGTGGCTTGTTATGCCACAGGGGCTTTCGAATGCACCAGCGAATTTTAATCGCTTGTTGACTCAACTCATCCCTCATAGAAAGTACGCTCAGATGTACTTCTACGATATATTCGTTCATAGTCGCGCGGAAGGCGACTCGTCTGATATTCAGACGCACCTGATATAAGTTCGAGCGGTGCTCGAATGTATGCGGGAGCATAAGTTATATGCAAACGCATCCAACTGTATTTTTGGTGCTGAGGAAATTCCTCTCCTCGGATCCTTCATCGTTAAGGATGGAGTGCGGGCGGATCCCGCGAAGGTGAAAGTCATTGTGGAGTGGACTTCGCCTGTAAATCTTAGAGATTTACGGAAGTGGCTTGGATTAGCCAATTATCTCCACAAATACAGCGAGAACTACGCTGAGATGGCGAAGCCATTGACAGACATTCTTAAGAAGGACGTAAATTGGTGTTGGGAAACCAAACACAAAAACGCTTTCGAAGCGGTTAAGGCGAGCTTGTTGAAAGCCCCCGTTCTTGCTCTCCCAGATTCTGGGAAACCATTTCGCGTCGTCTGCGACGCCTCCGATTTCTTAATCGGATGTGCTTTGTTACAAGCAGACGATGCAGGAAGGGAACGCGTGATTGCGTTTGAGTCGAGGCAGCCAAAAGCTGCGGAACGGAATTATCCCGTTCATGACAAGGAGATACTTGCAATGAAGTATGCTCTTGTCAAATTTAGGGTTCACCTACTCGGCTCTAAGCCGTTCGTGGTTTATACAGACCACTCGTCCTTACGGACAGCGACAAAGTCGCCTCATCTCTACCAACGGATGGCCCGTTGGCTCTCCTTCTTTGCGGAGTACAACTTTGAGGTTAAGTATAAACCTGGGAAGCAGAACGTGCTTGCGGACGCGTTATCGCGTCGTCCCGATTACGAGCTCGCTCACGCGACATTCGTCACCACGTCTGTGGTGGATCATATACGCCAGGCGTATGGGAAAGTGTGGAGAAGCGTGCCCAAAATTAGGCACACTTCTGGTCAAGTTTCTTCAAGGTATTTGGTCTAATTTCGGATTGGTTTAAGCAAGGGGGGATTTTCAGCCTATCAGACTCAAGAAGTGTCAAGAACGCAAGTTTTGGTGAGTCACCCGACTTTGGGTATTTTGCATATTTTTGTGTGGGTACATTTAGGGACTATATGGTAATAGTATTTTAGTTGTGGTTTTTCCGGATAGAGTGCATTTGGTTGTGGTTTTACCTTATAGGACAGAGGTTATACCTTTAACTAAGGAAAGCTTTTAGCTTTCGGATAAGTGGCCGAAACCTCTTCTGGTCTTGGTTCACACCACAGCTAGGGGTCGCCGTTCTTCCCTTTTCGTACACTAGTCGCCTCCGCCCGCCGCGGAGTGTTTGGGGGCAGAGGGTCGAATTATCCCCTCGCGCCCATTATACCCGGTCTGGACGCGCCGCACGCGCACTTTGGCCCACCGGAAGTCTCTCGACGGGAGTACGATCTGGCGATCTCAACACCTCAACTCAAGTACGTTTGGAACGTGCTATTCACTGGATTGGTCTTGGCGTGGAGATATCGTTTGTGGAGTCTCACGAGCATATTGTGTCTTTACGCGGACATATTGGCTTGTTTTAATATTGGTTGGAAACTAGACCGGTTTTGGTCTTATTTCGTATTGGTCAGGGGCTAGACCGGAACGGTCGGTCTACCCTCTATTATTTGGTATTGGTCAGGTCTTGATCGTTTGGACGATCGACCTATTGGAAGTTATCTCTTGGAAGTGTTTTTGGTCTGTTTGTGTCTGGGGTGAAGAGTTCCGCCCCAGAGATACCTACCCAGATCGGTCTTCTATATTCAAGACCGGTTCGATCCAATCTGCGATCCCGATCCACCGAGTCTGTAACTAGCACATTCCATCGGGTACACAAGGTGAGATGGACACTAAACAATCGTACCAAGTGGGTTCTGATGACGACCGGTCGTCTGCTTGCAGCGGACGACCGGACCAGATCTCGAGTGGTGGTCCGCGGAGTACCCCCTCCGAAAGTAGGAAGGCTGGGCGCGATGGTGGTAGTCAGGTTATCGATGCTAATGTTTTCGATTTCGAATTTGACTCCACCACAATGGTGCGCGTGCCCGGATCACTTGGTGATCGTGGATATCACCGTGCTGATTTCCATCAAAAATTGGATTCGAAGATTTGAATGATTTGAATATGGAGTCGTTCTGGAGAGGACGTAAGGAAAGGCTATCGCCTTACGTTCTCGTTGTTGATAGAGGTGGCGATGTCCGATCTGGCCTGGCGGAGGACCAGATCGGGATTATTAAGTTTTTTCCTCCCCAAAAGGCTACCACCGGAGCCGATCGAGACTATAGCAGGTCTTTCTATAGTTCCGGAAAGGATCAGGACCTTGGTGCTGATCCTATGTGTATGAATGAAAAAATTGATGGAAAACTAAAAGATGAAAATTACTTGGAGGCTGGCTGGAACGATCCGTTCTACCTCCCTAAAGTCCCCAAGGTACCCAAGGTGCCCAGAAAAGGGCTTGGAATGCCACCCGACGAAGACGACTTCGAAGAAAAGTCGAAGGTCGGGGATGAGGCTATCACCGAACAAGACCTGGAAAAGATGTATTATTTTTTTGAATTGAAGCGATTTGTTCGCCAAAACCAGGTCTTTCGGGTGTTGGACCTCCATATCCGCGACCGTCTTCTCGGTCTCACTACCGAGCCGATCCAGAGTGATCGACCATTACTGCTCGTCAAGAATTTGGTGGCGATGTTGGCGGAGGTTGGCATTAAAATGCAGAACCCCGCCGGTGTCAATAAATTGTTTGAATTTGATGCTTAGAGACTGGAGGCGTCGATGTCGGACCTCCACGACCGTTTGGTGCCACTGGTGGGGGCGGTTCGCCGCCCAACTCCCACCACGGCAATGAAGGTCGCCGAAGCCTCCACAGAGCTTGTTGACATTGGTTCCGATGATGAATCGATCTACCAGTCTCCACCGGCTTCTAACAGCTCATCAGTGTTGGAGACCGGTGTCGAGCGGATGACCATGGGGGTGGACCATGCCCGGTCTGAACAAAAAAGGGAAATGCGGCAGCAAGGGTCTGCTTGCCAGTCGGGGCTCCAGCAAGCCCCACAGGCCTCAGTTCCGCAAAAGGAGGGTATCAACACGTTGCCCATGACGCCAGCCAACGTCCAAGCCATGTTTGAGACGATGATGCTACGTTTCATGGAAGAACGGGTTAGACCACCTATGCGCCCACATGTCCAAGACCGGTCTACCTGTCAAGGTGTCAATGTTTGCAAAGATGTGGATATGGAATCGGTAACATCTATGGATAAGCCTATTAGAAGTGATAAACCAACCGTCAAGGGAAGTCGCAAGCAGCAACCGGCAAGACCGCGTAGACCAAGCAAGACAAGTTACTGTGATATGGAGTCGGTCGGCGGTCTTGACGACCATGGTGGGTCAGATGGTACAGGTGCAGGCAATGGTACAGGCGCAGGCAGCGTGCGCAAGGCTAACCTAGCCTCCACACATGCCTACGACTTTGGATCTTCTGCGATTCCGCGCATCCGTATGGCCGCGACGACCGACCTCAAGGACTTCACCGGCAAGGATGCAGATGAAGACCAGGCCCGGTCTTGGTTCAGTCGGGTCAAGTCTGCGTTCCTGCGAGACCAGACCCCAAAAATCGAACGTTTTTTAATCTTTCGGGATTTGTTAAAAGGACCGGCTGCGAACTGAATTCAACAGTTTGGTCGGGGCGTCCGGTCTGACTGGGACCTGTTATGTGCGGAGTTTGAAGGTCAATATTGTAACTCCGGATTTTCAAGCGCCCGTAAGTACCACCATATGCAGAAGCGGGCCGACGAAACACCGATCGAGTATTTGCATCGGTTGAACGTGGCTGCACTTCGTGCCGGCATAACAATTAAAGAGAATAACCCGCCGAACGGTGCCGCCTTAGAACATGTGGGTCACTATATTAGTACCCTTGACGATCAAGAACTGGCGGACCAGCTTACTCTACTGCGTCTTAAGGATGCGGGCGAAGTCGAACAGACCCTGCGGACGTTTCAACAGTCGCGTAGTATGAGAGCGAAGACCGCTGGTGGATCAGGTCGCTATCGTTCCAAGACCAATACCGATCCGGTCAAGAGACCTTGGACCAGACCGACCCGAGCGGTCAAGGCAATTGTAGCTGATGACAGCACGGGGTCAGAAGGGAAGTGGAAGTCCATCCAGCCAGGAGTCATCGGATGAAGACCAGTATCGTCACGTCTAGGTTGCGGGGCCTGCCCCGAAGACCAAGTCAAAGTCCGACCAGGTGGACCGGAAGGAACGGAACGGAAGCAAGTCCGATCCAGACCGACCTCGTCAGAAGTGCTCCCACTGTGGGTCGAGCAAACATGATGGTCCAAACTGCTGGAAGAAGATGGTGTGCAAGAAGTGCGAGAGACGCGGCCACCCGACGGACCACTGCCTCTTCGTATGCAAGTCATGTGGAGAGATCCACGAGGCCGGCCACTCCAAGATTGAAGAATTTTTTAACATGATACGCAAGTGGTACGTGTCGGACAAGCACGCGGGGATGCTGCCGCCGGACGCGGAAAAGATGTTAAACTAGAACGCTCGCCAGGTTGGAATCTGGATCGAGCCGAGCGTTCTACGGTTCACATCTATGCATATGTCGGCAAGGAGGATAAGACCGACAATACACGTTCTATTCCAAATTGCGTCGACCGATACCATCCGGTCTACAGTCTGAAAACCGATGAGTACTCCCGGACCAAGGTGGTTATGCAGTTGGACTTGCTGCCTGGAGAATCCCGCGGATACTGGAAGTATCACGCGCCTGATAAATGGTTCAAGCAGGCGAAAGCCTGTGGCAAGATTAATAACCAGAAAGCGACGATGTTGTTCGACTCTGGAGCTGAAGTATCGATAATCAACTCCGCCTTTGCTCGTAAGGTCGGATGTCGTATAGACGATACCCAGAGACAAGAATGCGTCGGGATCGGCGAAAACTCTTATATGACCGAAGGAAGAACGCGTGTGAATATTACTTTGTCGGGATCGCTGGTCTATTTTTTCAGCGCTTGGGTTGGCAAGTTGTCTGGTCAGGACGCTTTACTAGGTATGGATTTCATGGTCCCAGCTGGTATTCGCCTAGACCTGTCACATGGAGTGCTTACGCTATCGGATGAGGTCCAGGTCCAGTTGGCTGGTCGAAGACCTCTGTATGGTTCGTATACCGATCTGGTCCGGTAGGACCAAGACCTCACTATCCCAGTTGGTCGGTCTGCCGATACCCCGGTTGAGAAAAGTTTTCGTTAGAGGAAGTTGTGGTTGACCAGGGGCGATCGGTGGGTCTTGACCTTCGTAAAGAGTGCTGGTCGACGTGATTTTGTACGTGTTACCAATATCGGTGACAAGCCGCTGACACTGGGCAATAACACTATTGTCGGTATGTGGTTAAAAGAAGGGAAGGTAACAAGGAAGATGGGGTTCGTCTCGATTGGATCGAGCGGTATGTCGAGTGGCAAAACCTGGCGTACCAATCGACCACCGGTCTTATCAGCGATGAGGGGTCGGTGGAAGAGGATACCTCTCCTTTAGTGGAAAGACCAAGTTATGTCACCCCAAAAAAGATGTTGGTCCGAAGAAAGGCGCCGCAGTCACCAGGAACGGTGACCATCAAGTAGACGAGCCAAGGTTAGTCAACGTGGTGTCAGCACAAGACCAGGCGACAGCGGAGCAAGAAACGGAAGAAGTGGAACATGAAATTGCTAGGTCGGACCATGACGGTATTCCTAATCAGACCGATATCAGTGAAGGACAGCCCGTCGATCAAGACCAGGGGCGTTCAGCCGGTCCAGATGGTCTAGGTGATAGCACCCCAGAAGATGAACAAGTCTGTATACATGAAGGCGGGGAACAGTACAGTCAGGAACTGGAAAGCCAAATGGCAGTCCTCCCTGAAGTGTCTGCCGACTCGCCCGAAGTTACAATGGATGATTTACAAGTGGGTGATCAAGACCTTAACAGTCCAGACCAGATCAAGAAGTTGAAGAATATCATATGGAAGAAAAGACATCTGCTGATCGGAAAGGGCAACGCCTTACCACCTGCAGCCCGTGGTGCGATTTTCGATATTGACGTTGGAGATGCCAAGCCGATTGCCCAGCGGTGTCGACGCGTGGCGCCACAGTACCGTGAAAAGCTTTCTGATATCATTAAAGGACTGTTGGTCACCAAGATTATTAGACCGTCGACCTCGCCATGGGCCTCGCCGATCGTAATTGTTATCAAGAAGAACGGCGTTGACATTAGACTGTGCATCGACTATCGGCTGGTAAATCGGTTAACTAAACTCAAGGTGTACCCGATGCCACTGATTAATGATTTTTTGGAAGACCTGGACAAGACCTTGTGGTATTGTTCGCTGGACAGGGCAAGTGGATTTTGGGTGGTCTCGATGACTGATCGAGCCCGTGAGATTTCCGCATTTGTGACACCGTTTGGCCTTTTTGAGTGGAACCGTATGCCGTTCGGTCTGAAGAACGTACCCCAGATCTATCAAAGGTTGATAGACAACGCACTGTACGGACACTTCAAAATCAAGACCGATCGGAACCCTGCCGAAAGTTATGATGTGTTTACAGAGGGTGAACCCGATCGGGAAAGAAGACCGTCCGTTCTAGGGAGGCGGTCGTACATCGACGACATTCTGATACCTGCCTCGTCATGGAAAGATCTGTGCGAGAAGGTTGAACGATTGTTGGAGACATGCGACCGCTGGAACCTATCTATCAGCGCCATAAAAAGTTTTTGGGGTATGTCCAAGGTCGCCTATTTAGGTAATATGGTCTCGAGCAATGGTCTAGAGGATAATCCCAAGGACCTGGATTCGTTAAGCAACCTCCCGTTTCCCAAGTCTCTGAAGGGAATGCAGTCCTTCATAGGAAGTTTAAACTACTACAGCCGCTTCATCGAATATTTTGCTATCTACGCGGCTGTGTTGTATGAGCTCCGGGAAGTGGACTACCATATGTTGCGTGAAGAAGACCGGGAAACTTTACATGGGGTCGCCGACTCTGGTCTTGCTGCAGATTGTCCGCAAGTGGAGGCCGAAGACCATATGAAGCGTGCAAAGTTTGGTTTTGGTATGTTGAAGGCTAAGATGGTGACGACACCGATTTTGAAGCATTTCGATCCCGAAAAGGTCCCGACCATTATTGTATATGCTAGTCAGTGGGCCATTTCGGCCACTTTAGTACAAAATCATGATGGTGTGTACCATCCGGTCACGTTCACGAGCAGAACGCTGAAGCCAAATGAAGTGAACTATGGAATTGTCGAGAAAGAAGTTCTGGCGTTGCTACGATTTCTGGATGTGTGTTACAACCTGCTGGTCGGCCGACCTATAATGGTCCTGTCAAGGCGGTCTAATTTGGCCTGGCTATTATCAGCCAATGGGATGGACGGACGTCTAGGCAGATGGTCGGCGAACTTGTCGCAATGGACCCTCGAGGTCGTTAAGTGCACCGGGGGCGAGGAAGAGATATTGGGCACATTAGCTGCCAGTATCACCCTCGGTCTGAAGTGGACGAGGCATTGATAGCGATTGCCCCGAGGAAGCAACCTCGGCAGTCAGTTTCGAGACCGTCACCGACCGTCGACCATGATGAAGAGCTGTTGGTCTTAAGTTTTGACGGATCAGCAAGCGTGAAGAAGAAGGTCGGCGACTATAGTGCCATATTGTGGTAGTTGCCACAATGGTCTATAGTTGCAGCCGCTGCTGATTTCACGACAGATATTACAGTTAACGAGGCGGAGTACCGAGGTCTACTTCTATGTCTCGACCTGCTGTCGTCGCAAGAGAAGGGGCGAGTCATCATATGTGGTGACTCGAACCTAGTGATCAGGCAGATCACCGGAGAGATCGACTGCAAGGCCCCACGACTAAGGACGCTAAATGATCGGGTAATGAAGGCATTGAAAGACCATTCCAACCACGAGCTATTTCACGTGAAACGGGACTGGAACAGAAGTCCCGACTACCTCGCGACCAAGGCCATGCAAGACCAGACCGGGGATACGGACACCGAGGAGGCCGTTCTTGATGAATTGATGAATATAAACAGTCTCCCCGAGGTGATCGGACCCAAGAACGCTCCGGACCAGGTGCATGTGATGGTCGCGACTAGACCGAAAGCTCGGAAGTCCCACCAACCGTTCCCAAAGGAACGGTTGAGTGAATCTGTTGTGAAACGACTAAGGGCAGAACGTATCCTCAAGGCGCAGGACGAAGAAGAATGGATTGTGAATTTGAAGACCTACCTGCGCGGTGAGTTGTCTAAGTTGACGAATGGTCAAGAAAAAGAATGTGCCAAGATCGCAGACAGTTACGAAGTGGATGAGGATGGTTTACTATATTACTGCCGCGATGCCGACCAAGACAGTGCAGACCGGGACCGATTGGCGAAATTGGTGATACCTGAGTTGCTGCAGCCGGATATCCTCCATCACTACCATGTGAGTCTAGAAGGGGGACATCAGGGCATAGGCAGAACGTATCAGAAGATCAGGTCCCACTTTCACTGGAGAGGTCTTTTCCGAAGTGTACAGAGATATGTGGGTTGTTGTACGGATTGCGAGACCGGAAAGGGTAGACCGGTAATCAAGGGGCGATCGCCCGGAAATATCGAAGCTACCTACCCTTTCCAGGTCATAGCGATGGACCATATACCGTCGCTGCCTAAATCGACATATCGCAATACTGAGTTGTTGATCTGGGTAGACCTGTTCACCGGTCTAGTTGTTGCGAAGGCAAGTGCGTCCCGGTCTGCCGAGCAGATCGCCAAAAGTTACGAAGAATGCGTGTTCCGAAGGTTCGGCGCCAGCGAGGTCATCAGACACGACCGAGAACCCGGTTTCATGGCCGAGGTGTTCCGGTCGTTTAACAATATGCTGGGCCAGAAACAGAGCGCGACGATGGCATATCGTCCGCAAGCGAATGGATCGGCAGAACGTATGGTACAAACTATTACAAGAGCAATCAAGATGTACGTTGCCGATCCAGACCAGCGCGATTGGGACGAATACGCAGAAAGGCTGGTGTTTGCACTCAACTCGTCGACCGATCGGGTCCGAGGAGAAACGCCTTTTTATTTTGCGTATGGATGGGACCCCCGGTCCACTCTTGAAGCCGCGATAGCTATCGGCTGCACTCGGACCCGCGATCGTGATTCCCGACGTTGGCTCATGCAGGTCCAGAAACATTACCAGCATGCAAGAGAAATTGTCAACGAAAAGTTACGTCAAGCTTTATCAAGACCTAGCTGACCGGAACAACGACCAGGTCCAACCCCACGGTATAGAACCAGGGGCGAGGGTATGGTTGTACCTAGACCGAGTGAAGGAGGGCTATGCGAAGAAGCTGGCTCACATGTGGCACGGTCCTTTCCGTGTTGCCGATCTGATTGGTGAACACGCTGCCCGTCTAGTAACAACCGGCACGGACTACAAGGTCTTCCCGATCGTACATGTGTCCAAGTTAAAACTGGTCCGAGAATTTCCTGATCGTCCCAAAATGCCCTGTCTGGTAGACGTGGCAGAACGGTTTGATTAGGATGAAGCATTACTGCCGGAGGACAGTTGGGAACGACCGCTGGAGAAGGACGAATTTGAAGTGGAAAAGGTCTTAGATGTCCGATCGGTCAAGAAGACCAGGTTCGGCCGGACCCACCGAGAATATCTGGTCCGATGGAAGGACCATGATGAAACAACTTGGATCGATGAGTCCGACCTGAACTGTGGAGCACTACTACAAGAATTCGAACGGGATCGAGTCAGTCGGAACCGTTTCGCAGTGATGCAGACCCATGAAGACCAATACCAAGACATGCAGTAGAATCGGTCTTCCCGACCGGTGTGAAGAGGTGGAAGGTCTTATGTCTTGTGTATTATGTATTGTGAATATGTGACGAATTGGAATAGTGGAGTGACGAACGTGGATTGTTTTTTCGCGATGTAAGTGGAACGGTTGGTGATAACGTGTCTAGTGCAACTCTGGAGAAAGTGGTGGAATTAGCTCAAGTGATTTGATGACCGAACATGTGAAAAAGAACGATGATATATATTAAGTGTTATCTGGTCGAATACTTACGACCTCATTCGCCATCACCCCACAGACGGCCGACGGTCACCGACGGATGCTTTTCAACTTGGTCCTGGTACTGGTTACGCCAAGGTTCTTGTTGGTCTAGTTGGACCAAAGCATCCTTGAGGTCCAAGACCGGTGTAGTGCACCCAAGACCGGGCCAGGAGCTGCTTGGTCAGGGTAGACCGGCGTAAACAACCGATCTGCCCTGGCGAACACGGCAAAGTATCCTCACGCCTTCGTGGCGGAAGGGAAGAACTGTCGATTGCCATGTTGGCCAACAAAGCATCTTTGTGGAGATTGGACGTCCCAGGCAAGACCGTAGGTGTTGACTTTGTCGACGCATGAGGTGGTGGAACGCCACCATGCGGACCGGTCTTCTTGGTCTGCTCCGAAGTCGATGCAACTTAAACAAAACTTTCATGTGGAATTGTTCGCGATGGGGACAGCAAACTCCGAATAACCGGAGTCTTCGCCGGAGTCATCCCAGGACGAGACCTCTGAATATTTGGAACGGTCAGCACCGGCGGTCGAGGGCGCTTGATTTTTGGAGATGTTACTGTCGTCATCCTCGTCCAAGCTTGGGCCCACGGTAAGCGCCTGTATCTTGGCTCGCTTACGAGGCACCGCACGCTTCCCTTCGAGTTCAGGGTCGTGAGCTGTGCCGCGCGCCCTCGAGGGACTCGGCGCGTCCGCGCGCTTCTTAGACTTTTGACGAATTTTGGGCTGGGGAATTTCGGCCAATGAACGGCCTTGGTCTTAGTCCCGGTGTAGGTCCACCAAGGCGGCCGACGCAGACCGGTCTACGATGGAGGCAGCAACCGGATGCCGACGAGGACGCAACAGGTCAACCAAGCACTGATGACATTCTTTCAATACCGCCCGACGACCGTTCGCTGCCTGCGTCCAATCGTTCGACTTGCGTTCACAAGACCGGACCTCCTCGGCCTGGTCTTGAATCCAAATTCGGAGCTCGGTGAGACGCCTCTCGAGATCGTCGCTTTGAACACTCAACGTGGTCTGGCCCAGCAGGCCTTCCGCTTGCTGCTGTTGGACCAGCACAAGCTGCTCCCGGAGATGAAGCTGATGAGCTTCCAAGCGGGTCAGCTTGTTGCGCGCGGTTATGAGCCCAGTCAAAACCTGACGCAGCTGGAGGTAATGCGTGTTCGACTGCCGATCGGCGGCAAGCAGGGCATTGATCGCCTTGCTGATGTCAGGAGGTATACGGGCTGAAGCCAAACGAAGGTTAGAACAGGTCCAAGGTGAAGACCGGACATGCATGCTTACGTTGTGTCGCCTGTTGAGCAATCTGCTCCTGGAAACGTGCGATCTCTTCAAGTGCGTCTTGCAACTGCGTGTCGGTCCCGGTCTGATGCCCTGCCGATGTCTGAGGTGCAGTAGAACGATGGGAGCTGCCAGACCGGACCGACCGGACTGGCGAACTGACATGCGATGACGTGGTATGCGAGGTGCCTACAAGAACGGTCGTTAAGGAAATACAAGAAGGTCAAGTTCAGCAGTGCAAGTACCTGGAACGGATGAAGAAGATGGTTTCTCCATGTCGGAAAAGTTTGAATGACCAAGGATCAACTGAATTTGATGGACGAGGTGAGACCGTTGTCGTTGTGCGACACGGTCTGACTCAGGGGCGGCTGTGGAGAAGCGTGCCCAAAATTTGGCACACTTCTGGTCAAGTTTCTTCAAGGCATTTGGTCTAATTTCGGATTGGTTTAAACAAGGGGGCTTTTCAGCCTATCAGACTCAAGAAGTGTCAAGAACGCAAGTTTTGGTGAGTCACCCGACTTTGGGTATTTTACATATTTTTGTGTGGGTACATTTAGGGACTATAGGGTAATAGTAGTTTAGTTGTGTTTTTTTCGGATAGAGTGCATTTGGTTGTGGTTTTACCTTTTAGGACAGAGGTTATACCTTTAACTATGGAAATCTTTTAGCTTTCGGATAAGTGGCCGAAACCTCTTCTGGTCTTGGTTCACACCACAGCTAGGGTTCACCGTTCTTCCCTTTTCGTACACTAGTCGCCTCCGCCCGCCGCGGAGTGTTTGGGGGCATAGGGTCGAATTATCCCCTCTCGCCCATTATACCCGGTCTGGACGCGCCGCACGCGCACTTTGGCCCACCGGAAGTCCCTCGACGGGAGTACGATCTGGCGATCTCAACACCTCAACTCAAGTACGTTTGGAACGTGCTATTCACTGGATTGGTCTTGGCGTGGAGATATCGTTTGTGGAGTCTCACGAGCATATTGGGTCTTTACGCGGACATATTGGCTTGTTTTAATATTGGTTGGAAACTAGACCGGTTTTGGTCTTATTTCGTATTGGTCAGGGGCTAGACCGGAACGGTCGGTCTACCCTCTATTATTTGGTATTGGTCAGGTCTTGATCGTTTGGACGATCGACCTATTGGAAGTTATCTCTTGGAAGTGTTTTTGGTCTGTTTGTGTCTGGGGTGAAGAGTTCCGCCCCAGAGATACCTACCCAGATCGGTCTTCTGTATTCAAGACCTGTTCGATCCAATCTGCGATCCCGATCCACCGAGTCTGTAACTAGCCCATTCCATCGGGTACACAAGGTGATATGGACACTAAACAATCGTACCAAGTGGGTTCTGATGACGACCGGTCGTCTGCTTGCAGCGGACGACCGGACCAGATCTCGAGTGGTGGTCCGCGGAGTACCCCCTCCGAAAGTTGGAAGGCTGGGCGCGATTGTGGTAGTCAGGTTATCGATGCTAATGTTTTCGATTTTGAACTTGACACCACCACAAAAGACCCATAACGTACCGCGCTTATCAGCGCGTTGGGTGACAAGGGACTTGGCACGTCTGAGCCTACCCTGTCAAGTCGAGCTAGAGCTCGTTTACACCGTTACAGGTATTGTGACGGTTTGCTATATTATAGCACGAGCGCGGAGGACACTCCGCGGGTGGTTGTTCCTCATGATGAGGAACTGAAGTATAGAGTCCTCTTTGAGGCACATGACGCCCCTACCGGGGGTCATTTAGGTCGGGATACGACCTACAGCGCTTTAAGCGCTTTGTATTGGTGGCCCAATGTGTATAAGTGGGTCGGTGCGTATATACGCATCTGTGAGACGTGTCAGAGGGTTAAACCCTCTGCAAGTTCAGCTGCGCCTTTGGCGAGATTATCGGTTCCAACGGAGTGTTGGAAATCCATTAGCATGGATTTTATCTTCGGTTTTCCGAAGGATAAGGATGGGAACACCGGCATATTGGTCTTTGTTGACCGATTGAGCAAGATGGCTCACCTGGCGGCGGTGCCAGAGTCCATTGATGGACAAGGAACAGCGAAAGTGTTCCTATACCGTGTCTCTCGACAGCATGGTCTACCCGATTCCTTTTTATCGGATCGGGATCCCCGTTTTACGGGACATTTTTGGGGGGCGTTGTTTAAGGTGGTGGGCACCAAGCTCCTCTTGTCCAATGCGGATCATCCGCAGACGTATGGTCAAACGGAACGCGTTAATTGCGTTGTAGAGGATATTCTCCGGAGTTTATGTCCGGATTCTCCAAAGAGTTGGAGTGAGATGCTTCCTATGGCCGAATTTGCTATAAACAATTCGGTCCATGCATCTACGGGGTTTACCCCGTTTACGTGAACGGATTAGTAAATCCGAAGGTTCCGTTGACGCCATGTGTATGTGGCCCAGGGCTAGAGGGGGAGGATTCCCCGATTTCAGCCCTGTATCTGTGCGAAAACACATCGATAAGTTTTTATCGACGCGCCTTAGTGTCTTACGACACGTCTGCGATGCCATGGCGGAAAGCCAAGACAAGCAGAAGGACCGAAAGGGACGGCGTAACAAAAAGGTATACCGAGTAGGAGAAAGTGTTTTATTAAACGCTAAAAATCTTCCTACACATGCAGTTTCAAATGTGTTGCGCAATAAACTGCGCCCCAGTTTTGTGGGGTCCTTTAAGGTGTTAGCCCGAAAGGGCTTATCGTACACCTTAGACATCCCGAAGGCGATGCGTACGCATCCAACCTTTTATGTCGGTATGCTTAAGCCATACCAGGACCCGGAGGCGGGGACCCTCCTGGAGGAGGGTGGAAAGTCGGATAGCCGTAAGGCACCGCAGGGCGAAAGTAGCCCGAAAGGGCTAAAATGCGACCGCGAAGCTCCGCAACGGTCGTCTCGAGAGAGGCAATCCGCCTCTCGAAGCGATCAGTGGCATCCCGCTCAGAGCGGATCCCCTCGTGGAGATCATGGATGCGAAGGCTGTGTCGATCACAGCGCTCGCGAATCTCACGTCGCAATTGTGCGACCTCCTCCCCCAATGCTCGATGCGGAGAGTACTCCACACTTTCATGTGGAGCGGCTGATGGCGCGGCGCCATCATCGGGGCCAAACCCAGTGTCTGGTGAAGTGGAGAGGTTATCCACACTCACAGAGTTCGTGGGAGTTCGAGACTCCCCTACGGCAGGATTTCCGCGACGTCGTTGACGCTTTTGAGCGGGAGAATCTTGCTGTAGGTCAACGACCAGAGAGGCATGAGAAGCCTCTTCACTCCCAATAAGTGGGAGTTGGCCGGAGGCAGATGTGGCGACCACACTGTCTCCGGACACCAGGGTGGAGACAGGGGAGCTGGCGTGGCGCGTGCGATACGGAGCACGTAGTTGCTCCATCGCCTTAGCTTTGGCAAATGTAAGGCGCAACGCCCTCTTCACCCGAATCTCTCGACGGGAATAGCTGTCATGCAGCTCATCGAAGCTGGGGAGAAGCTTCTCCCCTTCCGCCCAAGCACGGAACTTCTTCTCCGCGTCATTGGCACTTTCTCCCGGAAAAGGAAAGAAAGGGACCTCGCGGAGGTTCTCAACAGGAGCACCTTGTGCCTGCCTGTTTAAGCGCTCTCGGTACGAGACGCTAGTGAACTGCTTTTGTGTAAGCAGTTGTTGCCGGAGTTTCTCACGGCGTTCGCGTTGGTACGGCTGTTCAGCCGCGGGGACATGGGTATAGGAAGCTAGACTAGTCCTTACCGAACGCCTGGCCCATTTTGGAAGGTCACGGGGACCATCGAAATTATAAGCCGCCCTTGACGGGCGTTTGGGGGCGCGCAACGCAGCCCTTAGTGCCTGTGCGGCAAGCTGGGAGTCTTGAGCTGCGTCCAGCTCATTAGTGATGATCGCCTTTGGCGATTCGGATGTATCATCCGATACAGGCAGGGGTGCCGCACTGGTTAGTGCATTTTCCTCTCGTGTGGGGAAGGGATTAGGCTGCCGACAACGCCGTTCGGCGCTGTCGGAGCGGCTCACCATTGGGGAGGTATCCCCAAAGGCATCCACGTCCGAGTTTTCGGAGTAGTCTACCTCTTCTAGAGGAGACGCCATAGCACCACTAGAGGTGTACATATGGATGGCCAGGGGAACTGGCGTTGGAGTTCTCCAACAAAATTTTGATTATTGCGTAAGCAATAGTCTTGGTGGGGGAGGATGTAACCGGGTTGCATTCGGGTAACACTGAGTTTTGGTGTACATTGGTACACCACGGTTGAGGCCAGTATTGGCCGGGTTGAAAGGTTTCGAACCTTTGGTTATTTTAACCAATCAGGGCATGGGCCCTTGGTGTGGTGGTTTCATCCATCCACGTGTCAGTACACAGATGTGTACACTACATTTTAGCTAGCTATGAATTAGGAATATTCTACTTAGTGTTACATATAGTTTATATTAGTTTAAATAATTACATATTAAATATATATTCAGTTTACTTTAAACTCCGTAGTGCAGACGCACGACCTCGACCGGTCGTGCGTGTAGTGAGTGCCGTAGCGTAAGGGGAGCCCTCCCCTTAGCTACACCCTTTGTAAGGTGCCTTGCCGTTAAGGCACTAGTACAGGCTAGGGTAAACTAACCCGGGAATCTTGGCCCCGAGTAGGAGAGCTCTCTCCTACTAAGCCCTTAATAAGGGCGTATCGGCTAAGTAGCGGCGAACGCCGCTTTAAGGAAAGCCTTCCTCTGTGCGCTAGCCGCACCGTGCGTATACACACCGGCTACATGACCTGTAGGGTCCCATCACTCCACGCGATCGGCGTGGTAACCGATATCTGGTTGTTTTTGCTGATCACTTTTCAAGCTACGTTCGCGTGTTCGCTGAGCGTACTAAATACAAGGCCGCCAAGATGTTTGGACACTTCCTGGCGTGGTTCGAGAATTAGTTTTCTTGACGTGTGCATTTACTTCGCACGGACGTCGTCGGCGAGTACCAAAATGTAGATCTCTTCTGCAAACAGAATGGATACTGGTGTTCCGGCTTCAGTAATTCGCCGCCAAATTACTGAAGCCGGAACACCAGCATCCAGTGGCAAGACTGAGCCTATGAACCGGACCATTTTCAACATGGTCCGGTGCATGATATTTGGTTCGGGTGTGTCGCTTATTTATTGGTCGGAGGCGGCTGAGTATGCAGCGTATACTCAACCGCACTCCGACAAGATCGAACCAAGGTCGGATGTCACGAATCTAATTGCTTACCGGAAAGAATCCGGCGATCACTGATAAAGTGTTTTCGGGTCCCCGTGAATGGTTTGGAGGGACCCGAAAAAGAAGGCCTTCGCGCAGCATGCTGAGCGCGCTTTGATTCTCGGCAAGATCGACGACACGAAGGGGTATAAGGTGCTGCTAACGAAGGACCGGGTGGTCGTGTGGTGGAGCGGATGGCCAAATTTTGAGTCTTGTACAGTCGTTCCTACAGTGCCCATACTACCGAATAACGAGGAGGTCCTCCGGTTGTCCTGTGATAGGCCTATGTCTTTCTCACCTTGTGTACCCGACGTTTGGGCGTGGGTCGCTCTCCAGGTGACCGGTACATAGATACGCGCAGTTTCGATGCAAGATCGAGATGAATTCGTAGCAGATCGACGGGTGTCGATCTGGTGGAAAATCGCAGATTCAAGATCCCGGTAAAAACCGGGGGTCGGTGATCGATGATCGAAGATCGCAGATCGACCCAGTTGATCTTGTGCGGATTGGAGAGATTGCGTATCGATGATCGATTATCGCAGATCGCAGATAGAACTAGTTGATCTTGCGCGAATTGGCGAGATTGCGGCTTGTCATCGCAGATCGCAGGTCGCAGATCGATGATCGCAGATCGACGCTGTCGATCTAGTGATAATCAGCGAAGGGGTACTTGATGATGTGGCGGAAGTCTTCACTACTTGATCGTCGATCCTCTTAAGCCTATATCGCTAAGAAAATACCCAATATAGTTATATTCCTAGCCTAAACTTAAGAGGGAGGGGTCGATCACCACTTTCAATGTGCAGATCGACGGATTTCACAAAAATCCACCTATAGTTCCCAAGGGGCGCTTAGAGCAGCCAAACTTCTAGAGGATAGACGCAAACAAATGGGGAAGAGGTGAGAACACTTGGATCGATCACCCTCCCAGTAGCCTTTCCAAAAGGGGCCTCTGACACAGCGGACGGAGTTGAGGATGAGTTCTCGGGAACTTTACGTCTGCCGGTGGGCCAAAAAAGTGCACTACGTGCTTCCGCCCGGGACGTGTAAGTCGCGTATGCAATGAAAAGGAGGCGCGAAGTTATCACGCCGTTTCAATAGATGATTGTGTTGATCGGACGCAAAAATAGAACTTTATTTATCCTTATATCCTAAGATCAACCAATTACCTAATATCGACCAATCAACTCTACGCATTCTGATATGCATCATCGACCAATCAACCTGATATATCATCCGTCTGTCGCCTACCATTATGTTCGTGTACCTTGCGTCTCTTCTGCTCCGGATGTCCCGTCCATGTTCACAAGAGTTGACGCCAAAAACTTCCATGTGCTTCTCCACTGTAGCGGAGACGAGGCATGTCACCGCGATCAAAACACTAAGCACCGAGACAATAAAGAAGATTACAAGGTTCCTGGATGCTGAAGCGAACAAGAGATGCAAGAATTAGCGGAAGCACGGTTGGGTGAACCAGAACGAGTGCAGCGCATTTAGAGTGGAAATGATGAGGCAGAGGGGCTTGATGTTGCATCGAAACCCACGAAAACGATTGACCAAGGTGCGCGCAAGACGCGCAGGAAACCGAAGAAGACCATGAAATCCAAGCAGTGCGAACCGTCAAGAACCAAAAGGGCGGTTTCAAGTGATGAAGTTTCGAAAAAGTTGATGACAAAGGACAGAGTGTGGAGAGTGCCCTATGTGTGTTAGCGGTATGCGAACAGGGTGCTGAAGTAGAGACCACCTCGCAGATGCAGCCGGATCCAAGAAAATTTAGAGAGGCGCATGGTGGTCCTCAAGCTAAGATGTGGAGTCGCGCGGAAATAGAAGAGCTGAAGTGTCTCGAGGATGTAAACACGTGGGATATCGTGCGTCGCCCCATGGATAACGTACCGCTCCCGACCAAGTGGGTGTACAAAACGAAAGTTAGTGCAAACGGGTCGGTGGAGAGGTACAAGGCAAGGTTTGTTGCCAGGGGCGACAAGAAAGTTTTCGGTGACGGCTATTTTTTAAAGTTTTGACGGTTATGGAGCTGAACAACGTCAAGCTGTTACTGATGTTGGAACAAGTTTGGGGGGTGGAAGCACGCCACGGGGACGTGGCCAGTGCATACCCCAAGGCGAAGGCCGAAAGAGATGTCGACATTTACCTAAAGGTGCCACAAGGAATGGAAATCAAACAGAACATGTTGCATGATTTCTGGGTGAAATCGAAGAAAGAGTTGGAACTCAAGTTGAGACGGAATATTTACGGACTGAAGCAGGCGGACGTCTGTGTCACCAATGTTTAAGTGAAAATTTGATGAAGTTTGATTTCGTGCAGTGTGTCACGGACACCTGCATTTTTGTGAAGCATGCGAATGGTGAAACCATTGTGGTTGGTGCATACTTCGATGACCTGCTGGTCACAGGCACCTGTGATAAAATTGTGGATTATCTCTTTGTGGATATGAGAGTGCTGGAATTGAAAGACTTGGGAAACGTTACGAAATTTCTTGGAATTTGAATTGAAGGGATCCAAAGAACGGATACGTTCTGGATCAACAAGACACAATTAAAGGTTTTTTTTGATCATGCATAAATTGGAGAAGATTAACCCAGCTCGGACACCGGTGCTGGTGCTAGATGATGCCAAGAACTTCTGTGAACTTTCCGGTGCAACTTGCCGTGTGTCAAGGATTTTCAGTCTCTGGTGGCCAGTCTGTTGTGGGTCTCACAGTGCACGCGTCCTGAAATTTCGTTCGCAGTACACCGTGCTACGCGCAAGACCCACGCACCCACTATTAGTGACTACAAGATTGCAAAGCGTATCCTCAATTACCTTAAGGAAACGAGTGAGTTGAAGTTGATCTTGAAACATGATGAAGATTTGCCGCAACCACTGCGCATTTTGGTGTTCAGCGATGCAGATTTCGCTGCCGATAAGGCGGATCGAAAAAGTATTTCGGCCATGGTAATTTTCGTGAATGGTGTCTTGGTAAGTTGGGCTTGCAAGAATCATAATGCAGTGGCGTTATCGACTGCTGAAGCAGAATTTGTTGCTGCGTCTATGGCCGGAAAGGAAGCGCTGAACCTACGGGAATTGGTTACCGAAATTGGTTTTCATGCAAAGACGCCACTGGTTTTCAAGATGGACAACCAGGCGGCGATAAAGCAGTTGAAGGACGAGACTAGCGCTTCCAGCGCGAAACATATCGATGTCAAGTTAAAGTTTCTAAAGGATTTTTCACACAAGGGTGTTTATCGGCGAGCCATGTGCCAAGTGCGGAAATGTTAGCTGATCTTCAGACCAAGGAACTCAGTGCGACAAGGATTCAAGAGTTGCGTGCAGGTTTTGGATTGAAATGAAGGGTATGTAGTCTCCGGTCTTTCAGGAGGATTGTTGGAAGTTCGTGTACCCACTTTTCATGTAGCGCTCTTACAAGATGGTGAAAGCCCATTGGCTGATGAGAGCGTATACATTTTTGCATACATTGGTAGTTACATTTAAGTTACATTTAGTTACGGATAGCTACTTAAGTAACTTTACATAATACACTTTTCAATTTACACGATTTTTGGCACAACTCATCCGAAACCTCCGCGGCCGACGATCGGCACATACTGGCTTGCCTCTGCTACATATCCTACCTGGTAAAAAGTATTCATGCCAGGTAGTATAAGATCTGGCAAGATGGATAAAACTTTTTAGTGGGTTTTTCTACACTATCGGTATCACAGCCAATGAGAAGTACGACAGCAATATATTGTACATAGTGGCACTCACCACATGTTCTGAACGCTTTTCGAAACACTCCAGAGCTTATTCCTCAACAAGTTGACCCGAGGTATCTACGTGGTGCCAAACATAGCGGACGAATAGTGGAGGAAAAGATCAGCTGGTACAATTTTTTGGTCTCCTGTCACATTGCCATCTGGAAACTTAGCATATGTACAGTGAAAATCCACTTAAGAGGATCAATGTGATCACATCCTTATTACTACAGTAGAACCTGTCTAAAACAATCCTCCCCAAATTAATAACCTCTGTTAATTAATCAGATCCGCCGGTCCCACGCTGGGGTCCATACGTGAATTAATATTCCTCCGTAGTTTAATAAATAATTGAAATCAGCGGTCCCAAAAAATTTCATTTAATTTTTCAATATACAAAACAGCAAATCTTACGCAATTGTGCCGGAACTTGCCTATGAATTGTTGAAGAGCTGACGGATGTCCTTCTCGATAATCTGGTTAGCGCGCATTTTGCTGATTCTATCCTTCATGCGCTGGATAGATCGAACGAAATCTTGATAATCTGCTTCCGGTTGCATCCAGAACAGTTGAAGAGTTTGATAAAATTTTGAGCCTCGATGGGACTGACTATCGAAAGCTCCTGACTATCGTCGTCAGCGTCGACTTCGTCATCTTCTGCAGTTTCTTCTGCAGTTCTAATCTGGTCATTGAAGACATCGTCGACATCCGGGACATATGGAACCTGGTCTTCTGCCGGGTAGTTCAGCAGTTTGCGGATATCCATTGGGTTGGAATAACGAAACTGGTGAATCTGCGACTCCAGTTTTTCCACAACAGCCTGGTCCACAAGCTCGTTCTCGTCAACTGGGTTGGCGTTGGTTGGATCCGACCGAATCTTGCAATGGCAGAAGCAGTTGTGGATTGTTGTCGGCTTGACATCTGTAGACCAAGCCGGCACCGCCATCTGAATGGATTGAAGTACATTGATCTTCTCTGGCTGCTCAATCTTGTCATCGAGACGGTACAGAAGCAGGCGGTTAAAGCTGCGACGGTAGTACGCCTTGAAGTTTGGATGATTCCTTGGTCACAAGGTTGAATCGTTGAGGTTGTATTTGGCGGCAGGTAATGGACAGTTGTGTGGCGAAGTGTGATTCGTTCTGGAAGTTCGTCAACCGGAACTTGAGCGCTGATGCTGCCGAGAATCAACAGAACCTTTTGGTTATCCATCCGCCGCTCAAGTACCGAATCCACTCAAAGAAGAGCAGTAGCGTCATTGTGGTGGAGTCAAGTTTAAAATCGAACACCGTAGTGTCGAGAACCTGACCACCATCGTGCCCGGCCTTCCAACTTACGGGGGGGGGTACCCCGCGAACCTTCGTCTTCCATCCGATCGGATCGTACGCTGCTGGTAGACGACCGATCATCAACACAGGACGCCCGGTCCGATTTATTGTTCATCTCACCTTGTGTACCCGATGGATTGGGGTGGTAAAACACTCGGTGGATCGGTGCTGGGAATTGACTTGTGGTCTAAATGTGGTAGACCGTGCTGGGTAGTGTACACCGGGCGGAACTCTTCACTCTGGGTACGGGCAGACCAGTTATAATCGAATTTAGTATGCTACAAAGGGCAGATCGCTCAAACGATCGTAGAGCCCAACCAATACGAGAACAAAACTCCAATAATCCAATAGTCCAGTAGGGAGATCCAAATGAGAACGTGATATACTCCACGAACGATATCACCACGTAATGATCCAAAAAACGTAATAGCACGTTCCAAACGTGCGCAACTTAAACTTGAGAGGTCGACCAAAGTGCACTCTCTTCGAGGGACTTCCGGCGGTCCAAGTGCGTCTGTGACGCGTCCCGGCCGGATATAATGAGCTGGAGGGGATTATTCGACCCTACGCTCCCAAAACACTCTGCGGCGTGCAGAGGCGACCGATGTGCAAAGCGAAACGACCCCGGTTGAGTTAGAGGTCCGACAATTAAGTCGTAAAGCCAAAAACGCTCTTCTTAGACGAAGCCAAAACAAAACCTTTTTCCAACAGGCAAAACCAAAAACTAAACTACCTACCCCCTATAGTCTCCAATATGTACCAAACATGAAAATATGTAGTACACGCAATCTCATGTGACTCACCCAAATCCGTGTTCTTAACACCCCTTGCACATGACCGGCTTATAAGCCTCCTGGATTTCCATCAATCCGATCGCCGATAGGCCGATCGGTATGCTGCTGACCGGAAACGACCAGATTTTTTGTATCCGCTTCGCCACAGCCGCCTCTGAGTCGTGTCGCAGCCGCGCAACGGTAGCGGCCCGATCTCATCATGTCCAGATCTTCTCAGAAGCGGACTTCACCAATGGACGGATCTCCGAATCCACCTTCGCCAGGTACTTGCCTTGCACTCCCGATCACCTTGTGACCTCTCTTGACCTTCTTTTCTGCATGTTTCCTGCGTTCTTCATCGCCCCATATTGATTCGCCGACCCGATCGGCTCGATCTGACAGCTTCCTAAGCAATTCAGAGTCCGACACACCGGGCAAGCATCAGATCGAGGCCGATCAACTCCGGAAAACGGTCCGTGAGCTCCAGTCCCAGTTACACATCAGGGATTCTTCACTCCTGCAACTGCGGAAGGAGGTGCATACGTTGTTCCCCATGTCCACGAAGTTGCAGGATGTAACCACTGAAAACGCACGTCTCCGGGCCCAGAACGTCCAACAAGCAACGCAAGGTAGGTCAATCGGTCTGTTTCCATCTTGTTTTTGCTCTGACCTTCCTTTGCATATAGATCAATTGCTCGCCGATATCGCCAAGACGTTCGACGCCTTATTCATGGCTTATCGTCAGTCTCATAATCATTGTGATCAGCTCCGACCGATCTTGGACGGGCTGATCGGCGCACGACACGATCTGTCTCGCTTGGAGGCCTATAGGTCCCACCTCCTGGAACAACTCGCGGTGGTCGACCGGAAGAGGTTGGAGGACCAGTCCGATCGGACCTTACACCGCACCCAGCATGGTGACCTGGAGAGACAGATCAGCGAGTTACAGGTCGTGGTCCGTGAGCAGATCGGGAGGGTCGAGTCCTTCCAGGCCCGATAGGACGCCTGGACCCAGGAATCAGATCGTCGCTGGGCGGCTTTAACCCGGTGCTATCAACAGCTGACTGACTTGTTGCACCGGCGTCCGGCTGCATGTTCTAGCGCTGACCGGTCTGCATCGGCCGTTCTGGCCGAACGGCATCAAGACCGGACCCGACGTCACTCATTGGCGAAAACTGACCACCCCAAAATTTCGAAAACTTCCAAGTCTAAAAAGCGTAAGGGCGCGCCGAAGAGTTCAAGGGCGCGGGGCATAGTGCGGACTCCGAACTAGAGGAGAAGCAAGCGGTGCCCCAGAAGAAAGCCAAGACGCTGGCGCATCTCCCAAGTCTCAGATCGGTCGCAGATGACGAGTCTATCCCCACCAAATCTCGTGCGCCCTCGCATCCCCGCGCCGCTCATACCAAATGTATAGAGGTCTCCTCCGGAGAGGACTCGGGGCGGGGCGGATCCAGCGATTCCGAGTTCCTTATCACTGCGTTATCCGAGTCCCGGTCCGACCAACGCCGAGGTTCCGTTCCCGAGAAGCCCGCATCGGGGGATAATAAGCCGATCAGCTCCCAGGGTGATGGTGCTGCACCGACGCGCGGGTCGACCGGATCGGTACCTTCGCTTTAGCCCGGCACATCTGGGCTGCTCAAGCACGCCCGATTGAAAGAGTTGTTGGCCGGAGATCGACCTCTCCCATCGTTGACTACAGATGCCACTCTTCCGTGGTCATCGTGGCAGATCGGTAGCTTGTACCAGTCTGCCCTGACCAAGCAGATATTAACCCGATCTCTATCCCGCCCGGACTCCTGGCTTTTTCCTCCATCTCCCAAGGCTCCTGACGCTTCTGCATGGCGGTCGGACCTGGTCGCAGCACCACAAATCGCCCGTACGTACGCAGATGAGCCATGGAAGGTGTTCGTCCGCCCCAAGCTGGGGTCCATGTTTGCGTCGACTGCGTGGATCGACTCGTTCTTAGGTCGATTGAAGGCCTTCAACGAAACTTACAGCCAAGTGATCTGGGCATCTACGCACTATCTAGTGTTTCCTGGTCGAGCACAACATGATCAAGGCCTGATCTCGTTCCAGAGAAACCGAAAGAGGCGCCGGAGTCGGGCAGGCGAGGCCTGGCAGACCCTATGCCAGTTTGTTCTGGGAGGGATCCTGGCCCGCGAATGCGACCTCGATATCTTCTTGTATCCTGTGGTTCTCCATATGGCCAAGCGTCGGGTTGAGAAACCCGGGGTGCTAGCTGACGACGGCGCCTGGTATCCCGGTCTCCACTGTGACGAGCCAATTGCAGACCTGAAGGACGCCTTGATCAAGATGGATCGGGAGGAGCCTTGGCGCAATCAGTACCAGAACCAGATCGAAGACATCCGGCGCTGACTATCGGCCGTCTGTGGGGCGATAGGGATTATTGATGCAGCCGTTAGCTGACCAGATAATTCGTAATACATGCCATCATTCTTTTCACATTCCTGATCATCCAATCCCTTAATCAAATTCATCACTTTCTCCAAACTTGCACCAACACGTTATCATATACCGTTTCCATCCATATCGCAAAAATCATCACCACGTTCGCCATTCCACTACTCCAGTTCATCACAGTTCATCCCAGTTCATCACAAATTCACAAAATTCCGACCTTACACATATTCACATCGATCGATATACTGATCGGTGCTACTGTGTGTCTTGGTCTTCGTGGGTCTGCATCACTGCGAAGCGATTCCGACTGACTCGTTCTCGCTCGAACTCTCGTAGCAGTGCTCCACAATTTAGGTCGAGTTCGTCGATCCAAGTTTCTTCGTCATGATCCTTCCAGTGGACCAGATATTCTCGGTGGGTGCGACCGAAACGTGTCTTCTTGACC
>CM047583.1:22714214-22790312 GCA_026184515.1 Peronosclerospora sorghi
CCCCCCAGTACGGTCTGCATACTATCAGACCCAAGTCAACCAGCGACACGATCCACCGAGTGTTGAACTAGCCCATTCCATCGGGTACACAAGGTGAGATGGCAACGCAAGATCAATCGGACCAGGCGTCTTTTGTTGATGATCGGTCGTCTGCTAGCAGCGGACGATCAGATCGGATCGCAAGCGAAGGTCCGCGAGGTACCCCTCCCCCCGTAAGTTGGAAGGCTGGGCACGATGGTGGTCAGGTTCTCGACAAAACTGTGTTCGATTTTGAACTTGACTCCACCACAATGGTGCGCGTGCCCGGATCATTTGGTGATCGTGGATATCACCGAGATGATGTCCGGTCAAAAGTTGACTTAAGTGATTTAAATGTGGAATCGTTCTGGAGAGGACATAAGGAAAAGCTGTCACCTTATGTTCTCGTTGTTGATAAAGATGGCGATGTTCGATCTGGCCGGGTGTAGGACCAGATCGGGATTAATAAGTTTTTTCCTCCCCATAAGGCTCCCACCGGAGCCGATCGGGACTATAGCAAGTTTTGCTATAGTTCCGGAAAGGATCAGGACTTTTGTTCTGATCCTATGCATTTACATGGAAAAATTGATGGAATAAAAAATGAGAACCAATTGTAGGCTGATCGGAAAGATCCGATCCACATGCCTAAGGTCCCCAAGCAAAGGCTAGGAATGCCGACCGAGGAGGAAGACTTGGAAGAAAAGTCGCAGGTAGGGGATGGGGTTATTGACAAACAAGACCTGACCAGGATGTATTACATCCACGAGTTGAAGCGATTTATTCGTGAAGACCAGGTCATGCAAATTTTGAACCCCCAGATCCCTGATAGCCTCCTCAGACCCACTACCGAGCCGATCCCGAGTGATCGACCACTGCTGTTGGTGAAAAACTTGCTGTCGATGTTGGCTGAGGTCGGAATAAAAGTGCAGAACCCGGCCAACGTCCACAATCTGTTTGATCTGGACACTCGCAGGCTGGAGCTGTCGATGTCGACTCTCCATGATCATTGGTTCCGTTGGTGGGGGCGGTTCGCCGCCCAACTCCCACCATGGCATTGAAGGTTGCTGAAGACACGGCAGCACATGACGATGCGTGCTCCGATGATAAATCGGTGTATGAGTCCCCACCTTCCTCTAACATCTCATCGGAGTTGGAGGTCGGTGTTGAGCGGATGCCCATGGGGGCAGATCATACCCCCATGGGAGCATAAAAAGGACTTGGGCAGCATGGGGCTGCATGCCGGTCGGGTCCCCAGGAGCCCCCACAGGTGTTAGTACCTCCAAAGGAGGATACCCACACGTTGCTCATGACCCAAGCTAACGTCCAAGCCATGTTTGAAGCAATGATGGATCGTTTCATGTGAGATCGATGCATATCACCTCCGCGCCCTCATGCTCAGGACCGATCTGCCCGGCAAAATGTCAATATTTGCCGGGATGTAGATATGGAGTCAGTAGCATCAGTGGACAAGGCCACTCGAGGTGTTAAACCAATTGGCAAAGGAAGACGCAATCCTCAACCAGCTCGATCGCGCCGATCAAGCAAGAACAGTGATTACGACATGGAGTCGATCGACGATCCGGATGACCACTATGGGTCAGACGGTGCAGGTTTGGGCAGAACGCGCAGGGCTAATCTAGCCTCCACGATCGCTTTTGATTTCGGATCTACTGCTATCCCGCGCATTCGCATTCCTGCGACTACTGATCTCAAGGATTTCCCCGGAAAGGACACCGACGAGGAGCAGGCCTGGTCGTGGTTTGGTCGGGTCAAGTCTGCTTTCTTACGGGATCAGACACCAAAAAAGGAACGGTGTTTGATCTTTAGAGATCTGCTGAAAGGACCGGCTGCGAACTGGATCCAGCAGTTGGGTCGGGATGTCCGATCTGAATGGGATCTGCTATGTTCAGAATTTGAGGGGCAGTACTGCAACTCTGGATTCTCTACCGCCCGCAAATATCATCACATGCAGAAGCGGGGCGACGAGACGCCGATAGAGTACTTACACCGTCTGAATGTGGCTGCAATTCGCGCCGGCATAGTGATCAAGGAAGGCAACCCTCCGACCGGTGCCGCTTTGGAACACGTGGGTCACTATATTAGTACCGTTGATGACCAGAAGCTGGTAGATCAGATCACCCTGTTGCGCCTAAAGGATGGGGGAGAAGTGGATCAGACGTTGCGAACGTTGCAACACTCCCGCAGCATGAGATCAAAGGGCGCCGTTGGATCAGGTCATTACAGATCCAAGACCCAGACCGATCCGGTGAAGAGATCCTTGATCAGATCGGCCCGTGCTGTTAAGGCAATTGTAACTGAGGACAGCACTGGATCGGAAGAGGAAAGCAGCGGCTAGTCCAGTCGGGAGTCAGACGAGGATAAGTACCGTCACATCTTCGTCGCGGAACCCCCCCCCCCCCCGAAAACCAGATCGACGCCTGACCAGGCATATCGGAAGGGCAGGAGCGGAAACAAGTCTGACCCGGACCGACCCCGCAAGAAGTGTTCTCACTGCGGGTCAAGCAAGCATGATGATCGGGGGTGCTGGAAGAAGTTAATATGCAAGAAATGCGAAAGACGCGGCCACCCCACCGATCACTGCCTTTTCGTGTGCAAGTCATGTGGAGAGATCCACGAGGCCGGCCACTGCAAGATGGAAGAATTCTTCAACCTGATGTGAAAGTGGTATGTGCCGGGCAAGCACGCGGGGATGCTTCCACCTGACGTGGAAAGGATGTTAAACTAGAACGCTCGCCAGGTTGGAATCTGGATCGAGCCGAGCGGTCTACGTTTGGCATCTATGCATATGTCGGCAAGGAGAATAAAACCGACAATACATGTTCTGTTCTCAATTGCATCGATCGGGATCATCCGGTCTACAATATCACGACCGATGAATATTCCCGATCGAAGGTGGTCATGCAGCTAGATCGGCTGCCCGGGAATCCGGATACTGGAAGTATCATGCGCCCGAAAAATGGTTTAAGCAGGCGAAAGCCTGTGGTAAGATAAATAACCAGAAAGCGACGATGTTGTTCGACTCTGGGGCCAAAGTCTCGATTATTGACTCCGCCTTTGCTCGTAAGGTCGGATGTCGTATAGACGATACCCAGAGACAAGAATGCGTTGGGATCGGTGAAAATTCTTATATGACCGAAGGAAGGACGCGCGTGAAGATCACCCTATCGGGTTCGTTGGTCTACTTCTTCAGTGATTGGATTGGTAAGCTGTCCGGTCAGGATGCCCTGTTAGGCATGGATTTCATGGTGCCGGCGGGTATTCGCCTTGATCTGTCTCATGGAGTGCTTACACTACCGGATGAGGTCCAGATCCAGTTAGCTGGTCGGCGGCCCCTATACGGATCGTACACCGATTGGTCAGGTGGGATCAACATGTCACCATTCCAGTCGGCCAATCCGCTGACACCCCGGTCGATAAAGGTTTTCGATACAAGGAAGTTATGGGTGACCAGGGGCGATCGGTGGGTGTCGACTTTTGTGAAGAGCGCCGGCCGACATGATTTTGTCCGAGTCACTAATATCGGTGAAAAGCCGCTTACGCTCGACAACAACACGATTGTTGGCATGTGGCTGGCAGAAGGGAAAGTGCCAAGGAAGATGGGGTTCGTCTCGATCGGATCGAGACGGTATGTTGAGTGGCAGAACTTGGCATACCAAGCGACCACCGATCTGGTCAGCAATGATGGATCGGTGGAAGAAGATACCTCACCTATGGTGGAACGACGCATCTATGTAACCCCTAGGAAGATGCTAGTTCGAAGAAAGGCACCGCAGGCGCCGGATACGGCGGACCATCATGTAGACGAGCCAAAGTTCGTTAACGTGGTGGCGACACAAGAACAGGCGACAGCGGAGCCGCAAATAGAAAAAGGGAAGCATGGCGATATTGAGGCGGACCATGATGGCACGCATGAGCAGGTCGATGTCGGTGAAGGGCAGCCCGCCGATCGGGAACAGCAGTGTTCAGCCGATCAGGACGGTTAGGGTGTTATTGCCCCGGAAGATGACCAGGTCTGCACCCATGAGGACGGGGACCAATACATTCAGGAGTTGGAGAGCCAGATGACAGTCCTCCCTGAAGTGTCTGCTGACCCGCCCGAGGTTACTATGGACGATCTGCAAGTGGGTGATCGGGATCTCAACAGTCCCGATCAGATCGATCAGCTAAAGCAGATCATATGGAAGAAGAAACATCTGCTGATCGGGAAAGGCAGTGCCTTACCCCCTGCCGCTCGCGGAGCGATTTTTGACATCGACGTTGGAGATGCCAAACCGATCGCCCAGCGATGCCAACGTGTGGCGCCACAGTACCGCGAAAAATTATCTGACCTTATTAAAGGACTGTTGGCTACCAAGATCATCAGACCGTCAACCTTGCCATGGGCCTCACTGATCGTGATCGTGATCAAGAAGAACGGTGTCGACATCAGGTTGTGTATCGACTATAGGTTGGTAAATCGGTTGAACAAGCTTATGGTGTACCCGATGCGCTGATCAGCGATCTGCTAGAAGATCTCGACAAGACACTGTGGTACTTCTCACTGGATATGGCAAGTGGATTTTGGTTGGTTTCGATGACCGATCGGGTTCGCGAGATTTCCGCATTTGTTACGCCGTTCGGTCTGTTCGAGTGGAACCGTATGCCGTTCGGGTTGAAGAACGCGCCCCAGATCTACCAGAGGCTGATCGACAACGAACTGTATGGACATTTCAAGATCAGCACCGATCAGGAACTCACCAAAAAATTATGATGTATTTACAGAGGGTGAACCTGACCGGGAGAGGAAACCGTCCGTTCTGGGAAGGCGATCGTGTATCGACGACAATCTGATCCCTGCCTCATCATAGAGCGATCTGTGTGAGAAGGTCGAACGGTTTTTGGAGACATGCGATTGCTGGACCTGTCGATCAGTACTGTGAAAAGTTATTGGGGCATGTCCAAGGTCGCCTATTTGGGTCATATGGTGTCGATCAGTGGGCTGGAGGCCAATCACAAAGATCTGGAATCACTGAACAACCTCCCGTTTCCCAGATCGCTGAAGGCAATGCAGTCCTTCTTGGGAAGCCTAAATTACTACAGCCGCTTCATTGAAGACTTTGAGATTTACGCGGCCGTGCTGTACGAGCTCCGGGAAGTCGACTACCATATGTTGCGCGAAGGAGATCGGAAAACTTTACGAGAAGGCTGCGACTCCAATCCACCTGCAGATTTTCCGCCGGTGGAGACAGATGACCACATGAAGCGTGCACAGGTTGCTTTCGGTATGCTGAAGGCCACGATGGCGACGGCACCGATTCTAAGACACTTCTATCCGGAAAAAATTCCGATCGTCATTGTGTATGCTAGTAAGTGGGCCATTTCTGCCACTCTAGTGCAAAAACATGTTGGAGTTTTCCACCCGGTCACTTTTACGAGCCGGACGTTGAAGCCGAATGAAGTCAACTATGGAATCGTCGAAAAGGAAGTTCTGGCTTTACTACGGATTTTGGATATGTGCTATAATCTGCTGGTCGGCCGACCTGTAAAGGTCCTATCACGAAAGTCGACATTGGCGTGGATGTTATCAGCCAATGGGATGGACGGTCGGCTCGGCAGATGTTCAGAGGTCCTGTCACAGTGGTCCCTCGAGGTCGTCAAGTGCATTAAGGGAGAGGAAGAGATATTGGGCACATTGGCTGCCAGTATCACCCCTCGGTTGAAGTGGATGAATCTCTGATGGAGATTGACCCAAGGAAGCAACCTCGACAGTCAATCTCGCTGCCGCCACCGATCGTCAATCGGGATGAGTAACTCCTGGTCTTGTTCGACCAATCGGGTAGCGTGAGGAAGAAGGTCGGCTCCTATAGTGTCATATTGTGGAAGTTACCAGAATGGTCTATAGTAGCAGTCGACGCCGATTTCACGCCTGACATAACGGTCAACGAGGCGGAATATCGGGGGCTCCTTCTATGTCTCGATCTGCTGTCATCACAGAAGAAATCTCGGATCATCATATGTGGTGACTCCAACCTGGTGATAAGGCAGATCACCGGGGATATCGACTGTAAGGCACCACGTCTGAAGTTGCTAAATGATCGGGTGATGAAGGCGTTGAAAGACTACCCCAACCACGAGCTATTGTACGTGAAACGGGACTTGAACAGAAGCGCCGACCACCTCGCGACCCAAGCCATGCGAGACCAGACCGGGGCGACGATCACCGAGGAAGCCGTTTTACAGTAACTTATGGATATAAACAGGCTCCCGGAGGTGATCAAGCCCAAGGACAGCCCTGGTCAGGAGCATGTGATGGCTGCAACCAGATCGCGAGCTCGGAAGTCCCGCCGATAGCTCCCCAAGGAAAGGCTGAGTGAGTACGTTGTACAACAGCTAAGGGCGGAACGGATCCTCAAGGCGCAGGATGAAAAAGAGTGGATCGTCAACCTGAAGGCTTATCTGCGCGGTGAATTGTCCAAGTTGACAAATGGTCAGGTGAAAGAGTGTTCCAAGATCGCGGATAGCTATCAAGTGGATGATAATGGATTATTGTATTACTGCCGCGATGCCGACCAAGATAGTGCAGACCGGGACCGACTGGCGAAACTGGTGATCCCTGAGTTGGTGCAGCCGGATGTCCTTCATCACTACCATGTGAGTCTAGAAGGAGAACATCAAGGCATAGGCAGAACATATCACAAGATCAGGGCCCACTTTCACTGGAGAGGACTTTTTCGAAGCGTGCAGAAATATGTGGGCTGTTGCACGGATTTCGAGACCGGAAACGACAGACCGATAATCAAGGGCCGATCGCCCGGAAATATCGAGGCTACCTACCCTTTCCAGGTGATAGCGATGGACCACATACCGTCACTGCCCAGATCGACACGTGGCAACACTGAGCTGCTGATCTGGGTCGACCTATTCACCGGTCTGGTGATTGCAAAGGCTAGCGCATCCCGATCTGCGGAGCAGATCGCCCAGAGTTACGAAGAATGCGTGTTTAGAAGGTTCGGCGCCAGCGAAGTTATCAGACACGATCGGGAACCCGGTTTTATGGCCGAGGTGTTCCGATTGTTCAATAACATGCTAGGCCAGAAACAGAGCGCGACGATGGCATATCGTCCGCAAGCGAACGGATCAGCTGAACGCATGGTTCAGACAATAACAAGAGCGATCAAGATGTATTTGGCCGACCCAGACCAACGTGACTGGGATGAGTATGCAGAAAGACTGGTATTCGCACTCAACTCTTCAACCGATCGGGTCCGAGGAGAGATGCCTTTCTATCTGGTGTATGGATGGGACCCTCGATCGACACTTGAAGCGGCGATACCGATCGGCTGCACTCGGACCCGTGATCGCGATGCCCGCCGTTGTAGTATGCAGGTCCAGAAGCACTATCAACATGCGAAGGAAGTCTTCAACGAAAAGTTGCGTCAGGCCACACATGCTCGAGCAGATCGGAATAACGATCAGTTCCGACCTCACGGTATTGAACCAGGGGATAGGGTATGGTTATACCTCGATCGGGTCAAGGAAGGCTATGCGAAGAAGTTGGCTCACATGTGGCACGGTCCTTTCCGTGTAGCAGAGCTGATCGGTGAGCATGCTGCCCGTCTGATCACGATCGGCACGGATTATAATTTTTTTGCGATCGTGCATGTGTCCAAATTGAAGCTGGTCAGAGAGTTCCCCCATCGTCCCAAAACACCCTGTCTGGTGGATGAACCGGAGAGATTCGATTTTGATGAATCTCTGCTGCCGGAGGACAGTTGGGAAAGGCCATTGGAGGAGGACTAATCCGAGGTAGATAAGGTGCTAGATGTACGATCGGTCAAGAAGACACGTTTCGGTCGCACCCACCGAGAATATCTGGTCCGGTGGAAAGATCATGATGAAGCAACTTGAATCGATGAACTTGATCTAAATTGTAGAGCACTGCTACGAGAGCTCGAGCGAGAACGAGTCAGTCGGAATCGCGTCGCAGTGATGCATACTCATGAAGATGCAGACCAAGACACGCAGTAGCACTGATCAGACCAATCGGTGTGAATATGTGTAAGGTCTGAATTATTGTGAACATATGATAAACTGTGATGAACTGGAGTAGTGGAGTGACTAACGTGATGATGATTTTCGCGATGTGAATGGAACTGTATATGATAACGTGTTGGTGCAAGTTTGGATAAAGTGATGAATTTTGGTCAGGTGACCAGGTGATCAAGAAGTTTGAAAGAATGATGACATATATTATGAATTATCTGGTCAGATATTACCCTATCAAGATTCGCAATCACCCCACAGGCGACCGATAGTCAGCGCCGGGTGATCTACAATCTGGTCCTGGAACTAATTACGCCAAGGCTCCTTCCGATCCATCCACATCAAGGCGTCCTTCAGGCCTGCAATTGGCTCGTCACACTGGAGATCAGGATACCAGAGGCCGTCGTCAGCCAACACCCCGGCTTTCTCAACCCGACGCTTGGTCATATGA
Source organism: Peronosclerospora sorghi (assembly GCA_026184515.1). NCBI lineage: Eukaryota > Oomycota > Peronosporomycetes > Peronosporales > Peronosporaceae > Peronosclerospora > Peronosclerospora sorghi. The sequence continues at coordinate 22,722,727 of CM047583.1, forward strand.
AGAACCACATGATATAAAAAGATGTCGATGTCGCATTCGCGGGCCAGCATCACTTCCAGAATAAACTGGCATAGGGCCTGCCAGGCCTCGCCTGCCCGACTCCGGCGCCTCTTCCGGTTCTTCTGTAACGAGAACAGGCCTTGGTCATGTTGCAATCGGTCAGGAGGAAGCACTAGATAGTGCGTAGACTCCCAGATCGCCTGGCTGTGGGCTTCATTGAAGGCTTTCACTCGACTCAAGAACTAGTCAACCCAGGCAGCCGGCGCAAATGTGAACCCCAGCTTGGGGCGGATGAACACTTTCCATGGCTGATCTGCATACAAACGGGCGATATGTGGTGCTGTAACCAGGTCCACCCGCCATGCAGAAGCGGCAGGAGCCTTTGAAGCTGGAGGGAAAAGCCAGGAGTCTGGTCGGGACAAAAACCGGACAAGACCTTGTTTGGTCAGGGCTGATGGGTGCAAGCTACCGATCTGCCCCGGTGACCACGGCATAATGGCGTCGAAAGTCCGCGATGGGAGAGGTCGATCTCCAATCGATATTCCCTTCAATCGGGCTTGACGGCTCAGTCCAGATGTGCCAGGCTGGCAAGAAGGCACTGATCCGGGTGTTTCACGAGCCCGTGCAGTTTTGTTACTCTGGGAACTGATCGCCTGATCAGTCCCCGATGCAGACTTCATCGGAGCCGGACCTCGACGCCTTCGTACCAGGACTTAGATAGCGCGCTGAGTGTGAACTCAGAATCTCCCGATCCGCTGTCCAAGTCCCCTCCGGAGGAGACCTCTGTGTGCTGGGTACGAACAGCACGGGGGCGCGAGGGCGCATGAGATTTGGCGATGTTGGAAGTGCCGGCTGTGGCCGATCTTGGGCGTGAGAGATGCGCCATCGTCTTGGCTTTCTTTTGGGGCACCGCCTGATTCTCCTAGAATTCGGAGTCGCGATCTATGCCCCGCGCCCTTGAGCCCCTCGACGCGTCCTTGCGTTTACGCTTGGAAGTTTTCGAAATCTTGGAGTGGCGAATTTTAGCCAATTGGTGACGTTGTCCTCGATCCTGGTGTAGGTCGACCAGAACGGCCGATGCAGACCGGTCCGTGCTGGAGCTAATAGCCGGACGCCGGTATAGCAAGTCGGTCAGCTGTTTGTGGAACTGGTCTACGGCAGCCCAACGGCGGTCTGACTCCTGGGTCCAGACGTTCGATTGGCTCTGGAAAGACCAGTCCTTATCGACCTGACCCTTGACCACGACCTGTAGCTCGCTGGTCTGCCGCTCTCGGTCACCATGTTGGGTACGGAGTAGGGTCCGGTCGGACTGATCCTCCAACCTCTGTCGGTTGACCAGCGCGAGCTATTCCCGGAGGTGTGACCAGTGCTACTAGGCGAGACAGATCATGCCGAGCGCCGATCAGCCCGTCAAATATAAGGCGGAGCTGATCGCAGTGGTCACTCGACTGTCGATCATCCGCAAGCAAGGCGTCAACCGCTTGAGCGATGTCAGTGGGCAACCGATCTGCATACGAAGAGAGGTTAGGGCAGTTCCAAGGTGAAAATAGGATCGATCGACTTACCTCGCGCTGTTTTTTGGGCAAGCTGGGCCCGGAGATGTGCGTTCTCGGCGAGAACATCTTTCAACTGCGCAGCCAAGGGAGTCAAGGTGTCGACATCCTTCCGCAGCAGCAGGAACGATGCATTCTTGGTGGCCAGATCCGACTGAAGGTCGCAGATGGTTTTTCGAAGCTTATCAGACCCTATCTGATCCCCATCCGGTCTGTAGGAACCTGGGGTGCTGCAAGAGCTGTCAGATCGGGTCGATCGGCTAAGGGAATCGATGTGTGGTGACTGGGCGCACAGGGCACCTGCAGGATCAAGCGTCAAGAGAAGTTACAAGGAGATCAGACGTACAAGGGGGGCATACCTGGTGAAGGCGGGGCCAAAGACCTGTCCATTGGTGGAATGTTGGTTGCCGTGAAGGTTAAGGAGGTCAACTGCTGGCGAAAGGGTTAACTGGTGGTGAGATCGGGCCGCTACCGTTGCGCGGCTGCGAACAGACTCAGGGGCGGCTGTGGCGAAGCGAAGGCAAAATTTTGGTCACCTTCTGTCAACGGCGTGCCGATCAGCTGGTCAGCGATCGGATTGGTGGAAACAAGGGGGGCTTTTAAGCCTATCATGTGCAAGGAGTGTCAAGCACACGGATTTTGGTAAGTCACATGGCATTGCGTGTATTTTACATATTTTAGTGTTTGGTACATATTGGGACCGTAAGGTTAGTGGGAAGAAGTAAATTGGTCTTGGATGGATTAAAAAGTGGCTAAGAGGTCCTAAGAGACTCTCTAAAAGTTTGGTTTTCTAAGTCGCCTTCGCACGTCGTGGAGTGTTTGGCGGCAGAGGGTCGAGTAATCCCCTCCTGCCCATTATACCCGGCCGGGGCGCGTCGCAGACGCATTTGGCCCGCCGGAAGTCCTTCGACAGGAGTATCCATTGGCTGACTTCTCACAAGTTTAAGTCACGTACGTTTGGAACGTACTAACAAGTGGATTGGTCTTTACGTGGAGATAACGTATGTGGAATTCTCGAGCATATTGGATCTTTACGTGGACATATTGGTTTACTATAACATTGGTTGGAGTTTAGACCAGCTTTGGTCTTCTCTCATATTGGTCAGGGGATAGACCAGTTGAGTGGTCTACCCTCTATTATCTCGTATTGGTTGGGTCTAGATCGATTGGACGGTCGACCCATTGGACTATACATATTCCAAGTGTAACCGGTCTACAAGTACCCAGGGTGAAGAGTTCCGCCCAGGGTACACCACCCCAGTACGGTCGGCATACTATCAGACCCAAGTCAACCAGCGACACGATCCACCGAGTGTTGAACTAGCCCATTCCATAGGGTACACAAGGTGAGATGGAAACGCAAGATCAATCGGACCAGGCGTCTTCTGTTGATGATCGGTCGTCTGCTAGCAGCGGACGATCAGATCGGATCGCAAGCGAAAGTCCGCGGGGTACCCCCCCCCCGTAAGTTGGAAGGCTGGACACGATGGTGGTCAGGTTCTCGACACAACTGTGTTCGATTTTGAACTTGACTCCACCACAGGAGCGTTTCGACTTCGATGAAGCTTTATTGCCTCAAGACAGCTGGGAAAGGACGCTAGATCCAGATGAATTTGAAGTTTATCGTATCAACGATGTCCGATCAGGTCGAAAGACTAGATATGGAAGAACGTTACGCGAATATCAAGTTTACTGGAAAGGTTATGCTGAGCCGTCGTGGGTAGACGAGGCAGACTTAAGCTGTGATGCTCTGATCAAGGACTTCGAGAGGAAAAGGATCAACAGACATCGGTATCACGTGATGCAAGTGGACGAAGAGTCCAACTAATGCGTGATCGGCAGACTGGTCATTAATTACGATCGAAGAATTACCGATTGAAGAAAGATGATTGACGAAACTCACAATGGATGAAGAAGCGATAAATGGCTTGAGGTGATGTGTTTGCGATGGATATTGTGAGACAAGGTGATGGAGTAACGAAGATAAGACGACAGAATACCGGTTTATATCATGCATGGGGAAGTAAAGAAGCACAGTGGAAATGGCATGATCAAGATTGCTTATTGATTAAGGGCGGAACGATAAACTGATTAACTAGACCCAAAGAACTTGCGACGAATCCGAAGGATTTTACGGCCAGGGTGGTTTTCAGGGGAGGAACGATAATGAACCCGCCAAGGTTCAAAAGTATCAACCTCCTTCAAAGCGTCCAATAGGGTCCGGGGTGGAGGGTCCGAGAGGAACCCTGGGTACCACGCCCCATCATCGGCCGGGGTATACTTCAAAGGACGGTTGCGAGCACAATGGGTGATCGACGGGTCCAGGAAAATGTCGAGATCACATCTTCCGTCGATCATCCCCCGCAGGACGAAATCCACGACCCTCTTCCAGGTAGCTCCGGCACGACTTCTGCGTTGGCGGCGACTGTTGTAGTAATTCCGGAAGAAGTAATCCGTCTCGCGAAGGCCATTAGCGATAGGAAGATAATGCGACGACTCCCAGATCGCCAGCGCGTGATGTTCGAGAAACGACCGGCATTTTGTCTCGAAGTCAGCGAACCCGCCGACTGAGCGAAAATAAAGGGGCGGCAACATGGTCATGAAAACGCCCCAAGGGCATTGAGAGTACAGCAGCTCCAGTTCCGGTTGGGTGATGAAATGACCGGACCATGAATCAGCCGGAGGGGCATGCAATGCAGCCGGGAACAACCATCCTTCCGGGAGGGTCAAGTAGTCAAAGACCACTTGGGCCTTGACGTTACGCAGATCAAACCCACCAAGCTGATCCGGAGTCCACGGCAGGATGTCGGCGTCACTGGCGTCATCAGATACCTCGATCAATGTCCGGAAATCACCCGTACAAGGAAACAGAGACCCGGCAGTGACTTGATCAGGTAGACCCTCACCCCCGAACTCGCTAACTGTAGGAGTGGAAGGAATAGAAGCGATCGGACCAGGAAATCCGCCTTCATCGTCTTGATCAGGACTTGGGGGATCATCGTCTTCCGTCTTCGCCTCCGAAATAGGAAAGGAGGCGTGGACGCTTCAACCGAGAGGAGGATCGAGAACGCCGAGTACGCCTTTTAGGCGAAGGGGCGGCGCGGCTGATCGAGCCGTCAGGAGAGGCGGTAAGGCCATTTGGCGGTGTAACTTGATCAGAACCCGCCGAAGGAGTGCGGATAACTGGTGCGATCTGCATCCGCAACGATATACCGGGAAACTGAGACTGAAGGTCCCAGTGGAACGAGCGTAACTGTGTGAGTTCGCCCTGAACCTCCTGCACTTGATGGCACAACGTGTCACGTTCTGCGGAAACTTTATCAAAGCGGAATAGCATGGCGGAATGTTCGTTCTCCAGCTTAGAATATGCGGCGTGCAGATCGTCCAGCTCAGTTTGGAGGTCAGACGCTCCCTTGACCCGATCAGATAGTTCCTGCGCCTGGGCCATCATGGCAGTATACTCGTCCATCTTCAGGCAATTGGATTTGTTTTTCTTTCGAAGGCGATGATACTGGTGTTTTCGCCTATCAACCTCGGCAGTGAGCCTGAGCACCTGTTCGAACAAGCGCTGATTCCCAGAGGCAGCGCGATCGCGTTCTTCTTGTAACTTGGCTAGGCGCTGTTGAAGTTGATCCAACTCCCGTGTTTGATCAGCGATGGTGTCTTCATGCACCGATTGCAGATACCTATCACCGGCATGACGGCCTTCCAGATCCCGGATCTGTGCGCGTTGATCGACCATGAGTTTTTCTTGATCGGCCATAGCGTTTTCAATGGTCTTCAACTTGGTCTGGAGATCATTGACGGTGGTGTCGACAAAATCACGCAATGGCTTGAGCTGTTCGAAGGCGTCCCGCTTGATCGCGACATCTCGCTCCACTACAGCGCGTTTGGCACGAGCGAGCTGCTGCCGAAGCATCGCGACCGTGTCTTCACTCATCGCGAGCGAGTCAGATAACGTGGCGATCTGATCATCACGCGCGTGTAGGGCCTCATGCAAACTGTAAGCCCGATTGATAGCAGCGATCGCCTGATCGGCTGCGGCCCGATCCAGGGCAGGAGTGTCGGTGGTGTTTGCCGGGGTGCCGTCCGTTATCGCTTGCATGATGGAAATGCAGGAATGCCTGATCGAGACAGCTTGATCGCAGATCACACGGTTGGTGAAGGGTGATCGTTGGATCGCGAGGGGTGTACCACTAACGGCAACAGCCTGATAGAACGGGACCTGATCGGCGGGAGAAAGGACAGGCAGATTGATGGGTGATTATCACCTGGCCGATGACGTCATGGTGGACAAGCCGATAAACGGTAACATGATCCACGATATCAAACGGCATGATCGACCCTCACCCCAACCGCTGTACGGCTGGGACGATGATCAGGGGCGGCTGTCGTAAAGCGTGTTATAATTGGGCCCAATAACGGGCCTTATTATAAGGCCTTGTTATAGGGCCTTATTATAGGGCCTTATTATAGGGCCTTATTATAGGGCCTTATTTAGGGGGGGGGCGATTACGGTCAGAATCGGTACGTAATCGTATAGGATTGTGGGTACCACAGTGTATACAGTTGCGTGTACAACCGCGGTGCACATAGTCAGGATATAGACAGGGCATAGGAAGATGGGAAGATTACGTACAGGTAATCCGCGAACATCGACGAGCGGCGACGGACGACGGACAAATCAGGTCGACTGGTCGACGGAGGACGCTGGAACGGGTAGTTCTGATTGGTGGATATTAGGAAATTGGTAGTTCTTAGGATTTAAGCAATAATAAAGTTCTCCTTTTGCGTTCAACCCCTTTGGACCCTACATGGACGGCACCTTTGCGCCTCCCTTATTAGTATACACCTCTACGTCCCTGCCGGGAGCACTTTGTGCATTTTTTGGCCCACCGGCAGACGTAGAGTGTTGAGAACTCACCCCGCAACTCCTCCCGCTGTTTCAGCGGTTCTTCAGTAAAGGTTTTTTGGTTTTGAGGGTGTGATTGAGCAGCGCTCTCACCTCTCCACGTTTGGTTCGCGTTTGCCCCTAGAGTTCGGCTGCTGTAAGCGCCCCACGGGAACTCTAGGTGGATTAAGCAAAATTTACTCCCTCCTCGTAGGTCTAGGCTAGGAATACATATATTTGGGTGTTCCTTTAGCTGTTTGAAGACTCAGAGGCTCCGTGATCGGGCAGTGAAGACTTCCACTGCCTGATCAAGTACCCCCTTCGCCGATCAACACCTGATCGACACTCTGCAACTCGTGATCCGCGATCAAAAACTCGCAGACCGCACCAACTTGTACCTGAGCGACGTTTGGCACCTGATCAATTCTGATCACCACTGATCAACTACTATTGGTGCCTGATCAATCCTGATCAAGTCTGATCACCGCTGATCAACTACTTTTGGTGCCTGATCAAGCCTTATCAAGCCTGATCACAGCTGATCAACGACTTTTGGTGCCTGCCCGAGCCTGATCACTGCTGATCAAGCCTGTTCGCACCTGATTTGAGCTCGATTACACCGGATCACGTCTGATCAGCACCTCGATCGACTCATTACAAGTTCTCCAATCTTGCATCAAGGAATTGCCGTGTCTACATCCCCGCCACCTGGAGAGCGACCCAAGCCTAAGCCGTCGGGTACACAAGGTGAGCAGAAACACAAGCAGTCAAGGACAACCGGAGGACCCCCTTCGTTAGTCGGCAGTCCGGGCGCCGTGGTACCGCCTGATCAAGCGTCAAAAACTTTGATCATCCGCTACACCACACTGTGGCGCCACACGTCGGCATCGCTGAGCGATAGGCTTGGCATCACCAACATCGATGTCACAGATTGCTCCGCGATCAGCAGGGGGTAAGGAATTGCCTTTCCCGATCAGCAGTTGCTTCTTCTTCCAGATGATCTTCTTAAGCTGATTAATCTGGTCTGGACTGTTGACATACCGATCACCCACTTGTTGATCGTCCAAGGTGACTTCGGGCGGATCGGCGGACACTTCAGGGAGGACTGCCATCTGGCTCTCCAACTCCTGAATGTACTGATCCCCGCCCTCATGTATACAAACTTGATCGTCTTCTGTGGCAATATCATCCAAACCGTCCTGGTCGGTTGCACACTGCTGCTCCCGATCGTCGGGCTGCTCCTTGACGACGTCGATCTGCTTAGGCGCGCAATCGTGGTCCGCCCCAGCAATCTCATGTTCCCCGTTTTCTGTTTCTGTTTCCGGCTCCTCTGTCGCCTGTTCTTGTGAAACCACTATGTTGACGAACCTTGGCTCATCTACATGATGGTCCGCCGTATCCGGCGCCTGCGGTGCCTTTCTTCGAACTAGCATCTTCCTAGGGGTTACATAGATGGGTCGTTCCACCATAGGTGAGGTATCTTCTTCCACCGATCCATCATTGCTGACCAGATCGATGGTCGCTTGGTATGCCAAGTTCTGCCACTCAACATACCATCTCGATCCGATCGAGACGAACCCCATCTTCCTTGGCACTTTCCCTTCTGCCAGACACATGCCAACAATCGTGTTGTTGTCGAGCGTAAGCGGCTTTTCACCGATATTAGTGACTCGGACAAAATCATGTCGGCCGGCGCTCTTCACAAAAGTAGACACCCACCGATCGCCCCTGGTCACCCATAACTTCCTTGTATCGAAAACCTTTATCGACCGGGGTGTCAGCGGATCGGCCGACTGGAATGGTGACATGTTGATCCCACCTGACCAATCGGTGTACGATCCGTATAGGGGCCGCCGACCAGCTAACTGGATCTGGACCTCATCCGGTACTGTAAGCACTCCATGAGACAGATCAAGGCGAATACCCGCCGGCACCATGAAATCCATGCCTAACAGGGCATCCTTACCGGACAGCTTACTAACCCAAGCGCTGAAGAAGTAAACCAACGAACCCGATAGGGTGATCTTCACGCGCGTCCTTCCTTCGGTCATGTAAGAATTTTCCCAATTACAACATATTCTTGTATCTGGGTATCGTATATACGACATCCGACCTACGAGCAAAGGCGGAGTCGATAATCGAGACTTCGGCCCCAGAGTCAATTAACATCGTCGCTTTCTGGTTGTTAATCTTACCACAGGCTTTCGCCTGCTTAAAACATTTGTCGGTCGCATGATACTTCCAGTATCCGCGAGACTCCCCAGGCAGCAGATCCAACTGCATGACCACCTTCGATCGGGAATATTTATCGGTCGTGAGATTGTAGACCGGATGATCCCGATCGACGCAATCGAGAACATAACATGTATTGTCGGTTTTTTTCTCCTTGCCGACATATGCATAGATGCCAAACGTAGACCGCTCGGCTCGATCCAGTTTTCAACCTGGCGAGCGTTCTAGTTTAGTGGAATCATCCCCGCGTGCTTACCTGGCACATACCACTTGCTCATCAGATTGAAAACCTCTTCAATCTTGCACTGGCCGGCCTCGTGGATCTCTCCACATAACTTGCACACGAAGAGGCAGTGATCAGTGGGGTGACCGCGTCTTTCGCACTTCTTGCATGTTAATTTCTTCCTGCAGTCCCCACCGTCATGCTTGCTCGACCCGCAGTGAGAACACTTCTTGCGAGGTCGGTCTGGGTCGGACTTGCTTCCACTCCTTCCCTTCCGATCTGCATGGTTAGGCGTCGATCTGATTCTTGGGGCAGGTTCCGTGATGAAAACGTGGCGACACTGGTCCTCATCCGACTCCCGACTGGACAGGCCGCTACTTTCCTCTTCTGACCCGGTGCTGTCTTCAGTCACAATCGCCTTGACAGCACGGGCCGATTTGGTTAAGGGTCTCTTCACAGGGTCGGTCTGGGTCTTCGATATGTAGCGACCCGATCCAACGGCGACCTTCGCCCTCATACTTCGCGAGTTTTGCAGCGTCCGCAACGTCTGCTCCACTACCGTCACATCCCTTAGGCGCAGCAGAGTGAGCTGATCTGCCAGCTTCTGGTCATCAACGGTACTAATATAGTGATCCACGTGTTCCAAAGCGGCACCGGTCGGCGGGTTGCCTTCCTTGATTACTATTCCGGCGCGAATTGCGGCCACGTTCAGGCGGTGAAAATACTCGATCGGCGTCTCTTCGCCCCGCTTCTGCATATGGTGATACTTGCGGGCGGTAGAAATCCAGAGTTGCAGTACTACCCCTCAAATTCTGAACATAGCAGATCCCAGTCAGATCGGACATCCCGACCCAACTGTTGGATCCAGTTCGCAGCCGGTCCTTTCAGCAGATCCCTGAAGATCAGACACCGTTCATTTTTTTGGTGTCTGATACCGTAAGAAAGCAGACTTGACCCGACCAAACCACGACCTGGCTTGCTCTTCGTCGGCGTCCTTGCCAGTAAAGTCCTTGAGGTACGTAGTCGCGGCCATACGAATACGTGGGATCGCGGCAGATCCGAGATAAAATGCGGCAGTAGAGGCTAGGTTATCCTTACGCGTTCTGCCTGCCCCTGCACCGTCTGACCCATAGTGGTCACCCAAATCGCCGACCGACTCCATGTCGTAATCGCTATCTTACTCGATCGGCGCGGTCGGGCTGGCTGCGGCTTGTGTCTTCCTTTTCAACCTGGTTTACCACCTCGGATAGCCTTATCCGCTGATTCCACTGACTCCATATCCACATCCCGGCAAATATTGACATTTTGCCGGGCAGATCGGTCCTGGGCATGTGGGAGCGGAGGCGATCGGCATCGATCTCCCAAGAAACGCTCCATCATCGCTTCTAACATGGCTTGGACGTTGGCTTGGGTCATGGGAAACGTGTTGGTGTCCTCCTTTGGAGGTACTGAAGCCTGTGGGGGCTCCTGGGGCCCGACTGGCATGCAGCCCTTTGCCGCCGCACGTCCTTTTTTATGCTCACATGGGGTCTGGTTCGGCCCCATGGTCATCCGCTCGACACCGACCTCCAACTCCGATGAGTTATTAGAGGCAGGTGGAGACTGATACAACGACTTATCGTCGGATCACACATCGTCGTATAATGCGTGGTCCTAGCGACCTTCAATGCCGCGGTGGGAGTTGGGCGGCGGACCGCCCCCGCCAACGGCACCAAATGGTCATGGAAAGTCGGTATCGACATCTCCAGCCTACAAGTATCCAGATCGAAGAGTTTCTGCACGTCGGCGAGGTTTCGCACTTTCATGCCGACCTTGGCCAACATCGCCAGAAGGTTCTTCACCAATAGCAACGGCCGATCGTTTTGGATCAGCTCGGTGATGGGTCCAAGAAGGCGATCGGGGATCTGGGGGTCTATAATCCGCATGACCTAGTCTTTGCGAATAAATCGCTTCAACTCGTGGATGTAGTACATCCTATTCAGGTCTTGTTCTTTGATTACCCCATCCCCGACCTGCGACTTCGCTTCCAAGTCGTCTTCCTCGGACGGCATTCTGAGCCTCTGCTTGGGAACCTTGGGAGGGTGGGCTGGATCGTTCTTATCAGCCTCCAAGTCGTTTTTGCTTTTTATTTTCTTTTCGTCAAAATATTCATTCAAATGCATAGGATCAGGACAAAAGCCCTGATCCTTTCCGGAACTATAGCGAGACCTGCTATAGTCCCGATCGGCTCCGGTGGGAGCCTTATGGGGAGGAAATAAATATTAATCCCGATCTGGTCCTCCACCCGGCCAGATAGGACATCGCCACCTTTATCGACAACGAGAACATAAGGCGATAGACGTTCCTTATGTCCTCTCCAGAACGATTCCACATTCAATTCATTGTAATCAATTCTTTGCTGAATATCACTGCGGTGATATCCTGGTTCCAATCCGGGCACGCGCACCATTGTAGTGGAGTCAAGTTCAAAATCGAACACCGTAGTGTCGAGAACCTGACCACCATCGTGCCCGGTCTTCCAACTTACGGGGGGGTACCACGCGAACCTCTTCTTCGATCCGATCGGATCGTCCGCTGCTGGCAGACGACCGATCATCAACACAGGACGCCCGGTCCGATTTATTGTTCATCTCACCTTGTGTACCCGATGGATTGGGGTGGTAACACACTCGGTGGATCGGTGCTGGGAATTGACTTGTGGTCTAAATGTGGTAGACCGTGCTGGGTAGTGTACCCCGGGCGGAACTCTTCACCCTGGGTACGGGCAGACCAGTTATAATCGAATTTAGTATGCTACAAAGGGCAGATCGCTCAAACGATCGTAGAGCCTAACCAATACGAGAACAAAACTCCAATAATCCAATAGTCCAGTAGGGAGATATAAATGAGAACGTGATATACTCCACGAACGATATCTCCACGTAATAATCCAAAAGACGTAATAGCACGTTCCAAACGTGCTCAACTTAAACTTGAGAGGTCGACCAAAGTGCACTCCCGTCGAGGGACTTCCGGAGGGCCAAGTGCGTCTGTGACGCGTCCCGGCCGGGTATAATGAGCTGGAGGGGATTATTCGACCCTCCGCTCCCAAAACACTCTGCGGCGTGCAGAGGCGACCGATGTGCAAAGCGAAACGACCCCGGTTGATTTAGAGGTCCGACAATTAAGTCGTAAATCCAAAAACGCTCTTCTTAGAAGAAGCCAAAACAAAAACCTTTTTCCAAACAGGCAAAACCAAAAACTAAACTACCTACCCCCTATAGTCCCCAATATGTACCAAACATGAAAATATTTAGTACACGCAATCTCATGTGACTTACCCAAATCCGTTTTCTTGACACCCCTTGCACATGACCGGCTTATAAGCCTCCTGGATTTCTATCAATCCGATCGCCGATAGGCCGATCGGTATGCTGCTGACCGGAAACGACCAAAATTCTTGGGTCCGCTTCGCCACATCATCCAAGCCTTCGAATTGTTCCGGTAGGTGCAACCGAGATTTTCACTGTTGGCATTCTTGAAGCACCGTGGATTGGCAAACTTTCCGATGATCCAAAGTGGAAGCTTTTCGTCACGATCACCGTTGCAGCAGAGCGCCACAGTAATCCGCTCCTTATTCTACTTCCGGCCCTCCAGTTGCCGCGTGGCAAGGGGATTATCCACCTGAAGTTTGCCGCTGTGTTAAGATCCGTGATTGAACAATCATCAAAAGAATAACGTAAAGCTTACCTGCATCCGGAAGAATAGGCCTTTCTCGTCCATGTTGTAGATGTCCTTCCACTCGTACTTATCCAGAGTTTTACGAAGGCGTGGAAGGCTTTCATCGATTACCTGCTGGTTCAGGCTGCAACTCTCTCCAAACCGCCAGTGCGAGCGGATGTTATGGCGCTTCTTGAATGCCTCGAGTCTGCGATCATGGTGGGGATAGAGCTTGTCGAGCATCTGCTAGGCGGCTTCATACGAGATCTCCGCTGAAGTTGACACGGTCTTGATGGCTGTGGAACCAAGCGACGAGTGCGTCTTCCATCATTGTATACTTGACCGCCCACTGGCATTTGCTGTTCTGGTTTGCTACCTCAGGGTCAAGCTTGAGCAGCTCTACCGACCGTTTGACCGTGTTGGAGCCGACCTTGACATCATGTTTTTGTTGAAGCCAGCTGATAAGCTATTTCTGCGTCAGCTTATGGCTTGCAGAGTGATGCTTGCAAAGGTCAATGCGGATCTTGTACGACATTGTGGTGTGCTCCCTGTAGCGGTATACTGAGCGGAGTTGCGTGTGGGTTTTCTGGTTCATGGTTGTGGTCTCTCGGTGCTGTGGACGGGTACGGCAAGTTTCTGACAGTAATAAGAAGTGTGGTGAAGTGTACCACAAATTTGGTCACTTTTGGTCAAGGCAGTTGGTCGAGTTTCCGATTGGTCTAAGCAAGGGGGGCTTTTTAGCCTATCAGATTCAAGGAGTATCAAGAACGCAAGTTTTGGTGAGTCACCTGACATTGGGTATTTCACATATTTTCATGTGGGTACATATTGGGACCGTAGGGAGGTAGTATTGGTTTGAGTTGTGGATTTGCCTAAAAGAGAAGAAGTCGTTTGGAATCTTTTGGTTTTGCCTTCGGGCTAACACCTCAACAGGAGGTCGCTTAACCCTTTGCTATGTGCATCAGTCGCCTCCGCCCGCCGCGGAGTGTTTGGGAGCGGAGGGTCGAGTAATCCCCTCTAGCTCATTATACCCGGTCTGGACGCGCCACACGCGCATTTGGCCAGCCGGAAGTCCCTCGACAGGAGCACGCATTGGTCGACTTCCTTAAGTTTAAGTCACGTACGTTTGGAACGTGCTATTCACTGGATTGTTCTTTACGTGGAGATATCGTTTGTGGAGTTTCACGGGCATATTGGGTCTTTACGTGGACATATCGGTTTACTATAACATTGGTTGGAGTTTAGACCGGCTTTGGTCTTCTCTCATATTGGTCAGGGGCTAGACCGGTTGATTGGTCTACCCTCTATTATTTCGTATTGGTCAGGTCTAGATCGTTTGGACGATCGACCTATTGGAATATATCTTTTGGAAGTGTTTCTGGTCTGTACGTACCTGGGGTGAAGAGTTCCGCCCTAGGTACACCTAGCCAGCACGGTCTCATATTCAAGACCGAATCAGATCGATCTGCGATCCCGATCCACCGAGTGTGTAACTAGCCCATTCCATCGGGTACACAAGGTGAGATGAACTTAAGTGAATCGGACCAAGTGTCTTTGGATGATGACCGGTCGTCTGCCAGCAACGGACGATCGGACCAGATTTCGAATGGAGGTCCGCGGGGTCCCCCCCCCGTAAGTTGGAAGGCTGGGCACGATGGTGGTGGTCAGGTTGTCGATACAAATGTATTCGATTTTGAACTTGACTCCACCACAGAAGCGTGAGATGTCATAGTACTCCGTAAATTGATAACCTTCGTAAATTAATCGCCAGTGGTGGTACGAGCAGTATTAGTTTAGACAGGTTCTGCTATGATAGAATTCCCAACGTCCGGCTCCGTCGTTCTTCGTCCTCGGTCACATCTATGTTACTATCCCAGTACAGTGTACCATATATGGGTACAAAACGCTACTTGAGACGGGCAGTAGCATGACCTCTAACCAACCACTCTCTCCAACGTCGGTACGATTGGTAGAATACGTATCATTACACTTTTTCACGTCGGTACGATTGGTACCTACAATTGTAATCATACGTAGGACCAATGCGACATCCACTTTCCGCGAGAGGAAGACAAAACAAGAATGGCTAATACGAGATGATACCGAGCCAAGCAGCGGTTGCTAATGTTCTCCTGGACGTTGTATTAAATAAAGTAAACCATTGTATGAGTTGCCCTTTGTGTAAATCGCCGTCATGGCTTCTTCGTAAATTGACCAGCGACGAAAAGTTGTGCCTGGTGAGTTCATTTGCCAGTTTTGGGCGCGACGCTACCAGATAAGTACAACATACTGGCTAAACTGTCGGGGTGTACGATGGCATGAATTTTATCCTCAGGAGGATAGATCCGAGAGGGAACAAAGGCATGACGGCGCATGGTGAAGCCGAGAACACGAGAAGAGAGGAGAGACGTTTTGAGATTGTTCGTGACACGTACTAGGTAGACCCCTATAGTCTTGCAGTTATCAAAGAAAAGGCAACATGTTCCACGCGACAGTGATCACCTGAGAGAGCATTGGTTTTTACATCGCTGCCGAATCTACGTGTTTCTTACACGTGGTTGTTGTTGCAAGAGATTAGTTCTACGACACCCTTATCCTCGATGGGTTTCCGGGTGATTGATAGAATAGAGCCATTTGCTGCATTGATTGAAAGTAGCTTGTCATATGTCATAAAAACCGTCACGTTCCTGAGATGGAAATACAGTATCAGACGATCGCGATTCTGGTTACGCGTAGCGCACCACTTAAGCAGATAAACATGAAAAGTGGATCAAAATGAATACATATAAATTATGCACCTTGAAACACATCGTAAGATGATCGGCGCAGCTGCCGGTGCAAATAATTGAACCATTTCAGCATAGTTAGTGCCGGCGTGAACAGTGCAACGTCTACGATCAAGCAAAAAGTACAGCCTACTTTCCATTTTATCGGTAGCCATGTACAGTCACAAAGTAGTTCTAATAGACATCTTCCGCTTTTCCAGCTTAAATATCGTCAGTTAGTCGAAAAGTCGACCCACTCACCAGCTCCTCGAGCACTAAGTTAATCGTTTTGACTGCACCGGGAGCAACGCCCATCGATTTGGCGCGTACCGCAGTGGATACAAAACGTTCCAGGAATAGACTCACGATGTAACATCTCGCCGTGTCTGTCACGAATGTGGGCAATGAGGTCGCAACGTGCGCGGAAAAGCACACCACAAAAAGTGCAGCTTTCAAAGGCGCCACCACGCACGCCAGACGAACGACGATTTAATGAGTAGTCGATTAGTGATCCCGGAGGTGATGCGACGCGAGCCAAAGGGACGTCACTGACTCTCTCTGCGTCATCGTCGCCTATGAATAGCATGTCCGCATCCGTCACAAATGGCGTCGAGTGCCGGAATCTCGCAACGACTAACGACCGATCATCACGTTGGGAGCGTAGCACCGCCCGAAATCTGATTGGAAATAGTAGAGGCTGTTGTTTCTTCTTTTTCTCCAGTGTTAAAAATCCTATTGCTTTGTTCACTTCTCGACCGCCTCCTAATGGAAAAGCTTGTGTAAACCCAACGGCAAATCCAGACCAAAAGCAACTTGTTAACGTGAATTTCGAGTGTGACATAAGTGGTTTGCGGTCTGCTGTTTGAACCACAAAAACTGTCTGTTCATCGCGTGTCCGTGACCATTTAAGGTACTTGGACACGTGCGTTGCTCGCAAATATTTGCCCGAGCTAACAGACACAAGCTGGACGCGCATGTTATCCAAAATATGACGCTCGCGCACCTCGTCCACGGGCACAATTTGTACGAATTCATTGTCAGCGGATTGTCCAATGCACTGGGCGTTGTAGAAACACGGAGCTACGCTCTCCTTGTCCTTACACGTAACGTAAGCATCATAGCCTTGACAGAAAAACTGCAGTGCAATCTGGTCACGCGATGTAATCAACACTACATTGGTCAAAGTTTCCGCTGTGACATGCTCAACAGGTCGATTGGGCACGGGCATTTCTTCGACGTTGTGACTGTCCAACGGATAAAATTCGAGCTCATCATCGTCTATCATCGTCGTCGGCATCTCGTCTCGCATTCTATTGGACCCTGACGTGATGAGTCTGAGCTATTCGCTGAATGAAGTTACTGCCTTCGAGAGATTACGCCGATTGCATTCTCCTTATCGTTCATTGGCTGAAACTCAAAGAAGGAGAGAACCCTCACCTAAACTTCCGTCCTGTACAATGGCAGCTGAAGCGTTACAAATCTAGCAGCGGTGCTGGTCTTAGATTAGATAAAATCTGGGGTGCGCATTGCCGTCACCGAGATGCGCTTGGCTTGCATGAACCTGTACATGATCGTGTGCACGCTCGAATAACTCAATTATTGATAGCGTAATCATTGAGTCAAATCGTGTTCGAGACTTTAGAAGACCTACTTGAAGCATTTCCTTCCTAGTCTGTAAGAAACGATTGACACGAGTCGTGTCTGGAATCGCAAAAGGTTCAATCGGCGTCGAGACTGCCATCACGCTTCACTCTGTGGTCATTCAGATCATGACCTAATCCATAAAAGCTGGAATTAATTTCGTGTCTCGAACATGAATCGTCAACTTTGTCACTTTCGTGTTGGTTACACAAATCATGTCGACCACATTCAAATACTCTCATGGGCTTGACCAGAGTGCTGTACCGGGAGTTAGTGGCGTCTGCTAAGCTTCTGGACAGTCAGGTCTCATTACGCGCTTTAGTTTCGACGGATCTGATGGAGTCTCCACTTTTTCCAGGAACTAGAACGCGTTTACCGCATGTCGAAGCGTTCAATGATTGTCTGGTACGCTATCTCGGGGGTCGACTTTTCTACCTCCCAGATCCACAGCGACCCACACTGCTACAGCTTGTCCGCGAGGAATTTCGAAAGAATTCGAAGCCTTCATTTAGCTCAGACGGACTGGACACTGCGTTTGTAGCACTACGGGCTTTTAATAAAGTACTGGCGGCGTCGAAAGAGCTAGAACTGCCACCGAAAACAAAACTTGAAACATGGAAGCTCGACAATGTGCATCTGATAGAGTACGACAGTGTAGTGACCTCCAGAAAAAACAAAAGCGAGAGCTGACGTTTTGTTTGCTTATTTTTCACAGGAATCCAGAGTCTGGTACCTTTTTAGTGGCCCATCCATTGCTGGGTGGAATCTTTAGTCGGGCGGTGGTGATACTCACTGAGCATAAACCAGAGGGGTCCAAGGGGTTTATTGTGAATAAAGTGGCTGAGAAACCATTACGACAAACATTTAACGTGCCATCTCGAGTGTTGCAAGCATTTGGAGCGAGTACCGTACGCAGAGGAGGACCGGTGTTCACGAGAAATGCAGACGTGAAGTTGCATTTTTATTTTCAGTTGAGGAGATGAGACTGACGTAAGCGATGATATAGGTGCTACATAGTCGCGCAGATTTTGGAGGGCAGCGTGTGTCGACGACCAACTTTCCTACGGCCAGTGATCCGAGCCTTTTTGTCGGTGTAGATCTGGATACGGCTGCAAAAGCGGTTTACGATGGAACTACAAAACCGACGGATATAGTGTTTGTAAGTGGCACGTCCATTTGGATTCCTGGTCAATTGGACATTGAGGTGAAACAAGGCACGTGGGTTCCTGTGAGGGCGCCAGTGTCCCTTGCTCTCAATGCGCCTACAGAATTGTGGCAGGATCTAATGCGAACTATTGGTGGTGAATACGCTGAAATGAGCCGCATGCCGCCTATACAAGATGAAGAGTGAGTTAGCAACGATAGTCTCTTGTTAGAAAGACATGAAAGCTAGTGCAATTTTGTATATATTTCACGATACAAGCAATCCTGCTACTTTACTTTAGCTTCTTTCTTGCTACAACGAGAAAGAAAATGAATGACGAAAAGTTTGGTCATTTTTAAGTGAAGACATTTCAAGGCATTGCAGAATCTCTCACTTCATTGTTGAATTTTTATCGGTGTGACCCAGTCAAATAAATAAATGCAAGCGGTTGCTTGGATTACCAATGTCAAAAAAGCCCAACATACCGTCAGGTTCCAAAATCCGTGCTAGCTGCTGCAACTGATTTCGCGTCACTAAGATCGTCAATAGAATCAGGACTAAACTTCTTCCAGCTCGTTTCGTTTGTATCCGTCTCACGTTTAAGTAGCATAGCATCAAGACTACCTTTATTAATGACGCCGTCTACGGAACAAGATTCCCACCCGTTCATTTGCCTAAGACTGGCCTCTACAAATCAAACTCCCGATGCCAACTCCTTCGAGCGAGTTTGCATTCTCTTGATTACGTTTGGAGCATAGTCCATAGCAAGATACATTTGAAATACCCATCTACAGCCTTTTGAGTGGGCAAGCGACTTGTGTCAGTTCCAGCGATCAATACCTTCGCGGTGTTTGAAACATAATACACAAAGTAGCTCACATTTGTGTGTGCTTACAATACCAATCAAACTCTTCCTCGTTTTCAGAACGTGCCACCCAGTAACTCTTTTAGCATCGTCCCATCAATGGAATTTTACTCGCATAAGGCCGTACGAGTAAGTTCCAACGTAATTTTCTTTCTCGCCGAGCAATCGAAAACAGCTTTCGTCTCTCCATGCAGAAACAGGCTCCACCTTGACATTACTTTCCTTATTTTTTCACGCAAACTGTTCCGTAATCAAGAATTGTTAGCAACAAAACACACACTTCAATACCATAAGATTACCCACCGAGATCCTAGAGTATCAAGGATCAGAGTACACCATATCATCTGTATTTTCTCCTAAACGAATGGAGAATGCCAGCTATTGTGTAATTTTGTGATAATATGCTCCGCATCTTTTTCCTTATAGCTCACTATCCACCTCGTCCTCGTCCTCTACTTGCGTAGATAGTCGAAAACTTGTGTCGTAGATGTGAAATAATAACTCAAATATAGCGAAAGTGTCTTAAGGCAATATCACAGCAACCAAGAATACTTTGATAGTGAAAAAGACACCCGTAGACAGTTCATAGTAAGTTGAATAAAATAACCAAACCAGGGACTTTATCAATGGAAGTGTATTGTGTATTGAGAAGTGTTTAGCTAGCCTAACAGGAAATATGTACCAGATGTTGAAGTTATTGTAAACTTCCATCTGATGTGTGTTATACACTACTTATTAGTCCTTATTAGTGCCGACATAGAGTTTTTAATATTAAGTACGAATGAATATTGCTACTACTAATAAAGTATCAATCATACCCGGCTTTAATAAAAATCGGTATTTTTAATACTTTTAGCAGTTTCCTTGTCCACTTTGCGTAGATCTGAAAAAGCTTGAATCGTTAATGTCGATTTTAACCTTGAATATACTCAATTTGTCTTACTTGAATTTAATTGCAACCAAGTGTCCGTTCGCAACCAAAACAAAAACCCAAGACAGTTCGTAGACAGTAGATGAAGATAACAATGTCAGGGACTTGCTCAATTGAATGTGTACTAAGAAGTGATCATCTTTCCTAACTTGTAAAATGCATGATACTATGTGTTGAAGCTATTTGTAACACTATATCTGTTGCGTAACTAACACTAAATATATGTACCTAGTTTTAGTGCCTACGAAGGTACGAAATTAGCATTGCTAAAAATGAAAATTACCTTGGTACCCTGTTCCATAAAACCCGGTACAATGTACAAACATGTAATCCATCGCTAGACTGATGGAACTTTCAACTTCGTCAGCTATTCTGATACCAGCCAATGTATGCTTTCTTTTTCCTCCACAACCCACTTCATTTCATCAAACTGCTTAGCTGTCCACGAGAGTCGCAGATCTGGAGGACCTTCTACACATTCCCCAACTAAAACTATTAAGAAGATGAAAAAATATCGCGATTAGCCACTGCATAACTTTCGCGCAAATAGGTACCTAGTAACCCTATTAGTCGAATTCTAATTCTTCAATCAACACTTTTGGTATACCATCAACACTTATGCGGATCAATAGTCTTGATTAAGATTCATGAACCCAGAGATTATACCGTGGGTGTAACGGGTTTACATTCGGGTAACACTGAGTGTTGGTGTACATGAGTACACCACGGTTGAGGCCAGTATTGGCCGGGCTGAAAGGTTTCGAACCTTTGGTTATTTTAACCAATCAGGGCATGGACCCTTGGTGGGTGGTGTGTTAGCCATCCACGTGTCAGTACACAGGTGTGTACACTACATTCTAGCTAGGTACGAATTAGTAATATTCTACTTAGTGTTACATATAGTTTATATTAGTTTAAATAATTACGTATTAAATATATTCAGTTTACTTTTCACTCTTTAGTACAGACGCACGACCTCGACCGGTCGTGCGTGTAGTGAGCGCCGTAGCGTAAGGGGAGCCCTCCCCTTAGCTACACCCTTTGTAAGGGAGCCATGCCGTTAAGGAACTAGTAAAGGCTAGAGTAAACTAACCCGGGAATCTTGGCCCCGAGTAGGAGAGCTCTCTCCTACTTAGCCCTTAATAAGGGCGTATCGGCTAAGTAGCGGCGAACACCGCTTTAAGGAAAGTCTTTCTCTGTGCGCTAGCCGCACCGTGCGTATACGCACCGGCTACAGTGGGCAGTTTCCCTTCACGGTATCAGTTCCTATCGTGACAACATAACGATCCTCACGGGGCGCGGTATTTATTTCTGCCTCATGGTGGCCACTCCCTACCATGAGTAGTTTCCCGTCACGGTGGCTATCGCGTACCGTGATCGTGTCTCCACACGGCCACCATCGTCTGTCGTGAGTACTCCAAAACGGCGGTCTTTATCTCCCGTGGCGGCCACTTCCTCTTCACACGCTGATTTGAGCAAGTACCACTGGACTATTGTCATCCCATCTCTGTCCATTGCGATTGTCTGATAAGAGCTGATGGTGCCATCGATACCCATCAGTCTGTCTCACGGTGCGAGTGTATCCATTGATACACTTGAATTGGTCAAAAGCTGATCAGTCTCTGTGGAATTGCCGCAATCAATAGGGCCCCCAGTCGATCGCCGGTTTATGCTTGCACATTCGTGGGATGCCCAGGATAATAATAACATCGAATTGTCATGGATTTTGAATGATAGTTCGTCCATGTGCGTATGACGCGCTGTGGCATAGTCACGGTTGCACCTGTTGCCTACCATACTGCTACATGATTCGTGGTGTTTTTTTTACTTCCACGAGATTAAAAAAAAGACGCTAAATTTTGTTCTCTCATAAATTTATTGGTGCAACGCTATTTTAAACAATTCTCGCATGGTGACTTCGGTTCTATGTCGCATAACCTTAAGGGTGATGGCTGTATCAGCATCACGATGAACGGAATTGTCTGGTCTCGGATATTGATCTCAAGTGAAGTGTCGGCATGTAAAAACAACCCTTCCAAGAGGGCTTCCCGCCCTTAGATTTTTTAACCGAGAAGGGGTCGCTGCATTGACCAGCGTACTTACCAGCTCACAGAGTGCGTGGCGCCGGACGCGTGCCATGCACTCATGGGCAAAGTGCCTCATCTTGGCGTATCTACTGCAGCAAAGGTTCCTCTTATTTTTTTTGATTGCGATCGCAACCGATATTGTGTACCTCCGCCCACACTATGCCGTGGTTGCGGTACGGCGATGGGTGAATACTCTCCCGCTGATTACCACCGTGCGTCACCTGTTGTTGCTAGTTAAAAGTCGAGGGGATCGTTTTTTTTACGTTTAGGAAATGATGAGAAGGACTTGTAGTCGAGGCTGCAAAACTAAAAGTGATGTTTATTTATGTGAATTATCTGTCGTTGCTCCTAGCCACTTATTTTTACCTATCTGCGATTGGTTAGTTTGCCTATAGTAATTACTAAGTAAAAACTTTATGGCAACTTCAACTTCAATGTAAGAACCTAACAGAAAAATATAAAAGATGGAAGGGGACGTAACTTCCGGGGGAGGAGCCCTGGTGAACCCTAAACACCAGTACCAATATTCAACTTTTCCATTGTGGGAATCGAACCCGTGCCAAGTGGTTGGTCTGTTAACCCCCGGTACCAACCACTTGAGCAAGGATACGATTGTGATATTCGGCAAAATAACATAGTATCATGCACGAAAATATCACCTTCACCCTCGCGGACGTGCAGCGGATGCAGCGTTGACGCTCGAGCCTGATGGGACTGCCCCCGTGAACATCGTGAAGACCACTCAAACGTGGCATTTAATGCTGCGGCATCAGTCCGAAGAGCAGCTGCCCTACTGCGGGTAAGTACGCCACGCCAAAGGATTTGGATTTTAACAGCAGACATGGTCTCAATTCGTGACAATTGCGCCTCCACATCAGCAATACAGGCGTTCAAGTCCTTGGCTATGTCCAGCCATTCCATGGCCAGCCCGCGAGGGTCGCAATGGGGACGAAAAAAAAGCGTTTTTTTATCAGGGGGAAAAGTAGCGAGCGAAAAAGAACCCAATGAACGAGAGTGAAAAATTAACCAAGCTTTATGACGAAGACAAGTTCGTGACCACCGTGCGTCACCTGTTGTTGCTAGTTAAAAGTCGAGGGGATCGTTTTTCCCTCTTCGACTGCAACCGTTATACTGGCTTCATAACCGTATACTTAAATCTTCCTGACGAGCCGTATCTGTGTCGGAAACAGCCAAAGCGTTTACAGGATGCTATATTTCAAAGGAAGGAATATAGCGCTTCGGCTGATGCCGATAAATATACATCTTTACGTGACCGTTGTTTCGTCCTTTCATATACACAATTACTTGAGCAGAGGTCCATTCCAATATTTGTCAACATTTTTTGTGCCTTGTTGAGAAGCCTGTATGTTAAGCCTACCCTGACACAGATCCAGGAATTTAGATTGAGATCTGAATTAATTTAAATAGGCTCGAAGGTGAGCCTTTTCAACTCCTTTTTTAACGCTTGTATCTTTTGAAGTGCAGACAGTTCTCCGGCAATGTGGGGAGCGTACCGAAGATTTTGAGGCC
This sequence comes from Peronosclerospora sorghi, assembly GCA_026184515.1. Classification (NCBI taxonomy): domain Eukaryota; phylum Oomycota; class Peronosporomycetes; order Peronosporales; family Peronosporaceae; genus Peronosclerospora; species Peronosclerospora sorghi. The sequence goes on from CM047583.1 coordinate 22,746,288, forward strand.
AACTATCGCGGACATGAACGGGCCATCATAAGAAGTGAAACAAGGTACAAGTACACGATGGCAAGCGACAGACGCACGAGATATCAGGTTGGTTGGTCGATGGAGCTTACCAGGATGGGTAGTGCTGATTGGTTGATATTAGGTAATTGGTTGATTTTAGGATATAAGCAATAATAAAGTTCTCCTTTTGCGTCCGATCAGTAAGATCACCTATTGGGACGGCTTGATCACCTCGCACCTCCCTCTCTTTTGCATACGCACCCTTACACGCCCCGGGCGGGAGCACGTAGTGCACTTTTTGGCCCACCGGCAGACGTAAGGTTCTTCAGAACTCATTATCAACTTCACCCGCTGTATCAGCGGCTTCGTTTGGAAAGCTTATTGGGAACGTGATCGAGACGAGTGCTCTCACCTCTTCCCCCATTGCTTTGCATCTATCTCCTAGAAGTTCAGCTGCTTTAAGCGCCCCTTGGGAACTATAGGTAGATTTTTGTGAAATTGGTCGATCTACACATAAAGTGCAGATAGACCCCCCTCCTCTTGAGTTTAGGCTAGCAATACATAATATATTGGGTATTTCCTTAGCGATCTAGTCTTAAGAGGCTCGGCGATCAAGTGGTGAGGACTTCCGCCACGTGATCAAGTACCCCTTCGTTGTTTACCACTAGATCGACACCGTAGATCTGCGATCATCGATCTGCAACCTGCGATCTGCGATCATCAACCCGCAATCGCCAATTCGTACAAGATCAACGAGATCGATCATTGATCATCGATCATCGATCTTGATCATCGATCTGCGATCCTCCGATATCTCGTCGATTCACGCAAAGATCAACTAGATCGATCTGCGATCTGCGATCATCTATCCCCAGTTTATCCCCGCGACCTCGAGTAAGTTTTTTTTTGCACCTGATCGACACCCGTCGATTTACTTCGAATTCACCTCGATCTGCATCGGAATTGCACGGATCTACGTCCCACTCACCTGGAGAGCGACCCACGCCCAAACCGTCGGGTACACAAGGTGAGCAAGACATAGGCCTGTCACAGGACAACTGAAGGAAGCCCTTCGTTAGTCGGTAGTCCGGGCGCTGTGGGAACGCCTGATTAAACCTCAAAAATTATGATCAGACGCTCCACCACAATGGTGCGCGTGCCCGAATCTTTGGGCAACTCGGGATATCACCGCGATTCTACGCAATATGGCGCTGACGCGGACGTGAAGTCGAAGGCGGAAGGAGAAATGAAGATTAAAGTGGAAAAAGAGGATCTGGTTGTGACGATGGAAGGCAGTTCACCGTCGTCACTCCTGAAGAAGAAAGGAAATGCTGATCATCAGGACCTGAGGAGGTATCCTGATGACATAAAGGAAGAAAATCCTCAATCACCTTCCAAGGCTCCTTCGGGAGACCCTGCGGATCACAACGCAAGCCGTGATCTGCCTATTGCATATGAATATGATGATCTCGATTGGAATCTGGTGGTGAAGTACTACAAGTCTGACCAAACGAAGGCGTTGCTGAAGGCGCATGGATCGGAGAGCGACGAAAGTCGATCAAGTATGGCGCCATCCAAATCCAATCTGGTGAGGACGATTTATATGAAGGAACTGGAAAATTTCTTATTGATGGATTCGATCATGAGCCTACTCGAGGTCACGATCAGAGGAAAGCTCAACGGACCAGTCGATTATCCAGTGACAGATGGAAAGGACAAGCTTCAGCTGGTGTTAGGGCTGACGCGCCTGATCAAGCAAGTTGTTCTGACGACAGGCGCCTACGATGCTAAAGAAGTGTTCGATCAGGACCCTGAAGATGTTGCGACTGCTACCCAGCGGCTGTTTGATCTGTTGGTGCCTATAGTGGGTCGATCTGCTAAGGTGGAACCCCCTTGCTCTACTTTGAAAATTGAAGCGGGTACGTCGATCAACGTGGCAGAACACACGGGATAATCCTGCTATGAATCTGCCCCTTCCGAGGACGATGTGTCTGAGGTGGAGTCGAGCAGTGACGATAGTGTGGAACCCAAGATTACCCTGATGACGATCTGTCAGAAGGATGAAGCTAAGCTCTTGGCCGTGAAGAAGGAACCTCGATCAGCCAAGGCGGAAGATGATCAGTCACAACAGGACCAACGGATGCAAGCGTTTTTTAATGCGGCTATGAGGCGGTTCTTGGATGAGGAAAGAGGCAAGGCGACACCTGAAGTTGTACGCACGAAAAGTCATCAGCCGAAGCCAGGAAGATCGGCGACAGTTAAGGATGTTGACATGGAGTCTGTGTATCGCTCCATGGTCACCAGCAAAAGCCAGGAAGATCGGCGACGGTTAAGGATGTTGACATGGAGTCTGTATATTCGATCCATGATCAACAATCCCAGCGTGATTATATCGATCCAGATGAGCCGATCACCCAGCCTCGACCAGATACAGTTGCGTCGGCGTACGCTGGAGTGCCTGATCAACAGCTGTTTCCCAGGATCAGGATGTCTGCGATCAGTGATCTAAAGGAATTTCAGGGAAAGAAATGGATGAAGATAAAGCGCCGAATTGGATTAGTCGTCTCAAATCAGCATTTATGCGTGATCAAGCCCCTGATCATGAGAAGCGTTTGATCATGGGTGATCATCTTAATGAACAGGCGCTCAATTGTCATCGCCAGCTGAGCAGATCGACGCGTGGATGCTGGAAAAGTCTTGTCGAGGAGTTCGAAACTCAGTACTGTGGAAGTGGTCAATCGGCATCTCGCCAATATTACTACACGAAGCAGCGATCTGATGAAACTCCTATCGAGTATCTTCACCGGTTGAATGTGGCAGGAATTTGGGCCAAGTTGTCGATCAAGGAAGGTCCGTCTACGATCTTGCGAGAACATGTGCAGCATTTTCTGACACGTTGACTGATCGCGAATTCGCTGATCAACTGGCACTTCTGCGTTTGGATAATGTTATGGAGTTGGAAGATACGCTGCGGGCTTATGCGCGCAATAAGTCGTGCCTGCCAAATGCGGCGGTAGGCACTAGCCGATTCCGTCAGAAATTTGGCGATGCTCGATCATCTTCCCCAGCGCGGAAGCCTAAAGCAGTGCGCGCTATCAAGATGATGTCTGGGAGCGAGGGATCAAGTTCAGATGACAGTGGAAGTGATGGTGATCAACGTCGTTATATGATTGCTGCTATGCGCGATCAACCCGTGATGCCCGATCAACCTAGTGAGCCTCGATCTGGCAAACGAAGTGAATCAAGTGCAGCTGGTCAAGGTGTGACGAAGAAGTTCAGTCATTGTGGATAGATCAAGCATGACAATTTACGTTTTTGAAATCGCCTGACCTGTCTGAAGTGTGGCAAGAAAGTTCACCCGACTGATCACTTCTTGTACGTCTTCCGAACATGTGGCGAAATCCATGATGCGGGGAAGTGCCCTATGGAGGAAGTCTACAATTAAATTCTCCCATGATACAACTCTACCAAACATGCCGGAATGTTGCCCAAGGAGGCCGAAGACATGTTAAACTAGGACGCTCGCAGGTTGGAATATGGTACGAGACGAGTGTTCTGGTCTGTGTATTTTTGCATATGTGGATAAGAAGAATGCTGATCAAGCAGAAGAAAGAGATAATGAAAAATGTGATCAGCCTGATTTACCACTTTTGGCTAATTTCCGTATTGATGAGTTTTCTCCATCCCCGGTGATCATGGAAGTTGATCTACTTCCAGGTTAATCAAGCGGATATTGGAAGTATCACTCGCCCAAGAAATGGTTTAAACAATCCAAGGCGAGTGGCAAAATTAATAACGAACGTACCACGTTATTATTTGATTCTGGTTCCAAAGTGTCGATCATCGACTCAACCTTTGCTCGTAAGGTGGGTTGCCAGATCGACACGAGCCAAACACATTAATGTGTTGGTACCGGAGAAAGTGCATACCTCACAGAAGGGCGCACTAAGATCAAGGTGACGTTAGCGGGTTCTTTGGTTTATTACTTCCATGCGTTGGGTGGGAAAGCTCGTTAGTAAAGAGGTTATATTGGGAATGGATTTCATGATCCCAGCTGGTGTTATATTGGACGTCGCCCACGGCACACTAAGTTTGCCTGATGAAGTGATCATCCCATTGGAAGGGCGTCGGCAGTTGTATGGATCAAGTGGAAACTTTATGAAGCTTGATCAGTTCGAGCATATTCCCGTAGGTCGATCTGCTGAGGTTCGGATTCGTGATCAAAGATCTCGAAAGTTATGGATTACTGGTGGAAAATATTGGGTCCCCACATGTCTAGAGGCGTAGGTAATTTACGTTATCTGCGTATTACGAACGTTGCTGATCATCCAATCATCCTACACGACGATACGATTTTAGGCATCTGGATGAATAAAGACGACGTGACCCGTAGCCCTAGATTCATTTCGGTGGGGTCTAATCGTTATAAGGAGTGGCATAATCTCGCGTATCAAGCTTCCACCGATTCTGTGCATGAAGATCAAGAAAGTTTCGATCAAGGTCCTTTGGTCGAGAAAAAGGAGTATCCTATTCCTCAAGGATTTTTTACGACCTACAAACTCTATCACGGTATCTGTGGCATTAGTAACCGGAAGATCGCAGAAGGTGCAGGAAGTTCAAGAGAAGAGCGATCTGGAGCCGAGTGTGAAGAGTCCGACACCTGATTCTGAAGTTGAACGATCGGTTGCAAGAGATGATCCTGATCAAGATGTGCGTGATCACCCCGTCTCAGTCGATCATGTTGATTTGGTGTGATTTCTACCGATGATCAAATGTGCTACCACGAAGGCGGAGATTTCTTCGTGGGAGAGCTGGAGAAACAGCTTGCCACGCTGCCTGAAGTGTCCGCAAGTACCGAAGAAGTGATCCAGGATGATCTGCAAGTTGGTGATCCATTGATCAACACAGCAGAGGAAATTGATCAGCTTCGCGATATAATCTGGGCGGAGAAACATCTGTTTATCGGGAAAGGAAACGCGTTGCCTCCTGCTGCACGTGGAGTTGTTTGTGACATTGTCGTGGGTGATGCGCGCCCGATCGCTCAAAAGTGTCGGAAGGTCGCTCCACAATTTCGCGAGAAGTTATCAGCCTTGATCAAGGGGCTATTGATATCGAAGATCATCCAACCACTACTTCGCCCTGGGCATCACCTATTGTGATCATCGTGAAGAAGAATGGGGTTGATATTCGATTATGTATCGATTATCGCACGGTGAATCAACTCACGCGCTTGATGGCGTACCCAATGCCTCTGATCTCTGATCTGCTCGAAGATTTGGACAAGGCGTTGCGGGTTTGCTCTTTGTATATGGCAAGTTGTTTTTGGGTCGTGTCTATGACCGATCGAGCACGTCAGATTTCGGCTTTTGTTACCCCGTTTGGATTTTTTGAATGGAATCGGATGGCCTTCGGCCTAAAGAATTCTCCGCAGATCTACCAGCGGTTGATCGATAATGCATTGTATGGGTATATCAAGGTTAAGTACGGTGCCGATCTAGCCAATTCAACTGATGTATTTACTATGGGAGAGCCTGAACAAGCACAAGGCCCGTCTGTGTTGAAACGACGATCATATATCGATGATATTTTGATCCCTGAACCTACACGGGCGATCTTGTGTGATAAAGTGCGAAATCTTTGGAAAAGTGCGATCAGCGGAACTTGCCGATCAGCTTGGCTAAATCGTACTGGGGGCGGAGTGAAGTTCCTAATTTAGGACATCACGTCTCTGGCCGCGGTTTGGAAACAAATCCGAAGAACTTGGATGATCTGATCAATTTGCCTTTTCCTGATACTTTGAGTGCTATCCAATTGATTTTGGGTATTACGAATTACTACCGTCGATTTATTAAGGACTTCGCGATCTATGCTGCGGTACTCTATGAGTTACGAGAAACTGTGTGGTGGAGTCAAGTTCGAAATCGAATACATTTGTATTGACAACCTGACCACCACCATCGTTCCCAGCCCTCCAACTTACGGGGGGGGTACCCCGCGGACCTCCATTCAAAATCTGGTCCGATTGTCCGCTGCTGGCAGACGACCGGTCATCATCCAGAGACACTTGGTCCGATTCACTTAAGACCATCTCACCTTGCTTACCCATTGGAGTGGGCTAGTTACACACTCCGTGGATCGGGATAGCAGATCGATTTGATTCGGTCTTGAATATGAGACCGTGCTGGCTAAGTGTACCTAGGGCGGAACTCTTCACCCCAGGTACGTACAGACTAGAAACACTTCCGAAAGATAGATTCCAATAGGTCGATCGTCCAAACGATCTAGACCTGACCAATACGAAATAATAGAGGGTAGACCAATCAACCGGTCTAGCCCCTGACCAATATGAGAGAAGACCAAAACCGGTCTAAACTCCAACCAATGTTAAAATAAGCCAATATGTCCACGTGAAGACCCAATATGCCCGTGAACTCCACAAACGATATCTCCACGTAAAGACCAATCCAGTGAATAGCACGTTCCAAACGTACTTGACTTAAAGTGTCGAGATCGCCAAATCGTACTCCCGTCGAGGGACTTCCGGTGGCCAGTGCGCGTGCGGCGCGTCCAGACCGGATATAATAGGCGAGAGGGGATGATTCAACCCTCTTCCCCCAAACACTCCGCGGGGGGGGGAGGCGACTAATGTACGTAAAAAGAAATCGGCGAACCCTTGCTGTGGTATAGACCAAGACCAAAGGACTTCTACTTAGAAAAACCCTGCAACCAAAAGACTTCTACTTTTTTAGGCAAATCCACAACCAAAAGCCCTCTATCCGGAAAATCCACAACCAAAAGACTCTTACTTGGAAAAACCGCAACTAACCAATAATACTACCTCCCTATGGTCCTTAATGTACCCACACAAAATTATGTAAAATACCCAATGTCAGGTGACTCACCCAAGACCAGCGTTCTTGATACTCCTTGAATTTGATAGGCTAAAAAGCCCCCCTTGTTTAGACCAATCCGAAATTCGACCAACTGCCTTGACCAAAAGTGACCAAATTTGTGGTACACTTCACCACAGCCGCCCCTGAGTCCGACCGTGTAACGGGGTTACATTCGGGTAACACTGAGTGTTGGTGTACATGAGTACACCACGGTTGAGGCCAGTATTGGCCGGGTTGAAAGGTTTCGAACCTTTGGTTATTTTAACCAATCAGGGCATGGGCCCTTGGTGTGGTGGTGTGTCAGCCATCCACGTGTCAGTACACAGGTGTGTACACTACATTTTAGCTAGGTACGAATTAGTAATATTTTTCTACTTAGTGTTACATATAGTTTATATTAGTTTAAATAATTACATATTAAATATATTCAGTTTACAAAAATACTTAACACTGCCAGGCGCGCGACCACGCCCGGTCGCGCGCGCAGTGAGTGCAGTAGCTAAAGGGAGCCCTACCTTTAGCTACACCCTTAGTAAGGGAACCTTGCCGCTAAGGCATTAGCGGAGCTAGGCGCGCGACCACGCCCGGTCGCGCGCGCAGTGAGTATTGTAGCCTAAGGGAGTTCTCCCTTACGCTACCTCCCTTTATAAGGGAAGTCTTGTTACAAGGGGTTAGCGAAAGCTATCTGTAAACCACCCCGGGAATCTTGGCCCCGAGAAGGAGAGCTCTCTCCTACTAAGCCCTTTTTAAGGGCGTATCGGCTAAGTAGCGGCGAACTCCGCTTAAAGGAAATTCTTCCTCTGTGCGCTAGCCGCACCGTGCGTGTACGCACCCGGCTACATCTGGTAGCACCCGTAGTCAATCCAACACCTGTGTTGGTGATCAACATCCTCTGAAAGGAATGGATCAGGACGATTGGGGTAAGCTAACCCCCGTCCAACAGGAAGCCTTTAAAAGGCTGTTACCCATATTGGGTGAAGATGGCATGCGCCATCTAGTGGGGCAGGGCCTCGATGCCGTGCGTGAAAGGGTGAATGCCCTTATCTCCCATGGGGCGAATCTTCGCGGTAGTTATCCCGCGTCTACGGGGGTGCGCCCTCCGATGTCCTTTAAGATAAAGGAATCCACCGGCGAGAAAGGTGAAAACCTTTATGTGTGGCTTCGAGAGATTGAAACCGTATACGCCACCGCGAACGTGATCGAGGATCACCTGCAAGTGGGACTTTCACTGACCCATCTTACGGGCAAAGCCCGTACATGGGCGTTTACGTGTTAGGATTCGGTCACGACCGTGTTCCCGAACTGGGGAGTCCTTAAGCGAAAGCTTATGGACAGGTATGCAACGCCTGATCTGGTTCTCCAGAATCAGCTGGCGTTTTTGAGGTGCCGTCAGGGCACTAGGGACTTGGAGACATATGTCCAAGGACTGAAGACCCTGTTGGCAGGGATGTACGCGAAAGCGTATTCGGAAGATGTGTCCATCCCCATGTTCATGGGAAGCCTGAAAGAAGTGCCAGCACGTTCGGAACTGTTCCGATGCCGACCCCAATCCCTGGGGGAGGCGTTTAAGATGGCGTTTATCGCCGAGAGGAACTTTCGTTCCTCTAAGGTGGGTCCTGAACCCATGGACCTGAGTCAGGTCGAAGTGGAGGGGAAACCTTCCGCTAAGAGTCACTCTGACTCTTTTTCGCAGAACTTCGGGGCGGAGCTCTTAGCTATGTTGCAGCGGCGTGGCCCGCGAAGGTTCTTCCTATGTGGAAGCGTGGATCATCTGCGGAACAGATGTCCACAAAATCCCCAGCGAGACACTCGCTACAAGGGACTAAGGGTGGGGAAAAAGCCCTTGTCCAAGCCGTCGGGAAACGACGGCTCCCAGTAGGTGCGGGAAGCCCTACTGGGGGACCCCTCAGTGCTCTTAAGCCTCAGGGTAGGGGACGACAGCACAAAGCCCCGAGGGAAGCGGTGCTTTCTAGCACCGAGTTGGTGTACCAGCCAGGTTTGCTAGTCGTCCTTTCGGACTTGAAAGGCTTTAATAAGCCTTGGAGAGTCTTGATAGACTCTAGAGCGTCTGACAATTATGTCAGACGGGCTTCTGTGGAGAAGAGTCGGCTGTATGCCGGGGCCCTAGAGGCACGTTCTCGTGACGTTGTCACGGTCCGTCTTGCGACGGGCGTACAGGTTTCTGTACCCAAGATCTCGATTGACCTTAAGCTGAAGTTTGCAGACTTCGACAGCTTAGAACGTTGCCTAGTCCTGGATTTGGACTCGAGGTATGACCTCATTCTGGGCATGAAGTGGCTGGAACGCCACGAGCCATGGATAGACTGGAAGGCTAAGTCCATTGGATCAACGCACCCGCGATCGGGTGAAGCATTGGCGAGTCATGAACCCACCTTTGCTCGATCAAAAAAGCGATTCTGGCGTGAGATGCCAGAGATTGGGATGTCTGAAATGATCATTCCCAATGGCTTTAAGGAAGAGTTCCTTAACGAGGGGGGTTCGGCGGTTAACCCCACGCCGTGAACGGCGAGACTGGTAAGTTACCTGTGGTAACTCCAGTGGTAGGGGTAGAGACCCCTGTGGTTAAGCGCGAGGCGCTTCCACGCGAAGAGACCCGTAGTTCGTCTCTTTTGCACGTCGGAAATGATTCCGATTACGCCGGTATAGGCGAGACCGGTGAGTCACCGGTGGTAGAGGTATAGACCTCTGTGGATAGGCGCGTGGCGCTTCCAGTAGATGGGGCAATTGACTCCCCCCATCTGGGTCTCGGGATGAGTCCCGAGGCCAGTAGTCAGCAGTCCTACAGGATGCTGAATAGTGTGACAGGTGTTGTCACAGAAGGCGTAAGCCTGGAACGGTTGCCTGGGGTAGGCGAACTGTTGTCGTTGGAGGAGATGTCCTTCAAAGATTTGGAAACTGCTTTGACAGCAGGTGAAATCGACGAGGTTGTCGTATTACGTCCGGAAGAGGAGTTGAACTCCTCATCCACGATGGATGAGTCAGTTTTGGTGCAAACCAAACAGGCATTGAATGCCCGAAGCGGCCTCAAGATCCTCGCGGATCCTGAGGACCCTTACCATTCCTTATTAAAGGAATTTGGAGATGTCATTAGTGACAACCCACCGATGGGGTTACCACCGTATCGGGAAGTCCGACATGAAATTGATTTGGTTCCTGGAACCAAATACTGCGTCACTAGGCATTGGCCTCTCTCCAAGAAGCAATGCGACGTTATAGACGCATTCTTCAAGGGGAAAGAAGAGGCAGGGATGGTACGGGAGAGCAAGTCTCCCCACTCATCTCCCACCTTTTGTGTTCGTAAACCGAACGGAAAGTGGCGCATTGTGCATGAGTACAACAAACTGAATGCATCTACTGTACCCATGCAGACTCCGATTCCTCGGAAGGATGTCCTCCAGAACAATATTGCGGGCTGTACTGTGTACAGTGCCTTAGATCTGGTGAACGGGTATTATCAGGTGCTCATGCGAGCGTCCGATATTCCGCTGACGGCGGTTAGCACGCCTAGTGGCATGCTGTGGGAGTGGCTTGTTATGACACAAGGGCTTTCAAATGCACCAGTGACTTTCGATCGCTTGGTGACTCAACTCTTCCGCCCTCATAAAAAGTACGCTCAGACGTACTTCGACGACATATTCGTCCATAGTCGTGCGGAAGGCGACTCGTCTGATGTTCAGACGCATCTGATACACCTTCGAGCACTGCTCGAATGTATGCGAGAGCATAAGTTATATGCAAACGCATACAAGTGTATCTTTGGTGCTGAGGAAATTCTTTTCCTCGGATGCTTCATCGGTAAGGATGGAGTGCGGGCGGATCCCGCGAAGGTGAAAGACATTGTGGAGTGGCCTTCGCCTGTAAATCTTAGAGATTTACGGAAGTGGCTAGGATTATCCAACTATCTCCACAAGTACAGCGAGAACTACGCTGAAATGGTGAAGCCATTGACCGACCTTCTTAAGAAGGATGTTGATTGGTGTTGGGAAACTGAACACCAAAACGCTTTTGAAGCGGTTAAGGGGAGCTTGTTAAAAGCTCCCGTTCTTGCTCTCCCACACTCTGGGAAACCATTCAGTGTCGTCTGCGACGCCTCCGATTTCGCAATCGTATGTGCTTTGTTACAAGCAGATGATGCAGGAAGGGAACGCGTGATCCCGTTTGAGTCGAGGCAGCCTAAATCTGCGGAACGTAATTATCCCGTTCATGACAAGGAGCTACTTGCAATGAAGTATGCCCTTGTCAAATTTAGGGTTCACCTACTCGTCTCAAAGCCGTTCGTGGTTTATACAGACCACTCGTACTTACGGACAGCGACAAAGTCGCCTCATCTCTCCCAACGGATGGCCCGTTGGATCTCCTTCTTTGCGGAGTACAACTTGGAGGTTAAGTATAAACCTGGGAAGCAGAACGTGCTTGCGGACGCGTTATCGCGTCGTCCCGATTACGAGCTCGCTCACGCGACATTCGTCACCACGTCTGTGGTAGATCTCATACGCCAGGCGTATGAGAAAGACCCTCAATGTACGGCGCTTATCCGCGCGTTAGGTGAAAAGGGTCTTGGCTCGTCTGAGCCATCCCTGTCAAGTCGAGCTAGAGCTCGTTTACACCGTTACAGGTATTGTGACGGTTTGCTATATTATAGCACGAGCGCGGAGGACACTCCGCGGGTGGTTGTTCCTCATGATGAGGAACTGAAGTATAGAGTCCTCTTTGAGGCACATGACGCCCCTACCGGGGGTCATTTAGGTCGGGATAAGACCTACAGCGCTTTAAGCGCTTTGTATTGGTGGCCCAATATGTATATGTGGGTCGGTGCGTATATACGCACCTGTGAGACGTGTCAGAGGGTTAAACCCTCTGCAAGTTCAGCTGCGCCTTTGGCGAGCTTATCGGTTCCAACGGAGTGTTGGAAATCCATTAGCATGGATTTTATCTTCGATTTTCCGAAGGATAAGGCCGGGAACACCGGCATTGTAGACCGTTTGAGCAAGATGGCTCACCTGGCAGCGGTGCCAGAGTCCATAGATGGACAGGGAACAGCAAAAGTGTTCCTAGACCGTGTCTTTCGACAACATGGTCTACCCGATTCCGTGGTGTCGGATCGGGATCCTCGTTTTACGGGACAGTTCTGGGGAGCGTTGTTTAAGGTGCTAGGCACCAAGCTCCTCATGTCCACTACGGATCATCCGCAGACGGACGGTCAGACGGAACGCGTTAATCGCGTTGTGGAGGATATTCTCCAGAGTTTATGTCCGGATTCTCCAAAGAGTTGGAGTGAGATGCTTCCGATGGTTGAATTTGCTATCAACAATTCGGTACATGCATCTACGGGGTTTACCCCGTTTTACGTAAACGGATTGGTGAATCCGAGGGTTCCGTTGACGCCACGTGTGCGTGGCCCAGGGCGTGAGGGGGGGGGGGATTCTCCGATGTCAGCCCTGTATCTGTGCGAAAGCACATCGATAAGTTTTTATCGACGCGCCTTAGTGTCTTACGACACGTCTGCGATGCCATGGCGGAAAGCCAATACAAGCAGAAGGATCAAGCTGACCGAAAGGGACGGCGTAACAAAAAGGTATACAGAGTAGGAGAAAGTGTTTTATTAAACGCTAAAAATCTTCCTACAGATGCAGTTTCAAATGTGCTGCGCAATAAACTGCCCCCCAGGTTTGTGGGGCCCTTTAAGGTGTTAGCCCGAAAGGGCTTGTCGTACACCTTAGACATCCCGAAGGCGATGCGTACGCATCCAACCTTTTATGTGGGTATGCTTAAGCCATACCAGAACCGGGAGGCGGGTCCCCTCGCGGAGGAGGGTGAGAAACCGGATAGCTGAAAGGCGCAACAGGTCGGAACATCTCCGACAGGGTTGATATACGACCCTGAAGCTCCGCAACGAGAGTTTCGAGAGAAGCAAGCCGCTCATCGAGGCGTTCATTCGCACTCCCCTCGTTGCGGAGTTCCTCCTGAGCATCTTGGATGCGAAGGCTGTGCCGATCACAGCGCTCGTGGAAGTCACGCCGCAAGAGCGCGACCCCCTCCTCCAGTGCTCGATACGGAGGGTACGCCACATTATCATGTGGAACGCCTGATGGCACGACGCCATCACCGGGGTGAGACCCAGTACCTGGTGAAGTGGAAAGGGTATCCACATTCCCAGAACTCGTGGGAGTACGAGACTCCCCTGCGGCAGGATTGCCGTGAAGTCGTTGACGCTTTCGAGCGGGAGAATCCCACTGAGAGTCAACGACCGAAGGGGCTGAAGAAGCCCCTTCACTCCCAATAGCTGGGAGTTCGCCGGAGGCAGATCCTGTGCTTGCATTGCTCTCCGGCACCACATCGAGAGCAGAGCGCGTATAATAGGAGGCAGGCAATTGCCCTTGCGCTTTGGCCTGAGCATAGACCAAGCGTAGCGCTCTCTCTACCCGAACGTCGTGTTCGGAAAAGCTGTTGTACAGCGCATCGAAACTGGGGAGGTGTTTATCCCTTTCCGCCCAGGCGCGGAACGCCTGTTCTGCGTCTTCGACTCTTTCTTCCCTCAGGAGAACAAGGGTAATATCGCGGAGAACATCCACGAGGACACCTCGCGCCTGTTTCCCGAGGCGCGTCCGGTAGGCCTTAACGGAATAATGTTTGGGCGTTAGTAGTCGGGCCCAGAGTTGGTTACGATGCGCAATTTCACGCGAGAGTATAGCCGCTGGTCCAGGGGTATAAGAGGATAAGCCCCTCTTGACCGCGTTCTTAGCCCTCTTTTGAGGGTCGCGAGGTCCCTTACGTGCCCGTCCGGCACGTCGGGCCTCTTGAACCAAGGACGGTTCATTGGTGGTGGTTGCCTGTGGCAACCTGGAGGTATCACCCCTAGCGGGTAACGGTGGCGAGTTACTGCGTTCTCCCCACGTGTGGGGAATGGGTTGGATGACTGATAGCGCCGTTCGGCGCTATCAACATGGTCAGCCGTTGGGGAGAGCTCCCCAAGGGCGTCCACTTCCGAGGCGTCGGAATAGTTTGCGTCCATAGCACCGCTGAGGGTGTACAATGGACAGCCAGAGGTATGGCGTTGGAGTTCTCCAACAAAATTTTGTTTATTGCGTAAACAAAAGTCTTGATGGGGGAAGATGTAACGGGGTTACATTCGGGTAACACTGAGTGTTGGTGTACATGAGTACACCACGGTTGAGGCCAGTATTGGCCGGGTTGAAAGGTTTCGAACCTTTGGTTATTTTAACCAATCAGGGCATGTACCCTTCGTGTGGTGGTGTGTCAGCCAACCACGTGTCAGTACACAGGTGTGTACACTACATTTTAGCTAGGTACGAATTAGGAATATTCTACTTAGTGTTACATATAGTTTATACTAGTTTAAATAATTACATATTAAATATATTCAGTTTACTTTTCACTCTTTAGTACGGACGCACGACCACGCCCGGTCGTGCGTGTAGTGAGTGCCGTAGCGTAAGGGGAGCCCTCCCCTTTGCTACACCCTTTGTAAGGGAGACTTGCCGTTAAGGCACTAGTAAAGGCTAGAGTAAACTTACCCGGGAATCTTGGCCCCGAGTAGGAGAGCTCTCTCCTACTAAGCCCTTTTTAAGGGCGTATCGGCTAAGTAGCGGCGAACGCCGCTTAAAGGAAAGTCTTCCTCTGTGCGCTAGCCGCACCGTGCGTGTACGCACCCGGCTACAGACCGTGTCGCACAATGATAACGGTCTGACCTCACCCATCACTTCACCAACTGGACCTTGGTCACTCACACTTCTTCACCATGGACAAAACATGTTCGACACCTGCGTCAGGTACTGCCTTTACTGCACTTGGTCTTCTTATGCTTCCCTTTGACGCTTGTTCTTGTCGTTATTGCAGAAACTCTATTCGCCGAGTCGCCCCACCTTGCTTCGCCTGTCCGGTCGGCTCAGTCTGACAGCCCACGTAACTCTCATGCACTTCAAACATCGGAAGGGTGTCAGACCGAAGCCGACACGCGGATGCAGGATATTCTCGCAGAGAACACGCGTCTCAGGACCCAGGTGGACCACCAGGCAACACGAGGTGCGCATCTTTGGTCTTCGTCTTGTACTTGTCTTGACCCTCGTTTGCCTTCAGCTCTCATCCCTCCCAGCGTCGTCAAGGCAATAGGTGCCTTAGTTGATGCCGATAGGCAGTCCGGCGATGATGTTGACCAGATCCGACACATTTCGGAGGAGATGATAAGCGCGCGCCATGAGCTGTCCCGTCTGGAGGCTCATCAGTCCCATCTCCGTGATCAACTTGCACTTGTTCGTCGGCAGCAGCTGGACGGACAGTTTGACGCGACTTCACTGCGCATGCAAGGCGACGACCTCGCGCGACGAATTGCCGAGTTGCAAATTGCGATTCAAGACCAGACCGGGAAGGTCCGGTCCTGTCAAGACAGGTCCGACGCTTGGACGCAAGAGTCGGGTCGTCGTCAGGTGGCCCTAACCAGTGCCGCCAACACTTGATGAACTCGCTACCTCCGTGTTCGACTGCTTCCTCCAGCGTAGATTGGTCCGCATCGGCAACCTTAGTCGCCTCGGGGCAAGACCAAGACCGCTTGAAGCAGGATCAAAACCAACGTCGCTCATTGGCTGATATTCAGCATCCCGAAATTACATCAAAATCAAAGAAGCGCGCGGACGCGCCGGATAGCTCGAGGGCGCGGGGCACTGCGCGCGGACCCGGAATCGGGGGGAAGCGTGCAGTGTCCCATAAGCGAGCCAAGACACAGGCGCTTCTCATGGACTCGGACTCGGACATGGAAGACATTTACAGCCCCTCGGAAAGTCGAG
This sequence comes from Peronosclerospora sorghi, assembly GCA_026184515.1. Classification (NCBI taxonomy): domain Eukaryota; phylum Oomycota; class Peronosporomycetes; order Peronosporales; family Peronosporaceae; genus Peronosclerospora; species Peronosclerospora sorghi. The sequence continues at coordinate 22,762,003 of CM047583.1, forward strand.
CGCCCTCGCGCCGTACTGCAAGTCGCATCCAGCACACAGGGGTCTCGTCTGAGGAGGACTCCAGCGAAGGGTCCGGCGATTCCGAGTTCATGATCCCCATCCAGTCCAAATCACAAACGAATTTGCGTGACAGTTTCGTCCAAGTGGCGTAGACAGTGGGGTCAGAGCAGAAGACCGGTCTGCCAAGTGACGCTGCACCGGTATCAACATCCGCGACGCCGGCGCCTTCGGTTCTCCTCAGGACATCCGGACTTCTCAAGTACGCCCTATTAAAGAACATGGCGGTTGACACCAGCTCCCTTCCGCCGCGGACGTTTGAAGTCACTTGGCCGTGGTCGTCGGGGCAAATCGGCTGTTTACGCCGGTCTACCCTGACCAAGCAGCTTCTGGCCCGGTCTTTCTCTCGTCCGGACTCCTGGCTTTTTCCACCGGCCAAGAAAACCCCTGCCGAGTCTGCATGGAGGGCGGACCTGATTACGTCGGCGCAGATCTCCCGCCTGTACGGCAATGAACCATGGAAAATCTTCGAACACTCCAAGATAGGACTTGTGTTCCACTTGACTCCATGGATCGGCACTTTGCTAGGCCGGGTGAAGAATTTCAACAGGATCCACGGCCAAGCAATTTGGGAAGCGTCCCACTACTTGGTGCTTCATCCCGACCGGGTGCGACAAGATCCGGGCCTGGCGACGTTCCAGAGCAAGCGCAAGCGACGTCAAATTCGAGCGGGCGAGGCTTGGTAATCCCTGTGCCAGTACATTTTGGACGGGACGCGAGCTCGCGAGTGTGACGTCGACGTGTTCTTATACCCGGTGTTCCTCCACATGCCAAGGCGTCGCGTTGAGAAGACCAGACTACTGGCCGACGACGGCATATGGTACCCCGGTCTTGATTGCGCTGAGCCGGTCGCGGACCTCAAGGATGCTTTTGTCCAGCTTGACCGGAAGGACCCCTGGCATAACCAGTTTCAGGATCAAGTGGAACATCATCCGTCAATGGTCATCGGCCGTCTGTGGGGCGAAACCAAGTGAAGTAGTAGGTAGTCGTCCAGATAACTCGTAATAAATGTCATAATTTCTTTTCATATGTCTGATCATCAAATCACTTGAGCTAATTTGACCACTCTCTCCATAGTTGCACCGAACACGTTATCGTAAACAGTTCCACCTCAATCACGAAAAATAGTCATCACATTCGTCATTCCGCTACTCCAATTCGTCACAGTTCATCACAATTTCACATCAACTACGGACCTTCCACATCTTCACACCGGTCTAGACCGACCAATGCTACTGCGTGTCTTGGTCTTGGTCTTCATGGGTCTGCATCACTGCGAATCGATTACGACTGACTCGTTCTCGTTCGAACTCTCGTAGAAGAGCCCCACAATTCAAGTCGAGATCGTCGACCCAAGTTGATTCATCATGATCCTTCCATCGGACCAGGTACTCTCGGTGAGTCCGACCGAACCTGGTCTTCTTGGTCGACCGAACATCCAAAACATTCTCCACTTCAAACTCTTCTTCCTCTAATGGTCGTTCCCAACTGTCCTCCGGCAGTAACGCTTCATCGAAATCAAATCTTTTTTCTTCGTCTACCAGACAGGGAGTTTTGGGTCGATCAGGAAATTCTCGGACCAGCTTCAACTTGGACACATGCACAATCGGGAAGCCCTTGTAATCTGTACCAGTTACTACTAGACGGGCAGCGTGCTCACCAATCAGCTCGGCAACACGGAAAGTGCCGTGCCACATGTGGGACAGCTTCTTCGCATAGCCCTCTTTCACTCGGTCTAGGTATAGCCATACCATCGCCCCTGGTTCTATACCGTGGCGTCGGACCTTTCATTGGTCCGGTCTGCCCGGTCTTGTGTGGCCTGACTCATCTTTTCGTTGACGAGTTCTTTTGCATGCTGGTAGTGTTTCTGGACCTGCATGCACCAGCGTCGAGCATCGCTATCGCGGGTCCGGGTGCAACCGATAGGTATCGCAGCTTCCAGTGTCGACCGAGGGTCCCATCCATATGTCAGATAAAAAGGCGTTTCTCCTCGGACCCGATCGCTCGACGAGTTGAGCGCAAACACCAGCCTTTCTGCATACTCGTCCTAATCTCTCTGGTCTCGATCAGCAACGTACATCTTGATCGCCCTCGTTATGGTCTGCACCATGCGTTCCGCCGATCCATTTGCTTGCAGACGATATGCCATCGTCGCACTCTGTTTCTGGCCCAGCATGTTATTGAACGACCGGAACACCTCGGCCATAAAACCGGGTTCCTGATCGTGCCTGATGACCTCGCTGGCGCCGAATCTTCGGAACACACATTCTTCGTAGCTATGGGCGATCTGCTCCGCAGACCGAGATGCACTTGCCTTCGCAATAACTAGACCGGTGAAAAGGTCTACCTAGATCAGCAGATCAGTGTTGCCGCGCGTCGATCTAGGCAGTGACGGTATGTGGTCCATCGCTATGACCTGGAAAGGGTAGGTAGCTTCGATATTTCCGGGCTATCGCCCCTTGATTACCGGTCTACCCTTTCCGGTCTCGCAATCCGTACAACAACCCACATATATCTGTACACTTCGGAAAAGACCTCTCCAGTGAAAGTGGGACCTGATCTTGTGATACGTTCTGCATATGCCCTGATGTCCCCCTTCTAGACTCACGTGATAGTGATGAAGGACATCCGGCTGCAGCAACTCGGGGATCACTAATTTCGCCAGTCGGTCCCGGTCTGCACTGTCTTGGTCGGCATCGCGGCAGTAATACAATAATCCATTATCATCCACTTCGTATCTATCCGCGATCTTGATGCACTCTTTCGCTTGATCGTTCGTCAACTTGGACAGTTCACCACGCAGGTAGGTCTTCATGTTCATAATCCATTCTTCTTCGTCCTGCGCCTTGAGGATCCGTTCCATCCTTAACTGTTGCACTCCATATTCGTTCAAACTTTCCTTCGGGAACGGTCGGCGAGACTTCTGAGCTTTCGATCTAGTCGCGACCATCACATGCACCTGGACTGGGGCGTTCTTGGGTCCGATCACCTCTGGGAGCCTGTTTATATTCACCAATTCATCCAGAACGGCCTTCTCGGTGATCGTAGCCCCGGTCTGGTCTTGCATGGCCTTGGTCGCGAGGTAGTTGGTGCTTCTGTCCCAGTCCCGTTTCACGTGCAATAGCTCGTGGTTGGGGTGGTCCTTCAATGCCTTCATTACTCGATCATTTAGCGTCCGTAGTCGTGGAGCCTTGCAGTCGATCTCTCCGGTAATCTGCCTGATCACTAGGTTGGAGTCACCACATATGATGACTCGCCCCTTCTCTTGCGACGACAGCAGGTCCAGACATAGAAGTAGACCTCGGTACTCCGCCTCGTTAACAGTATTATCTGGTGTGAAATCGGCATCGGCTGCAACTATAGACCATTGTGGCAACTTCCACAATATGGCACTATAGGCGCCGACCTTCTTCTTCACGCTTGCTGATCCGTCAAAACTTAAGACCAAGAGCTCTTCTTCATGGTCGACGGTCGGTGGCGGTCTCGAAACTGACTGCCGAGGTTGCTTCCTCGGGGCAATCGCTATCAATGCCTCGTCCACTTCAGACCGAGGGGTGATACTGGCAGCTAATGTGCCCATTATCTCTTCCTCGCCCCTGGTGCACTTAACGACCTCGAGGGTCCACTGCGACAAGACCTCCGATCATCTGCCTAGACGTCCGTCCATCCCATTTGCTGATAATAGCCAGGCCAAAGTAGACCGCCTTTACAGGACCTTTATAGGTCGGCCGACCAGAAGGTTGTAACACACATCCAGAAATCGTAGCAACGCCAGAACTTCTTTCTCGACAATTCCATAGTTCACTTCATTTGGCTTCAGCGTTCTGCTCGTGAACGTGTCCGGATGGTACACACCATCATGATTTTGTACTAAAGTGGCCGAAATGGCCCACTGACTAGCATATACAATAATGGTCGGGACCTTTTCGGGATCGAAATGCTTCAAAATCGGTGTCGTCACCATCTTAGCCTTCAACATACCAAAAGCAAACTGTACACGCTTCATATGATCTTCGGCCTCTGCTTGCGGACAATCTGCAGCAAGACCAGAGTCGGCGCCCCCATGTAAAGCTGCCCGGTCTTCTTCGCGCAACATATGGTAGTCAACTTCCCGGAGCTCATACAACACAGCCGCGTAGATAGCAAAATCTTCGATGAAGCGGCTGTAGTAGTTTAAACTTCCTAGGAAGGACTGCATTGCCTTCAGAGACTTGGTAAACGGGAGGTTGCTTAACGAATCCAGGTCCTTAGGATTAGCCTCTAGACCATTGTTCGAGACCATATGACCTAAATAGGCGACCTTGGACATACCCCAAAAACTTTTTATGGCGCTGATAGATAGGTTCCAGCGGTCGCATGTCTCTAACAATCGTTCAACCTTCTCGCACAGATCGTTCCATGACGAGGCAGGTATCAGAATGTCGTCGATCTACGACCGCCTCCCTAGAACGGACGGTCCTCTTTCCCGATCGGGTTCACCCTCTCTAAACACATCATAATTTTCAACGGGTCCCGACCGGTCTTGATCTTGAAGTGTCCGTACAATGCGTTATCTATCAGCCTTTGATAGATTTGGGGCGCGTTCTTCAGACCGAACGGCATACGATTCCACTCGAAAAGACCAAACGGTGTCACAAATGCGGAAATCTCACCGGCTCGATCAGTCATCGAGACCACCCAAAATCCACTTGCCATATCTAGCGAACAATACCACAAGGTCTTGTCGAGGTCTTCCAACAGATCATTAATCAGCGGCATCGGGTAAACCATGAGTTTAGTCAACCGATTTACCAGCCGATAGTCGATGCACAGTCTAATGTCAACGCCGTTCTTCTTGATAACAATTACGATCGGCGAGGCCCATGGCGAGGTCGACGGTCTAATAATCTTGGTGCCCAACAGTACTTTAATGATATCAGAAAACTTTTCACGGTACTGTGGCGCCACGCGTCGTCATCGCTGGGCAATCGGCTTGGCATCTCCAACGTCAATATCGCAAATCGCACCACGGGCTGCAGGTGGTAAGGCGTTGCCCTTTCCGATCAGCAGATGTCTTTTTTTCCATATGATATTCTTCAACTGCTCGATATGGTCTGGACTGTTAAGGTCTTGATCACCCACTTGTAAATCATCCATTGTAACTTCGGGCGAGTCGGCAGACACTTCAGGGAGGACTGCCATTTGGCTTTCCAGATCCTGAATATACTGTTCCCCGCCTTCATGTATACAGACTTGTTCATCTTCTGGGCCGATATCACCTAGACCATCTGGACCGGCTGAACGCCCCTGGTCTTGATCAACGGGCTGTACTTCACTGATATCGGTCTGATTAGGAATACCGTCATGGTCCGACCTAGCAATTTCATGGTCCTCTTCTTCCGTTTCTTGCTGCGCTGTCGCCTGGTCTTGTGCTGATACCCTGTTGACTAACCTTGGGTCTTATACTTGATGGTCCACCGTTCCTGGTGACTGCGGCGCCTTTCTTCGGACCAACATCTTTTTTGGGGTGACATAACTTGGTCTTTCCACTAAAGGTGAGGTATCCTCTTCCACCGACCCATCATCGATGATAAGATAGGTGGTCGATTCTTACGCCAGGTTTTGCACTCGACATACCGCCTCGATCCAATCGAGACGAACCCCATCTTCCTTGGTACCTTCCCTTCTGCTAACCACATACCGACAATAGTGTTATTGTCCAGTGTCAGTGGCTTGTCACCGATATTTGTAACACGGACAAAATCATGTCGACCAGCACTCTTTACGAAGGTCGGGATCCACCGATCGCCCCTGGTCAACCATAACTTCCTCGAACGAAAACCTTTCTTGACCGGGGTATCGGCCGACCGACCAACTGGGATAGTGAGGTCTTGGTCTCACCGGAACAGATCGGTATACGAACCATACAGAGGTCTTCGACCAGCCAACTGGACCTGGACCTCATCCGGGAGCGTAAGCACTCCATGTGACAGGTCTAGGCGAATACCAGCTGGGACCATGAAATCCATACCTAGTAAAGCGTCCTGACCAGCCAACTTGCCAACCCAAGCGCTGAAAAAATAGACCAGCGATCCCGACAAAATAATTTTCACACGCGTTCTTCCTTCGGTCATATAAGAGTTCTCGCCGATCCCGACGCATTCTTGTCTCTGGGTATCGTCTATACGACATCCGACCTTACGAACAAAGGCGGAGTCGATTATCGAGACTTCAGCTCCAGAGTCGAACAACATCGTCGCTTTCTGGTTATTAATCTTGCCACAGGCTTTCGCCTGCTTGAACCATTTATCAGGCGCGTGATACTTCCAGTATCCGCGGGATTCTCCAGGCAGCAAGTCCAACTGCATAACCACCTTGGTCCGGGAGTACTCATCGGTCTTCAGACTGTAGACCGGATGGTCTCGGTCGACGCAATTTGGAATAGAACGTGTATTGTCGGTCTTATCCTCCTTGCCGACATATGCATAGATGTAAACCGTAGAACGCTCGTCTCGATCCAGATTCCAACCTGGCGAGCGTTTTAGTTTAACATCTTTTCTTTGTCCGGCGGCAGCTTCCCCGCGTGCTTGTCCGGCACGTACCACTTGCGTATCATGTTAAAAAATTCTTCAATCTTGCAGTGGCCGGCCTCGTGGATCTCTCCACATGACTTGCATACGAAGAGGCAGTGGTCCGTCGGGTGGCCGCGTCTCTCGCACTTCTTGCACACCATCTTCTTCCAGCAGTTTGGACCATCATGTTTGCTCGACCCACAGTGGGAGCAATTCTGACGAGGTCGGTCTGGATCGGACTTGCTTCCGTTCTTTCCCTTCCGGTCTACCTGGTCAGACTTCGACCTGGTCTTCGGGGCAGGTCCCGCAACATAGACGTAACGATACTGGTCTTCATCCGATGACTCCTGGCTGGATGGACTTCCACTTTCCCCTTCTGACCCGTGCTGTCATCAGCTACAATTGCCTTGACCGCTCGGGTCGGTCTGGTCCAAGGTCTCTTGACCGGATCGGTCTGGGTCTTGGAACGATAACGACCTGATCCACCAGCGGTCTTTGCTCTCATACTACGCGACTGTTGTAACGTCCGCAGGGTCTCTTCAACTTCGCCCGCATCCTTAAGACGCAGTAGAGTAAGCTGGTCCGCCAGTTCTTGATCGTCAAGGGTACGAATATAGTGACCCACATGTTCTAAGGCGGCACCGTTCGGCGGGTTATTCTCTTTGATTGTTATGCCGGCGCGAAGTGCAGCCACGTTCAACCGATGCAAATACTCGATCGGTGTTTCGTCGACCCGCTTCTGCATATGGTGGTACTTATGGGCGCTTGAAATTCCGGAGTTACAATATTGACCTTCAAACTCTGCACATAACAGGTCCCAGTCAGACCGGACGCCCCGACCCAACTGTTGAATCCAGTTCGCAGCCGGTCCTTTTAACAAATCCCGGAAGATTAAACAACGTTCGCCTTTTGGGGTCTGGTCTCGCAGAAACGCAGACTTGACCCGACTGAACCAAGACCAGGCCTGGTCTTCATCAGCATCCTTGCCGGTGAAGTCCTTGAGGTCGGTCGTCGCGGCCATACGGATGCGCGGAATCGCAGCAGATCCAAAGTCGTAGGCAGTAGTGGAGGCTAGGTTAGCCTTGCTCACCTTGCCTGCGCCTGTACCATCTGACCCACCATGGTCGTCAAGACCGCCGACCGACTCCATATCACAGTCACTTGTCTTGCTTGGTCTACGCGGTCTTGCCGGTTGCGGCTTGCGCCTTCCCTTTCCGGTTGGTTTATCACCTCTAATAGGCTTATCCATAGATGTTACCGATTCCATATCCACATCTTTGCAAACATTTACACCTTGACAGGTAGACCGGTCTTGGACATGTGGGCGCATAGGTGGTCTAGCCCGTTCTTCCATGAAACGTTGCATCATCGTCTCAAACATGGCTTGGACGTTGGCTGGTGTCATGGGCAACGTGTTGATACCCTCCTTTTGCGGAACTGAGGACTGTGGGGCTTGCTGGAGTCCCGACTGGCAAACAGCCCCTTGCTGCCGCGTGTCCCTTTTTTGTTCAGACCGGGCATGGTCCACCCCCATGGTAATCCACTCGACACCGGTCTCCAACTCTGATGAGCTGTTAGAAGCCGGTGGAGACTGGTAGATCGATTCATCATCGGAACCAATGTCAACAAGCTCTGTGGAGGCTTCAGCGACCTTCATTGCCGTGGTGGGAGTTGGGCGGCGAACCGCCCCCACCAGTGGCACCAAACGGTCGTGGAGGTCCGACATCGACGCCTCCAGTCTCCAAGTATCAATTCAAACAATTTATTGACACCGGAGGGGTTCTGCATTTTAATGCCAACCTCCGCCAACATCCCCACCAAGTTCTTCACCAACATTAATGGTCGATCACTCTGGATCGGCTCGGTTGTGGGACCGAGAAGATGGTCGGGGATCTGGACGTTCAACACCCAAAAGACCACGTCAAATCTGACAAATCGATTCAGCTCAAAAATGTAGTACATCTTGTTTAGGTCTTCTTCAGTGATGCCTCCATCTCGGACCTGCGACTTTTCTTCGAGGTCGTCTTCGTCGGCAGGCATTCCCAACCCTTTCTTGGGAATCTTGGGTAGCTTGGGGACCTTGGGGAGGTTGGTCTGATCGTTCTGATCAGCTTCCAAGTATTTTTCGTCTTTTGATTTTCCATCAACTTTTTTATGCACATACATAGGATCAGGACCTTGGTCCTGATCCTTTCCGGGACTATAGCATGACTTTCTATAGTCCCGATCGGCTCCGGTGGGAGCCTTTTGGAGAGGAAAAAACTTATTAATCCCGATCTGGTCCTCCACCAAGCCAGACCGGACATCGCCATCTTTATCAACAACGAGAACGTAAGGCGATAGCCTTTCCTTACGTCCTCTCCAGAACGACTCCATATTCAAATCATTCAAATTGTCGAATCCAATTTTTGATGGAATATCATCACGGTGATATCCACGATTACCAAGTGATCCGGGCACGCGCACCATTGTGGTGGAGTCAAGTTCGAAATCGAAAACATTAGCATCGATAACCTGACTGCCACCATCGCGCCCAGCCTTCCAACTTTCGGAGGGGGTACTCCGCGGACCACCACTCGAGATCTGGTCCGATCGTCCGCTGCAAGCAGACGACCGGTCGTCATCGGAACCCACTTGGTCCGATTGTTTAGTGTCCATCTCACCTTGTGTACCCGATGGAATGGGCTATTTACACACTCGGTGGATCGGGATCGCAGATTGGATCGAACCGGTCTTGAATATAGAAGACTGATCTGGGTAGGTATCTCTGGGGCGGAACTCTTCACCTTAGACACAAACAGACCAAAAACACTTCCAAGAGATAACTTCCAATAGGTCGATCGTCCAAACGATCTAGACCAGACCAATACAAAATAATAGAGGGTAGACCAATCAACCGGTCTAGCCCCTGACCAATATGAGAGAAGACCAAAACCGTTCCAAACTCCAACCAATGTTAAAATGAGCCAATATGTCCACGTGAAGACCCAATATGCCCGTGAACTCCACCAACGATATTTACACGTAAAGACCAATCCAGTGAATAGCACGTTCTAAACGTACTTGAATTAAAGTGTCGAGATCGCCAAATCGTACTCCCGTCGAGGGACTTCCGGTGGACAAAGTGCGCGTGCGGCGCGTCCAGACCGGGTATAATAGACGAGAGGGGATGATTCAACCCTCTGCCCCCAAACACTCCGTGGTAGGAGGAGGCGACTAATGTACGTAAAAAGAAATCGGCGACCCCTTGCTGTGGTATAGACCAAGACCAAAGGACTTCTACTTAGAAAAACCCTGCAACCAAAAGACTTCTACTTTTTTAGGCAAAGCCACAACCAAAAGCCCTCTATCCGGAAAATCCACAACCAAAAGACTCTTACTTGGAAAAACCGCAACTAACCAATAATACTACCTCCCTATGGTCCCTAATGTACCCACACAAAATTATGTAAAATACCGAATGTCAGGTGACTCACCCAAGACCAGCGTTCTTGATACTCCTTGAATTTGATAGGCTAAAAAGCCCCCCTTGTTTAGACCAATCCGAAATTCGACCAACTGCCTTGACCAAAAGCTACCAAATTTGTGGTACACTTCACCACAACTGGCTATCAAGAATTAAAGGGACGATAATCGATCAATGAGAGTCCGGATCACGAAGATGATCGATTGATCAGGGCGCGTGGCATTCAGTATGCTGAAAGCGAAGATCGCGTCAGACCCAACCCTACGCCATTTCGATCAATCCAAAACGCCGGTGATCGTGGTTTATGCCAGCAAGTGGGCAGTGTCTACCGCGCTAGCGCAAGAGTATGATCAAGTATATTGCCTCGTCGCATTTGCTAGCCGGACACTGAAGAGCGGTGAGCTGAATTACAGCCCCGTCGAAAAGGAAGTTCTGGCTCTTCTGCGAATTCTGGACATCTACTTGACGATGTCGGTGGGAAAGGCGATCACTGTCCTGTCACGTCGGTCTACGTTGAAGTGGTTGTTAACATTCAAGGGGCTAGACGGACGATTGGGGAAATGGGATGAGATCTTGTCACAATGGTACTTGGAGATCCAGAAATGTGTGCATGGAGAAGAGGAGGTACTAGGGGCGTTAGCCGCAAGTATCACCCCAAGCACCGAAATTAATGAAGCCCTGATCGCGATCGCATCGAAAAAGCAACCTCGGCAGATGATTGAAGTGCCACCTCCCACAGTTGAGAAAGGCTAAGATCTATAAGTGATCAGTTTCGATGGATCAGCTAGTGTTAAGCGATGTGTTGGTGCGTTTGGTGCTATTGTGTGGAAATTGCCGTAGTGGAAGATCATGATCGCGTTTGCCGATCATGCACCTAACATCACGGTGAATGAAGTCGAGTACCATGGATTTCTTCTAAGTTTGGATCTACTGTCGCTATATCCCAAAAGAAAGGTGATCGTGTGTGGAGACTCGAATTTGGTGATCAGGCAAATGCGTGGCGAAATAGAGTGCAAAGCACCGCGACTACAAGTATTGCAGCAGCGCGCCTTAAAAATCCTTCGCGCATGGCCTGATCACGATCTGCTACACGTAAAAAGGTAGTGGAACAAGAGTGCCGATCACATCACCAGTACGGCCATGCGGGATGGAACACGATGTGAGATTGTAGATAATCACCAACTGGATAATAATTAGCCGATCTCAACCAATTGTCTGAAGTGATCACTTGGAAGGAAGATCCCACTGTCCCACAAGTGCTGTTGACGACGCGATCACGTCATCTTCGTCAAACGCGGTCGTAAACGTGGCCCGAAGTATCCATAGAAGGGATAAGGGCGGAACGTGTTAAAAAGGCGCAAGATGAAGAGAAGTGGATTTGTAATTTGCGATGTTACTTGCATGGGAACGTTTCACAATTTAGCGCAGACGAGGTGAAAGATTGCGTGAAAATCGCCGAAAACTATGATGTGGATGATCAAGGGTTGTTGATCTACTGTGGGAGTACGGCTAAGGAAAAAAAAATCTGTGATCAAGATGATCAAGATGATCGACACTCTTTGATCAAGCTGGTCTTACCTGAGATCCTACATGCGGATGTCCTCCACCATTATCATAATCACCAGGATATATGGCGTACATATCAGCGGATCAAGCGACATTTTCATTGGCGTGGTTTATTCGCAGCGTGCAACGATTTGTTGGGCAATGCGTAGATCGTGAGACGGGGAAGGGCCAGCCTACGATCAAGGGTATGTTGCCGGGAGATATTGAAGCTACGTACCCATTTCAAGTGATAGCTATGGATCATATCCCGTCGTTGCCCCGATCTACTGATGGGCATACTGAACTGCTGATCTGGACTGATCTGTTCACGGGTATGGTGATCGCGAAAGCTGGATCATCGTACAGCACAGAAAGTCGCTGAGAATTACGAAGAATGTGTATTTCGACGATTTGGAGCTAGTGAGGTAATCAGGCATGATCGAGAACCCGGTTTTATGTACGAAGTATTTCGTGCGTTCAACAAGATCGTGGGACAACGACAGAGTGCCACTATGGCGAACCGTCCACAAGCGAACGTCAAGGCAGAAAGAATGGTGCAGACAATCACACGAGCGATCAAGGTGTATGTATCAGACGTCGGTCAGAAGGATTGGAGATCGTATGCAGAAAGATTGGTATTTGCACTAAATTCGACCCCTGATCGGATCCGTGGAGATACACCATTTTACTTGGCATATGGGTGGGATCCGCGATCATCGTTGGAATCAACGATGCAACTTGGTGGAATTAGGCGCAAAGATCGTGATGCTCGTCGGTCGAGATATAGGCTGCAGAAAGACTACCGTTACGCCTGTGATCAAGTGAGTGCTCGATTTCACCAAGCCATGGCTGATCGAGCTGAAAAGCATGATGATAAAGTTCACCGCACAAGATCGAAGCTGGATAGAGGGTTTGGTTATACCTCGATCGGGTGAAAGAAGGGTTCGCGAAGAAACTGGCGCATATGTGGCATGGACCTTTCAGAGTCGATGAGGTGATCGGTGATCATGCTGCAGCCGGCACCGACTATCGCATATTTCCAGTTGTACACCTATCCAAGTTGAAATTGGTCAAGGAATTTCCAGATCGACCTACTACGGTGCTAGCAGCTGGGGTAGAAGATCGTTTTGATTTCGATGAAGCTTTACTACCTGAAGCCAGATGGGAAAGGACCCTAGAGCCGGACGAATTTGAAGTTGATCGTATCACCGATGTCCGATCTGGTCGAAAGACTAGATATGGCAGGACGTTACGCGAATATCAAGTTTACTGGAAGGGGTACGATGAGCCATCATGGGTAGATGAGGCAGATCTGAATTGTGATGCTCTGATCAAGGACTTAGAAAGGAATATGATTAACAGACATCGGTTCGACGTGATGCAAGTGGAAGAAGAATCCAAATAGCGCATGATCGACGAATTGACTATGAAATTATGACTGACAACCCTCGATTGGAGAAGATCGATTGATGAACTCACGATTAATGGAGAAGTGACGATTGACTTGAAGTGGTGAATGTACGATGGATATTGCGAGATATGGTAGTGGAGCAACGGCAGAGATGCCGATGGAAGATCGATTTATGTTTATGCATGAAAAGTGACGAGGAAACAATTGGGATTGGTATTATCAAGGATGTTCATTGATTAAGGAAGAAGTGATCAACTAGATATCCTGGTACATAAAACTTACGGCAAAGGCGAGGGATGTTACGGCCAGGATGATCATCAAGGGAAAGACGATACTGCATCCGCCCAGGTTCATCAGCGTCGACTTCACGCAGCGCATCCTGCAGAGACCGAGGCGGTGGATCTGATAGGTAGCCTGGGTACCATGATCCATCATCAGCTGGATTATATTTCAGGGGGGCGGTTCCGGGCGCAGTGCGAGATCGACGGGTCCAGGAAAATGTCAAGATCGCACACCCCGTCGATCATACCCTGCAATACGAATTCCACGATCTTATTCCACAAATCCCCGGCACGACTTTTACGATGACGTCGACCCTCGTAGTAATCGCGGAAAAAGGCGTCGCGCTCCCTGAGTTCCTGATCTATCGGGATATGATGAGTCGACTCCCAGATCGCTTGGGTATGATGATCCAGAAAAGTCTGGTACCTCGCTTCGAAGTCAGCAAACCCGCCGACCCAGCGAAAAGAGATGGGTGATAGCATCGTCTTGAAGAACTCCCAGGGGCGTCGCGCATACAGCGATTCCATCTCAGATCGGGATCAGGTGATTGCACCCCTGATCAGTCGCAGGGGAGCCCGTAGCAGCTGGAAACAACCATCCCACGGGGCGTGACAAATAATCACATATCACGCGTGCCGAGATGTTATCCAGATCGAAGCCGTCCAGCTGATCTGAGACCCACGGCAAGGTGTCCGCATCTTGCACACCATCAGTCACAAAGATCAGTGATCTAGATGTAACCGTGAGAGGGAAGAGAACACCAGCAGAGTCTTGATCGAGCGAATCTTCGCTCTCGAGCTCGTTGATCGCAGGGATTGATACCTTCTGCGTCATGATCGATCCTTGATCATCATCCGGCTGATCAGGACTGGGAAGATCGTTCCTCTTACCTTGGATTAGCAGAAGTGGAGGAGCTCTAAACGGCTCATCGTCATCAACCTTCTCCTCTGGAGTGGGGGGAGCTCGACGTTGCCGCTTGGACTGAGGAATATACCTTTATCGCCGAGCGCGTTTCTATGCGACGAAGTCGGTCAAAAAAAGGAATTTTGAGGTGTATAGTCCTGAATATCAGCAGACGCGCTTGTGTCCTGATCAGAAACTGCACCAGAGGCGCCTGCATTCGGGTTGATCTGCATTTGCAACGCCGTTCCAGCCAAGATGGAAGGGACGCGCGCTTGTTGCGAACGCAATCGCTCAGCTTCGTCCTGAGCGCTTCGCAACTCATCGCGCAACGCGTCACAATCTTCTGATACTGACTGAAGATCGCAAAACTGGAAAGATTGGATATTGAGGCGGCGTTGCGCCGTTAAAAGTTTCGCCTGCAGCTTGGAATTTTGGGTACATAGCTCCTCTAGCTTGGTTTTACTGGTTGACACCTCGTCGAGGCGTACAGATAGTTCTTCAACCCTAGCGGTGGCGGCAGCGAACTCCTTCATCTTGGTCAGATTAGCCCCGTTCTCCGCCCGGATGTTATCACGTTGGATATTTCGTTTGCGACCCTTGGAAGTGAGCTTGATCAACCGCGAGGATAATTGTTTGTGTGGCGAAGCGTACCGTATATTTTGTGGTCAACTGTGGGGAAGCGTACCGTAGATTTTGGGTACAACAGTGGGTACAACTATGGTGAACATGGACGGGCCATCGGATTAGAAGCGGCACAAGGTACAGGTACATAACGGTAAGCGACGAACGACTGAGATATCAGGTTGACTGGTCGATGGAGCACGTCAGGATGGGTAGCTCTGATTGGTTGATATTAGATAATTGGTAGATTTATGATATAAGCAATAATAAAGTTCTCCTTTTTCGTCCGATCACTAAGATCACCGACAGGGACGGCGTGTTAACTTCGCGCCTCCCTACTTTTGCAAAGGCACCTTTACGTCCCGGGCGGGAGCACCTAGTGCAATTTTTTGGCCCACCGGCAATCGTAGAGTACTTGGGAACTCAGCTTCAACTCCGCCCGCTGTGCCAGCGGTCGTTTTCTGTAAAGGTTTTTGGAATAATGATCGAGTCTAGTGTTATAACCTCTTCCCCCATTGGTTCGCATCTGACCCCTAGAATTTTGGCTGCTCTAAGCGCCCCATGGAAACTCTAGGTGGATTTTTGTGAAATCCGTCGATCTACACATAGAAAGTGCAGATCGACCCCCTTCCTCTTAGGTCTAAGCTAGTAATACATAATATATTGGGTATTCTGTTAGCGATTTAGGCTTCAGAGGCTCGGCGATCAAGTGGTGAAGACTTCCGTCACGTGATCAAGTACCCCTTCGCTGATCACCACTAGATCGACACCGTCGATCTGCGATCATCGATATGCGATCTGCGATCTACGATCAAAGACTTTCAATCTCGCCAATTCGTACAAGATTCGACAAGATCAACAGTGATCTACGATCATCGACCCCTGATCAGCGATCTGCGATCATCGACCTGTGATCGTACGAGATCTCGTCGATTCAGCACAAGATCTACTAGATCGATTCGTGATCATCGATCATCGATAATCGATCTTGATTATCCCTTGATCATCGATCTGCGATCATCGATCTTGATCATCGAATTGTGATCATCCGAAATTTCGTCGATTCACCGCAAGATCATCGATCATCGACCTTGATAATCGACGTTTTGCACCTGATCGACACCCGTCGATCTACTACGAATTCACCTCGATCTGCATCGGAATTGCATGGATCTACGTCCCAGTCACCTGGAGAGCTATCCACGCCCAAACCGTCGGGTACACAAGGTGAGAAAGACATAGGCCTGTCACAGGACAACCGGAGGACCCCTTCGTTAGTCGGTAGTCCGTTCCCTGTGGGAACGCCTGTTAAAAACTAAAAATTCTGATCAGCCGCTCCACCACAGCAATACCGCCGGTATTGGACCCCTCTGATAGACTGCTGTTAATCCATTTCTTTTCTGAGATTTTTGACATCTGAATACCCTCACACATGGTCCCCTATAAAGTCGTCATCAAGTTGATCAAAATCTTTTCGAGCGAAACTTTAAGAGTTTTTGCTCTTTAAACTTCTTCGCAAAACGTTTTTTCATCGCCATTATCTAGTGAAAGCCTGTTACAGCACCTCTGTTACACCTTATAGCACTTTGTGGTCCCTTTGACACGTTTCCTTAATTATCTAGCAGAGCGTAAGGTACTTGGTTAGGATGGTCCTAGCCGATCGTATATATGGGGTTACTCACTAGGAACTCCTCCCCACCTTTCAGCGCGTCACGTTAGCATTTGGTGCACATGAGCAGGTGCATAGGCCCAGACTTGAGAATAATGTTCGAGGAAAGAAGACCGGACGAAGAAATCGGAAATATAGATAGATTTTGAATACTTCAGTCGCTTCTTCGCTGGTGCGATCGGCGCCCGCGACAGCACGCGTTGAGATCTTGAAGTCTGCTTAGCCCCGAACATTGAGAACGGAAAACCTCTCCTGCGATAGCTGTTCGAATTAGAGACAGCCATAAAGTCGCGTAATAGAAGTATACCCTACACTTAGCCCTTACCGCCCTGTGGTGGAGTCCAGTTATAAATCAAACACCGAAGTGTCCGGAACTTGACCACCATCGCGCCCAGCCGACCAACTTACGGGGGGGGGGGGTACCTCGCGAACCTTCGCCTGGATACCGATCGTGCGACCGATCGGCGCCGCAGGACTCCGAGCCCGATTTATCTTCCATCTCACCTTGTGTAACCATTGGTGTGGGTGGGTACACACTCGGTGGACCGTCGCTTAGTAAGGACCTTGGCAGGTACCGATATGGGTGTACCGCTTCTGGGGTACTTGAACCGAAAAAACCAACGAAAAGATAATCCAATGTATCCGATCTGCAGATGGAGCGGAACTCGTCACTCCAAATGCGGGTAAGGTCTGGGGCTTGACTTGAGTAACCCAGCCAATAGAAGTTCTGGGGCTTGACTGCAAAAGCAGTGAGTAACCCAGCCAATAGAATCTTGAGACTTGACTGCAGATCCCAGTGAGTAACCCAACCAATATATGGGACTTGACTGCAGATCGCAGTGATTACCTCAGCCAATATAAAAAGAAGAACACGTTCCAAGCGTGTGGGGCTTGAGAAGGGAGTGAACGTAATGGACGCTTCCCGTCGTGGGACTTCCGGTGGAGCTGTGTCCTGGCCGGGAATAAATGAGCTAGAGGGGACCGTGTTAGCCCTCTGCTCCCAATGACTCCTGCGGAGCGGCGACTTATGCAACCCAATGTAATACGAACACTATATCATATAACCAATTAAAATCAAATATGTAAACTACATGCAAAACCGTGTCCCTTACCTTAAATCTGCGTACAAAACACTCCAAGCACACGATTGGCCCAAAACACTCCATTCTTTTAGCCAACCCAATCGCTCCGACTTGACAACTGGTACACTGGTACATGCTAGTCAAAATTTTTCAATAGCACTTAACCACAGCCCTTTCTCGGAGGCGCCAGGGCATTTACATGGGGTCGCGCACTGGTTGACACGTCTGACGCAATAGGTAAGAAAATGATGTAAATTTGTCTGAATGGTAAATATTACAGTTAATAATTTTCTGATTTCATTATGAAATTCTGGTTTCGGTTACGTAAACCGAATCAAATTACCAATGGATTATGAGAATTTATTATCCAAAATTCCTTTTTTGAAAAACCTTAATGTTTCAATACGACCAATGATTTTTCAACTTAAATATTTGTGGTATTTATGTCACTAATAGAGCTTCGCACGGGTTGCCTGAACCCGTGAACTGGTTACGGGGTACTCTCAACCCGTCCATGTATGGATGATTGAGCTGACTTTGGACGGGTACGTCCCCGTTCAGCCCGTTCACCCCGTTTCGCCGTATTTTTTCCGTGATGAGATACAATAGCAATACCAAGCTATTCAGTTCATACACCTCAGCAGCAGCAGGTTGGATGACTGACGATGACCATATTGTATCCAGCAATGATAGAGCCTACTATGATATTGATACAATCCGCTTTTACTTCCACGACGGATGCTGAAGAAGATCGACACATACAATTCACAGACATATATTAGATTGTGCATAAGCGAGGATTAAATAGTGTCTCTGCAAGACCGCCTACTGCTTCCTTTCAGCTGTCCGGGCTCTCACCGGCAAGTCTCTTCATTGCTGCGTCGTACACTTTCTATGAAAGATACATTAAATCATTCTCTTGCAAGCAACAACCTTAGTCTCTATCTCGCTGTTATGGGGCTGCATCGTCACAGGCTTGAGACAATAATAATTTCCGTTTGCACATGGCCCCAAAACCAACTCTTGTCTTCCGGCTATCAATCTAGATTGCTGCCGTCGTCTAGTCTGAGCATACTTCTACGAATGGTTCTGCCAGAAGACAAGACGATGATGATATATGTGGGTGAGCAATGGCGGCTGCCTCCTGCAAAGATTTAACTTTTTCCTGCGAATAATTCCCAACTAGCTCCCAGGTACCCTTCAAAAATCACATGGCTCCGACCTTTTCGCCAGATAACGCCCTGCTCTTGTCTGTTATGATAAGCCGGGCTTGTGAAAATGCACGCTCCGACGGTTCAGATGTTGCTGGAACACAAAGTGTACACCTGGCCAGACTGGCAATATTAGGGAAGACATGGGCCTGGAGCGCCCACCACTGCATTGGATCCTTGCTTCTGTGTATCCCCTTCACCTGTTTCTTGAACAGCGAGACCTCATTAGCCATTTGCTGACGTATGCGCTGTAGCCGATCACTCTCAAGTGACCTATTTAAGTTCAACGTCTGAATAGATACTTCTGACTCAGCCGCATTCCATATTAAATCCATATCTAGGGCACTCTCGATTTCTTTTTGGGATTTCCTCTTCTTCTCTTTTATTTTCCGCTCTTCGAGTCTGAGGATGCTACGTCATTTTCAAGCCTACGCCGCTTCCCATTTTTGTTTGCGACCCCTTCTTTTTCTTGATCAGCATCATTGGCCCTATCTTCCCCCGCCAGGGCCGGCATATCCTTTTGCAACAGATCCATTGCTCGCTGTTCTATCAGAAGCCATACAGGAATATCCTTGCTGACGTACTGTTTGGTACGTGGATCAAGTTCTTCTGCCAAAGCTATCGTATCCAATAACTTGGTGAGATCCTTCTTATTCTCTGCCCACCTCTGCTCGAAGTCTTCAAACTGCATTTGAATGCCCACCAAGACTATTTGGCTTGCTCTTCTTTCCTCATCGCCTTCTGCTGAAGAATCATCTTGTTCTTCGCTGGTAGCGGCGATAGTAGTAGTCGTCAGCTTGACAATGGCATCGCCAATGGAATGTCGAATAGAGTGGAGCGCCGTCGGCACAAGACTAATGGTTACTCGCTTCTCGGCTTCCATGAACCTCTCAGCCCGAGCAAACACCCCCCGCACTAGTTTTATCGAGAGCTCTATAATACACCAGTCTAACGATGACAACGGAAGCTGAATATCACCATTGAGCCCTATAATGAGAAGCGCAGGATTCAACTTAACCATACGCTTGAGCATGGTATGTGTTGACCACCATCTTGTCGCTACGTCCTGCAGGATTCTAATTCCTCCAGAAATCTTCCTATATTTGCACGCCTCTTTCAACTTTTTCTGAAAAGCAGGAGAATTTCGTAAAGTGTGGCATATCTCCTGCACTTTATCATGGTTAAAGAGATTGCCTCAGAGTCAAAAAAATGCGAGACCGAGAGTTCCAAGACGTGATTTAAGCAGACAATCCACTCGCAGTCCATGAGCCTGCCCGCTTTTTTCACATTTGCACAGGTGTCGATAACCATGGCGACAATATTCTCCACTCCCAGCCGATACTTCTTTAAGAGTTCTTCCAGATTTTCTTTGATCCTTTCTCCCGTGTAAGGGGCTTCAAAAGGAGTGCATTCCAGAACAATGTTCTGGACTCTCCAATCCAAAGTGATGTATTGAGAGTCAATGACATATAGTGCTCCATAGCGGAACTGGTCCAGCAATCAGTGGTTATTGCCAGCCCTAGGGCATCCGTTTCTAAGATGTTCGTCAACTGTCGCCGAACCTTGATGCAAACCTCTGACAGCTTCTTTTCCAAAGTGTTGCTGGAGGGAACAGTGGCCCCTTTCTTCTTGGCATTGGCGATCATTTCCTTGAACTAGCGACTCTCCACTACATCCCAAGGTTGGTTGGTCATCACGATCCATCTCAAAACTGACATTGCGAAGTGATTATCACCGCCATTTTCCAAAAAACTTCTAAGCATTCCCTACTGGCGAGACTTTCGACAATGATCTTGGTCTCCTGTTCCTTGTGATTTCGGCGCAAGTGTTGGGTGAGGTTGGTTGTTGTGCCCTTTAAAGAAATATTCACTTCCGAATTGCATAAGTCACAAATGGCCTCATCCTTGTGCATGGATTGGTCCTTGTATTTTTTGAAGTACTTCCAGACTTTATTTGTTGCTTTGCGGGACGTATCCTTGACCAGGTTTTAAGTCGGAGTTCTCTCGCGGCTCGCTGTTTTTCTGCCTCATCATCTCGTACTCCTGCAGCTTTGTCGTCAAGGTTTTCTTCTTCTACTATGTCTACCTCATTTTCTTCTTCCTCCTTCTCGTCTTCACTAAGCTCGATGTCTTCGCCTTCCTCACCGTCGTCATCCTCATCGTGGCTGCTACTACCTTGACACCTCCTTCTCCTCAGACCAGTGTCCTCCTCATCATGAGCATCATCGTCATGATGCTTGTCAAAGGAACTACTAGAGTCTCCGTTGATGTCGCTATCCTCTTCTCCTCGTATAGCAGACATAGTGCAGTTTCAATGTTAAAATAAGATAAGATTGGCGGCGACGTCCGACACAGAAGACACAATGCTTTGTGATGATGAACGATATCAACAATCAATAACAACAAAAAAGACTGTTTTCCACAATTCGTGAAGAGTGAAGATTGGGCAGTGGGTAGTGGGTAGTGGGTAGTGGTTAGTGGTCAGCAACTCACTTACATCCTTTAATAGTTTTGTGTGTGTGTGTGTGTGCAGCACTGTTGTACTGTCTGACAGCAGTAGTCACTATAGTATAGAAACGGGTTGTACAACGGGTGAACGGGTGACGGGCCCGCGAATGGGCTGAAAAAAAAACGGGTAAACGGGTTTACCTTGTCTTCGTTAACCCGTTCTGCCCGTTCCCTCCCGTTTACCCGTTAAAACCCAAACCCGTGCGGAGCTTTAGTCACTAAGTATGCAAACTGTAGGATACCGGGAGGCCGGATATACTTTTGACCAAGAGCTCACCATAGATGAAATGCTGGAAAGATACGGAATGAAGGAGGCAAACGCCATACGAACGTCTGCATCTGATGACGGAACGTGTGAGAATTTGAATGGGCTGTTGCGGTATCGAAGAGTGGAGATTTACCAGCGGTTAAGAATTTGTAGCCTCTCGTGGAAAGTTTGCTATGGATCTCTCGGTGTTCAAGACGCACATATCATTTGGTGTCAGCAGAGCTACGTGCCACATGGATACACTGACCCTGTTGGGCTATGAGGTGACTAAGCGTGTGGCCAGGTATCTCAAGGGATCATAGCATACAAAAAACGCTATCTAAAACTAGATGAAGTCAAGGACATACTATGAATTTTAGTGAAAAGCTGACAGAGAAGATCGAAGAGAATAAGCGCGAATATTATTCGTTAATGGGATTATCGCTGGATGGAGCTGTACGAAACAAGAAACGGTTGCATTGTCAAATGCCGAGGCGGAATCGTGGCCGACGCAGGGAAGCGTTATTTGTGAAAGAACGGCTTAAAAGAAATTGGAGTGCAGACCAAAGGTACCAATCCTTCTCAAGATGCGGATATAAAGCAGATGCAGCACGAGGCCAGCTGCAAGAGTTGAACATGTTAAAATGAAGTTGAAGTTTATCAAGGACTACACTAGAAAAAGGAAGATGAGACCTGAGCACGTCTCGAGCCAAAATAAGGTGACAGATGTTGCTTGGAAAACACTTAGTGGACGAAAAAGCTCTGAGCTGTGCACCCAAACTGGACTTATGCGAATTTTGTGTCTCTGAAAAAGTCAGTGATTTGGATATAAGTGCATTCTCAGCAGGATTCCTAACACGGCTCACCCAGATGCAAGTCTAGTCGAGAGTGTTGACAGCTTTGATTACTTCCGTGTTTTCGGTACATCGACGAAACAAAGCGATCGAAGTTAGATGCCAAGTTTCACCGTTGCTTTTCTTTGATATTTTGAAACGGCCAACAGAGATCTGGAAGATGAACGTATGATGTTACACGATCACTTGTGCTAGATTAACGACCACCAAATCTCACCATATATAATGCTTTGCGACTTGGTTTGGTACGTTCTGGATTTGTGACTCGTTGGTAAAATATCTAATTTTATATATCAGCTCCCGATGAGTATTGCTTTTGTTCATTGATGTATAAATCTAAAAATTCTTAAACTAGTGTAGTACCCCGTCGTACCGATGGGGCGGAGGGTATATAAGGTAAAGTCATAGAAGCAACTACGTGACCGGGAACGTCACAGGGACGGAAACTTTTAAATAGGTAGATGTAAAAGCGCTATTCTAACCACTTATATACTCGTTAACACTGATCTGCATATCAATAGTACTACCACGGATTAGTCTTCAACAGAGCGATGATTTTTGAAGCCAAAATTGTATGTGTTTTTTTGTCAGATAGTTTTTCCTTCTGTAAAAGCGCTACAGTCAGCTCCCTCTATAACAGCATCTGATATAACAGCATCTCTGTATAGCAGGCAGATTTTTCCCAGTACGGAATTTTCCCATACTTTTTCCGCCCTCTATAACAGCATATTTTGCCTATAACAGCAACAGCCGTTCGGCTGAGATCCACTCCATACTAAAATCCTCCCTCTATAACAGCCATTATTGCTAGGGGCCTTGGAATTTGGGTGTCAACTGCCATAGATTGCACAAGAATATGCCAGATAATTCTAGATGGTGTTGGAATGTGCTGGTGCACAGAAACCAATCTATTTATGTTTAGAAAACTGTTCTGTTCAATTTCGAGTTTTTGTTGGTATAATTGGTATAAATCGAACAGAAAAACCCCGACCAAAGCACCCACAAACCTATTATTCTCACCTTAGCCTCAACATCTCCTTGCTGCACGCACTCATCATGGGGCCCAAACGATAATCAATCACTCTTGAGACAAAGGTGGCCTTGATAGATTACGCAGAAAAGCACAGCAACATTACACACGAGCAACTCAGGGAGATGTTTGGCCTTGCCAGCCACAAGACGGTCACTGACATTCTGGCCAAAAAGAACAAGTACAAGGACGCGGCCAAGCAGGCTGAGGTAACAAACGCAGACATCCATCGCTGCGTGAATGCGAGTTCCCTCAGGTACGTGACCACTGCATTCATCAGCGCAAAATACATTGCACACTTCGTGACCATCCATTGATTTGATCATCAAAATGCAGATTGACAAAGCTGTCAAGCTTTGGTTTACACAGGCACGGTCAAATCATGTGGTTCTGACAGACGCACTTGTCGCCGCGAAGGCTTTAGCTTTTGCTAGCTCTCTCGGCATTAATAACGCGGCCCAGCCAAAGCCTGAATTTGTCGCCTCCGATGGATGGCTCTCAAGGTTCAAGCAACGTCACGGCATCAAGTTTTATCGCCTCCATGGAGAAGCCGAGAGTGCTCCAATTCAAGATCTTGCTGGGTTCCGCCTAGCCCTTCAAGAAATCACCAAGGATTACGCCCTAGCGACATTTTCAACTGTGACGATACTGGGCTCTTCTTTCGCATGTCGCCCAACAAAACTCTGAGCCAGTCTGCAGAGAAGGGGGGCGTAAGAAAGACAAGACCAAAATCACCATCCTTCTTACGTGTAATGCTTTGGGTATGTCATGTTTAGAAATGGCGATTAAGTTTGGTTGCTTGTTCCCTAACAGCTGACGGATACATATCCCATATTTGCAGGGACTGAGAAGCTCAAGCCTCTTGTGATCGGAACGGCCGCCAACCCCCGTTGTTACCGCAACACCGACATGGGCTCTCTCCCGCACGTCGACTACCATCACAACAAGAAAGCCTGGATGCGCGATGACATCTTCAAGAAGTACATGCTGAAACTGAACGCGAAGTACAAAGGAGAAGATCGAAAAATCCTGCTTCTTGTGGAAAACGCATCTCCTCATGATGTTGAGGAATATGAGGATCGTTTGACGCATGTAAAGGTACAGTAATGTGCACTCTCTTACAGAATCCACTCTTCATATCTTAAGCTAGTCAGCGATTGACCGTTTCTGTTTCAGGTTCATTTCCTTCCTCCAAACACTACATCTCACCTGCAGCCCGCCGACGCGGGTGTGATTGCTAATTTCAAGGTCAAGTACAAAACTCGTTACATCAAGTACCTTCTCGACGATTACGAGCAGAACGGCAACCATCCACTTTCTGCCGGCAACAAGTTCAGCATTCGTCAGGCCATTTACACCCTTGTTGAGGCCTGGAACGACGTCTTACCCTCGACTATTGCCCATTGCTGGCAGAAGACCGGCATTCTTCCCATTAGATACAACCAAGTTGGCCGCAGCTCCACCATCAACGAGGATGATGTGCCGCCAATCCAAGAGCATGTTCAAGAGGTGGCAGCTCTGCTTGCCCGCATCCCTCAGGATGACACCGACCAAGTCATGGATGCAGCTGCTTACTTGGATGTTGATGGCTCACTTCCTGTGGTTGAAACACTCACCGATGAGGAGATTGTCTCTGAAGTGCTCGCTGAGTCAACCACTGAAGCGGTGGAGGCTGTTGAAGCGGAGGATGAGGAGGACACTCTTGTGGAAGGCATGGAGGTTACCTGGGCGCAACTTGAAAAAGCTGCCACGGTCTTGCTCGGCAGCCTCCAAGGCAAGGCCATCGGTTGTCCTCTCGCAGAGGATCTGGATTGCATCTTACGCCAGTACAAGAGGTTTGCCAGCGCGGCAAGGGCAGAGTCTACCAAGCAGACAACAATCATGAATTTCTTCCGGCGCGACAAGGGCAAGGGACGGGCTCTGGATTAGTTGAGAGCCAATTAACATAGTTATGCTCTACACAACTCTTCCAATATGTACTGTACAGTATATTATTCTATGTTTGACCCTGGAAATACTAAAGCCAATGTTGCCTATAACAGCCAAATTGTAATATCGTCACTCGGGCTGTTTTATGCGTAAAACAGCCTCCCTCTATAACAGGCAAATTCTGTCCATACAAACAGGACTGTTATAGAGGGAGCTGACTGTATTTATAAAGTAGAATTAAATTAGGTCCGATTTATAGTACAGTTGGAATTCGATTAGGTACGGCCTCAGACGGACAGAAAAAATGGTTTTATATTATAGAAGTAGAGCATATTTGTAAATATTTTTGCCCTCACCAAACACACTTCGAGTTCTATTATTTATACATACACACATCCTCCTCTTAGCTTATACACCTAGTAGACAGCAGAAATGATAAGTTATGAGGGGTTATAAGGTAGAAGGGGTACCAATGACTCATTTACGAGCCTCGTTCCCGCCAAAAGTCATAAGCTAAGAGGGGATATAAGGTATGAGGGGATAAGCTAAGAGGGGGATGTGTGTATAGATATTAAATATATTTCTTGGATGTAACGGGGTTACATTCGGGTTACATTGATTGTTGGTGTACATGAGTACACCACGGTTGAGGTCAGTATTGGCCGGTTTGAAAGGTTTTGAACCTTTGGTTATTTTAACCAATCAGGGCAGGGGCCCTAGGTGTGGTGGTGTGTCAGCCATTCACGTGTCAGTACACAGGTGTGTACACTACATTTTATCTAGGTACGAATTAAGAATATTCTACTTAGTATTACATATAGTTTATATTAGTTTAAATTAATTTAGGCTAATTACATATTAAATATATTAAGTTTACATTTCACTCTAAAGTGCAGGCGCGCGACCACGCCCGGTCGCGCGCGCAGAGAGTGCCGTAGGTAAGAGGGAGCCCTCCCTTTACCTACACCCTTAGTAAGGGAGCCTTGCCGTTAAGGCATTAGCGGAGCTAGGCGCACGACCACGACCGGTCGCGCGCGCGGTGAGTATTGTAGCCAAAGGGAGTTCTCCCTTACGCTACCTCCCTTTATAAGGGAAGCCTTGTTACAAGGGGTTAGCGAAAGCTATCTGTAAACCACCCCGGGAATCTTGGCCCCGAGTAGGAGAGCTCTCTCCTACTAAGCCCTTTTATAAGGGCGTATCGGCTAAGTAGCGGCGAACGCCGCTTAAAGGAAAGTCTTCCACTGTGCGCTAGCCGCACCGTGCGTGTACGCACCCGGCTACATCTGGTAGCACTTGTAGTCAATCCAACACCTGTGTTGGTGATCAACATCCTCTGCAAGGGATGGATCAGGACGATTGGGGTAAGCTAACCCCCGTCCAACAGGAAGCCTTTAAAAGGCTGTTATCCATATTGGGTGAGGATGGCATGCTCCATCTAGTGGAGCAGGGCCTCGATGCCGTGCGTGAAAGGGTGAATGCCCTTATCGCCCATGGGGCGAGTCTTCGCGGGAGTTATCCCGCGTCTACATGGGTGCGCCCTCCGATGTCCTTTAAGATAAAGGAATCCACCGGCGATAAAGGGGAAAACCTTTATGTGTGGCTTCGAGAATTCGAAACCGCATTCGCCACCGAGAATGTGATCGAGGATCACCTGCAAGTGGGACTTGCACTGACCCATATTACGGGCAAAGCCCGTACATGGGCGTTTACGTGTCAGGATTCGGTCACGACCGTGTTCCCGAACTGGGGAGTCCTTAAGCGAAAGCTTATGGACAGGTATGCAACGCCTGATCTGGTTCTCCAGAATCAGCTGGCGTTTTTGAGGTGCCGTCAGGGCACTAGGGACTTGGAGACATATGTCCAAGGACCGAAGACACTGTTGGCAGGGATGTACGCGAAAGCGTATTCGGACGATGTGTCCATCCCCGTCTGCATGGGAGTCCTGAAAGAAGGGCCAGAACGTTTGGAACTGTTCCGCTGCCGACCCCAATCCCTGGGGGAGGCGTTTAAGATGGCGTTTAACGCCGAGAGGAACTTTCATTCCTCTAAGGTGGGTCCTGAACCCATGGACCTGAGTCAGGTCGAAGTGGAGGGGGAACCTTCCGCTAAGAGTCACTCTGACTCTTTTTCGCAGAGCTTCGTGGCGGAGCTCTTAGCTATGTTGCAGCGGCGTGGGCCGCTAAGGTGCTTCCTATGTGGAAGCGTGGATCATCTGCGGAAAAGATGTCCGAAAAATCCCCAGCGAGATACTCGCTATAAGGGGCCGAGGGCGGGTAAAAAGCCCTCGCCCAAGCCGTCGGGAAACAGCGGCTCCCAATAGGTGCGGGGCGCCTTACTGGAGGACCCCTTAGTGCTGTTAATCCCCAGGGTAGGGGACGACAGCACAAATCCCCGAGGGAAGCGGTGCTTTCTAGCACCGAGTTGGTGTACCAGCCAGGTTTGCTGGTAGTCCTTACGGACGTGAAGGCTTTGATAAGCCTTGGAGAGTATTGATAGACTCTGTAGCGTCTGACAATTATATCAGACGTACTTCTGTTGAGAAGAGTAGTCTGTATGCCGAGGACCTAGAGGGACGTTCTCGTGACGTTGTCACGGCCCGTCTAGCGACGGGCGTATAGGTTTCTGTACCCAAGGTCCCGATTGACCTTAAGCTGAAGTTTGCAAACTTCAATAGCTAAGAACGTTGCCTGAGTCCTGGATTTGGACTCATTCTGGGCATGAAGTGGCTGGAACGCCACGAGCCATGGATAGACTGGAAGTCTAAGTCCATTGGCTCAACTCACCCGCGGTCGGGTGAAGCATTGGCGAGTCATGAACCCACCTTTGCTCGATCGCAAAAGCGATTCTGGCGTGAGATGCCAGAGATTGGGATGTCTGAGATGATCATTCCCAATGACTTTAAGGAAGAGTTCCTTAACGAGGGGGATTCGGCGGTTAATCCCCAC
>CM047583.1:22800312-22827146 GCA_026184515.1 Peronosclerospora sorghi
GTGGGGATTAACCGCCGAATCCCCCTCGTTAAGGAACTCTTCCTTAACGTCATTGGGAATGATCATCTCAGACATCCCAATCTCTGGCATCTCACTCCAGAATCGCTTTTGCGATCGAGCAAAGGTGGGTTCATGACTCGCCAATGCTTCACCCGACCGCGGGTGAGTTGAGCCAATGGACTTAGACTTCCAGTCTATCCATGGCTCGTGGCGTTCCAGCCACTTCATGCCCAGAATGAGTCCAAATCCAGGACTCAGGCAACGTTCTTAGCTATTGAAGTTTGCAAACTTCAGCTTAAGGTCAATCGGGACCTTGGGTACAGAAACCTATACGCCCGTCGCTAGACGGGCCGTGACAACGTCACGAGAACGTCCCTCTAGGTCCTCGGCATACAGCCGACTCTTCTCAACAGAAGTACGTCTGATATAATTGTCAGACGCTACAGAGTCTATCAAGACTCTCCAAGGCTTATCAAAGCCTTCACGTCCGTAAGGACTACCAGCAAACCTGGCTGGTACACCAACTCGGTGCTAGAAAGCACCGCTTCCCTCGGGGATTTGTGCTGTCGTCCCCTACCCTGGGGATTAACAGCACTGAGGGGTCCTCCAGTAAGGCGCCCCGCACCTATTGGGAGCCGCTGTTTCCCGACGGCTTGGGCGAGGGCTTTTTACCCGCCCTCGGCCCCTTATAGCGAGTATCTCGCTGGGGATTTTTCGGACATCTTTTCCGCAGATGATCCACGCTTCCACATAGGAAGCACCTTAGCGGCTCACGCCGCTGCAACATAGCTAAGAGCTCCGCCACGAAGCTCTGCGAAAAAGAGTCAGAGTGACTCTTAGCGGAAGGTTCCCCCTCCACTTCGACCTGACTCAGGTCCATGGGTTCAGGACCCACCTTAGAGGAACGAAAGTTCCTCTCGGCGTTAAACGCCATCTTAAACGCCTCCCCAGGGATTGGGGTCGGCAGCGGAACAGTTCCAAACGTTCTGGCCCTTCTTTCAGGACTCCCATGCAGACGGGGATGGACACATCGTCCGAATACGCTTTCGCGTACATCCCTGCCAACAGTGTCTTCGGTCCTTGGACATATGTCTCCAAGTCCCTAGTGCCCTGACGGCACCTCAAAAACGCCAGCTGATTCTGGAGAACCAGATCAGGCGTTGCATACCTGTCCATAATCTTTCGCTTAAGGACTCCCCAGTTCGGGAACACGGTCGTGACCGAATCCTGACACGTAAACGCCCATGTACGGGCTTTGCCCGTAATATGGGTCAGTGCAAGTCCAACTTGCAGGTGATCCTCGATCACATTCTCGGTGGCGAATGCGGTTTCAACCTCTCGAAGCCACACATAAAGGTTTTCACCTTTATCGCCGGTGGATTCCTTTATCTTAAAGGACATCGGAGGGCGCACCCCCGTAGACGCGGGATAACTCCCGCGAAGACTCGCCCCATGGGCGATAAGGGCATTCACCCTTTCACGCACGGCATCGAGGCCCTGCTCCACTAGATAGCGCATGCCATCCTCACCCAATATGGGTAACAGCCTTTTAAAGGCTTCCTGTTGGACGGGGGTTAGCTTACCCCAATCGTCCTGATCCATCCCTTGCAGAAGATGTTGATCACCAACACAGGTGTTGGATTGACTACAAGTGCTACCAGATGTAGCCGGGTGCGTACACGCACGGTGCGGCTAGCACACAGAGGAAGACTTTCCTTTAAGCGGCGTTCGCCGATACTTATCCGATACACCCTTATAAAAGGGCTTAGTAGGAGAGAGCTCTCCTACTCGGGGCCAAGATTCTCGGGGTGGTTTACAGATAGCTTTCGCTAACCCCTTGTAACAAGGCTTCCCTTATAAAGGGAGGTAGCGTAAGGGATAACTCCCTTAGGCTACAATACTCACTGCGTGCGCGACCGGGCGTGGTTGCGCGCCTGGCAGTCTTAATTTTTTTTGTAAACTGAAAGTATTTTTTAATATATAATTATCCTAAATTAATTTAAACTAATGTAAACTATATGTAATACTAAGTAGAATATTCCAAATTCGTACCTAGCTAAAATGTAGTGTACACACCTGTGTACCGATACGTGAATGGCTGACACACCACCACATCAAGGGCCCCCTCCCTGATTGGTTAAAATAACCAATGGTTCGAAACCTTTCAAACCGGTCAATACTGACCTCAACCGTAGTGTACTCATGTACACCGACACTAAATGTAACTCGAATGTAACCCCGTTACAATTTTCATTTATAGCATTGATAATTTCGTACTTTTAAGAGATAAGATAGCGTACTTAAGGATCTGAGTATCTATTACTAGGTACGGATAAGAAGGGTAGGATACACAACAGATGTAGGATCGCTAAACATCAACTCTTATGCATATTACATGTTAGGATCGATAATCACTTATCAATACAAGTTCAATTGAACGAGTCCCTGACTTGGTAATCTAGACATACTTTCTGGGAACTGTCTTGGGGTTTTGTTTTCATCTTTAACGGACTATTGGTTGCGATAAAATTCAACAAAGACGAATTCAGTATATTCAAGGTATCAAAGGACATCTACGACTCAAGTTGTTTCTACAAATTTACGCAAGGATGACCAGGAAGTATATCAACATTAACAATGGTATCTTTATTCGCTCTCTCTTCATAGGCACTTTTGCGTTTTAATTCTTTTTTTATTATTCTTCGCATAGTGTAAAAAACTTGTCGGAAGGTTTGTGTCATTTCATATAAGCAACCATTCTACTACTATTATATCACAATGCAAATGTTTTTGATATATTTTGGCCAAAAAATTTAGCCACAAAATAACAGGTTTATACTTTGATCTTCAATTTGCTTGATTTCTATCTTTCTTTCCTTCCTTTATAAAAGTCTCGTTGTTCATACTTGCGTAAATACTTGAAAATTCGAGTCGTAAAGGTCGATAAATTCCTTCAATACTGAAATCGTTTTCCGTTAATGTTATCGTAACCAAAAATCTGTTTACGATAAAAACAACACACCAAGACAGTTCGAAGAGAGTAGAAGAAGATAACTAAGTCAGGGACTTAATCGATCGAATGTTTATTGCGAAGTGATTAGCTATTCTAATATGAAATATGGACTTCCATCTGTCGTGTATTCTACGCTACTTATTTGGACCTAATACAAGGTACTAAGACTTCAAGGTATACTATCTTATCTCTTTAAGTACGAAATTATCAATGCTATCTAACTTATATAAAAAATGAGAGTTTTTCCCATACAAATCATGTCTGTGGGTTCGAAAATTAGTAATTGGCTGGATTTTTTCCCTTACAAGACTGTGACTGGCTGCATTTAAAACGGGATTGATTGGCTGCATTTTCGCTCCCAAAAAACGGGCCACCTCCTCCTTTTCCACCTTGATTTTCACCTCTTCTTCGAGGGGGTGAAGTGGTTATGCTCAATGGATAATAGGGGCGGATATTGGGCTATACCTGTGACAAAGAGGGATCGATTGATTGCGGCTTTTATTTTTTCTTTAGAACACTTTGAATGGCTTCGAATACCACAAGCTTTAAAAATACACCTCAAATATACCAGCGTATAGTAGATAACGCTTTGTGAACACTGCTGTTCCCGATCGGCGGGCTGCCCTTCACCGACATCGACCTGCTCAAGCGTGCCATCATGGTCCGCCCCAGTCTCGCCATGGGTTTTGTTTGCCTTGCCTTTTTCTGTCTGTCCTAAAAATCGCATCTAGGGATCAATATTGGATATACCCGGTGTTATGTTTTGTCCAAGATTTATTCAACGACTCTGCTCCAACGGCAACAAAATACAATCGACGTCATCATTTAGCTTGCTAAATGGCCTTAAACTCGTCTTTATATATAAAAATTGGTGTCTTTCCGTGGGTTCGAGAAATCGGGATTGGCGGGATTTTTTTCTTACAAGACTGTGATTGTCTACATTTTCGCTCCCAAAAAACGGGATTGGCTTTATTTGTTTGCCTTGTCTTTTTCGGTCTGTCCTAAAAATCGCATCTAGGGATCAATATTGGAAGCCATTTTTTTCAGTTAATTGAAAGTCTATCGACGTCATCATTTAGCTTGCTAAATGGCCTTAAACTCTTCTATATATAATAAAATTTGATCCGTCTTTTGGTGTACGTAGCTCTCATTTTGATTGGCGTAGAATAGCATCCAGCCTGACTAACGCGTAGAATCGAATATTGATCTCACATCCATTGTTCAGGAAGGATTAAATGACGGCGGGTATAAAGAGCTGTCGTTCACGTCATGCGAAACGTTGTATATGAAGAGGCGCTCAATTAGAAAAATTTAGAATATAGTGTATATCTATTTGCCGTGACTTCGCATTTTTATCAGGTCAACCCCAATTTACATTCTGCAGTGTAACAAATATTAGATTAATTGCCCCGTTGGTACAACGGGCACTATGCTAGTAAATGAAAATATAAACATTCTCGGTTTTGGTAAAATGACAGTATAATAAATTTTTTTAACACTTCCCATCTTCGTTATATGAGCACTATCATATGCTATTAGCTTCTATAAATCTTCTAAATATTCTTTCTTCTTTGATGCTGTTGGAAGGACCCGCGCCCCGCCTGCAGTCGATGCCGGGTGCAAATGGGTCAAGTGGAACTTTTAGCAAAATGCATTTTGGGTAGTACCCAATTTTATTGGTCATACCCAATATTGTACTTACATTTATTAGGTTAAGTACTAAACTTAATTCTAAATATAGTCACTTTTTGTTTTTGTTCTTCGCACGCAAGTTGCACAAGTACACTTTTGGTGCTAGTACGTCCTATAAGGGCGGAAATCTATTTTATCTCTCGTGGAGTGTGGAACACTGTGGTTTGCTTACGTTTTACTTTGTGGAGTATTACGAAGTGGATAATTGGAGTGAATAAAGTTGTTATTGCTTTTATTACGTTGTTATCTCGCTACCTTTGCCATTGATTTTTGTCTTTCACGTTTGTAGTACGTTATATAGCTAGAAACTTACGCATTCAAGCAGTAATGGCAGACGATACGACTCACGAAAAGGTTATGAGCCCAAATGTGGGGCAAACCAACCTTGAGGAGAAGCCCAAAGCACGTGCAAGCGAACAAGAGTCAGGTATGATGGATATGTTCACAACCATCATGGATCGCCTTAATAAGATCGAGATGTCGAGGGACGAGCAAGCTCGTAGGGATAATGTGGCGCAACCGCATTGAGTCGACACAAATATGATCATCGCGTGGCTAGGCGACAGCAACGAAGATAAGAGAGTTTACTAACGGGCCTACAAGTAAGACAAAGCTTCGAGAAAATTTGCCATGCAGGCAAGGAAGCATTCTCGAGGAAGAGGATGCCTGGAGACGGCTCACGCTACGAGAAGCGTGGAAATGCAAACAACCAGCATAATGTCCGAGGTGGACAAGGATATATGCCACCTCAGAAGTTTGAATTGGTGAGGGCACCAAGTCTGAAAGAGAAACAATTGCAGATAAGACATTTTGATGGAACCAAAAGCTACAAGGGGTTAGGATCGGGTTTCCAAGCGTGGGACAGAAAATTTCATAGGAAAGTAAGTCTGGCCGAATCCACGTGTGGATATCCTGCTGGACCATTACTTGGCGGGCCCATCAGAATCCTACTACAACTGTGGTGAAGCGTGTTTGAAAATTTTTGACCAACATGTACCTGTGTACCAGTTATCAAGTTGGAGCGATCGGGTTGGATAAAAGGATGGAGTGTTTTGGGCCAATAGTGTGCTTGGGGTGTTTGGTACAGAGATTTAATGTGAGGCACACGGTTTTGCATGTATTTTACATATTGGATTTTATTGGGTATTAAATATAGTGTTCGTTTTACTTTGGTTTGCATAAGTCGCCGCTCCTACCGCAGGGGTTATTGGTAGAAGAGGGTTAACACGGTCCCTTCTAGATCATTTTTACCGGCCAGGACACAGCTCCACCGGAAGTCCTACGACGGGAAGCAAGTCACTTCGTTCACTCACCCGTCAAGTCCCACACGTTTGGAACATGTTCTTCTCTTTTGTATCGGCTGGGTCCCCACATAGTGTCGAGTGATCTGCTCCAGATTATTGGTTGGGTCAACGCGCCGTTCCGCCGGTCCGCCCCAAGTTTCTATTGGCTGGGTCCCCACACTCCTGCACGCGGATGCCCCAGGATTTCTATTTGTAAAGTTAATGAATAAAATTTACCAGGATTTATATTGGTTGGGTCTCCACACCGCCGCTACGCGGTCTGCCTTAAGTTTTCTTTGCATTTGGAGTGACAATTTCCGCTCCATTTGCAGATCGGCCTATTTGGATTATCTTTTCGTTGGTTTTTGGTACAAGTACCTCAGAAGCGGTACCACCCATATCGGTACCTAACAAGACCCATACGCAGGCCTCTTTATTTGTGGCACACGCCACAAATACCACAAATAAGCTATTTGTGGCTCGACAAAAAAAGCTTATTTGTGGTTAATTGTGGAACTATATATAAAATATAGTAATCTAGTTATACAAAAGATAAAAACTGAGTGTATTCTCAAGACCTCCATCAGTTTACTGCAACTTCTTGAATTGCTTGCTGTGAAGAATGCCCTCCAACGAAAAGTCTGTCAAAGCAGTGCGAAAGTTGTCGTTCTCCAATCGAACAAGTGAGAAATCACACTTTCCACGGTACTTGTACCAGGAAAGGCTGTGGCCAATACCCCGCAAAACCGCTCAAGGTAACCAAACCTATGCTGAAAGTAGTCCCAGACTTGTTCAAAGGAGGTACTACTATCGCAGCTGTCCAGAACATTTTTCAGTGCTGCTTATCGCCCCTTGCAACCAGACGCGATTTTTACCTCTTGAACGTTTCATCTGACTCAGTTTGGAATTGTAGACCCACTTGGTCCGATAGGTACCTTGTCTGGGTCTCAGCGTACAAACTTCCACGATTCTAAATTTTCGGGCGACTTCAATTCAGTCTGCTCTGCAGCAGTCCACATGTCTCCATTCGGACTTTCATTCGCCTCCCTATAACTTCTGGCTCACGTTCATAAGCGGCACGGAGTTCCTGAAATTGTTGCTCGATGAATTCTATTTACTGTGGGGACCAACGAACAGATATGCGAGCACGTTGGTTTCGAATCACATCAGCAAAATCTCGACCTCTGATTTTGGCTAACTGGTGCGGCAAAACAGGAGGGATAGATTCAGCCGCATTTTACTTGAGTCCCGTTCCGCAACCACAGCAGCGATGTCCGACAACAAATTCGCCGAACACGTTGAAACATTCTTAACGATGTGTTCCGTGTCTTCCTGGTCAATCAATTGCATTGAATCAATAACTAAAGTTACAAAGTCCTCTAATACTGCTGTGGCATCCGATAACTGGATCGAGTATTTTCTGTCTTCAGAAGGAACTATTAGACAAGGATCCAAATTATCTGCAGCTTCCTCGATAAGGGGTTCCACAGACTTAAACCAAGAGGCATAGATGCTCTGTAGCTTTGATATCCCCTCCCGTTGCTGCGCAACCAAAGTAGTCAGACCTTCAAGACTCCTGAAAGTAATGGTGGCCTCTTTCGATATCTTTGCAACAAAGATAGTTTAAGTCTACCACTGCAATGGGGGTGCGCAAGAAGTTTTTTTTCTGGTCAAAATACAGATGTATATCCACTCATGATGTTGGAACCAAACAGCAACCATATCAAAATGAAATTAGTCCAGAGAAGGAAGCCAATAAATATAGAGTACAGTACCTTGGATATGGATTCCCATCGAATGTCTGCTACTTTGCGTGCCTTTGTTTCCATCTTGGTTATAAGGGTCTGCTGTTGCGTAAGTACGATATAAGACCAGTTAACCATGAATAAAATTGTTCGTCCATAATTGTAGCAGGTGCGTATACGCACGGTGCGACTAGCGGACAGAGGAAGACTTTCCTTAAAGCGGTAGCTACCGCTACTTAGCCGATACGCCCTTGTAAAGGGCTTAGTAGGAGAGCTCTCCTACTCGGGGCCAAGATTCCCGGGTTAGTTTACTACTTAGCCTTAACGGCTGTATTCCCTTTACGGGATGTAAGTAAAGGGAGGTCTCCCTCTTACCTACGACACTCACTGCGCGCGCGACCGGTCGAGGTCGCACGTCCGCAAGATAGAGTGAAATGTAAACTGAATATATTTAATATGTAATTAGCCTAAAATAATTTAAACTAATATAAACTATATGTAATACTAAGTAGAATATTCCAAATTCGTACCTAGCTAAAATGTAGTGTACACACCTGTGTACCGACACGTGGATGGCTGACACACCACCACACCAAGGGCCCCTGCCCTGATTGGTTAAAATAACCAATGGGTCAGAACCTATCAAACCGGTCAATACTGACCTCAACCGTGGTGTACTCATGTACACCAACACTAAATGTAACCCGAATGTAAACCCGTTACATCCTCCCCCATCAAGACTATTGCTTACGCAATAATCAAAATCTTGTTGGAGAACTCCAACGGCAGTACCTCTGGCTGTCCATTGTACACCTTCAGTTGTGCTATGGACGCAAACTATTCCGACAACTCGGAAGTGGACGCCCTTGGGGAGATCTCCTCAACGACTGACCATGTTGATAGCGCCGAACGGCGCTATCAGTCATCCAACCCATTCCCCACACGTGGGGAAAACGCACTAACTCGTGCGCCACCGTTATCTGCTAGGGGTAATACCTCCAGGTTGCCACAGGCAACCACCACCAATGAACCATCCTTGGTTCAAGAGACCCGACGTGCCGTACGGGCAAGGAAGGGAACTCGCGACCCTCAAAAGAGGGCTAAGAACGCGGTCAAGAGGGGTTTAGCCTCCTATACCCCTGGTCCAGCGGCTATACTGCCGCGTGAAATTGCGCATCGGAACCAACTCTGGGCCCGAGTACTAACGCCCAAACATTATTCCGTTAAGTCCTACCAGACGCGCCTCGGGAAGCAGGCACGCGGTTTCCTCGTGGATATTATCCGCGCGATTCCCCTTGTTCTCCTGAAGGACGAAAGCGTCGAAGACGCAGAACAGGCGTTCCGCGCCTGGGCGGAAAGGGAGAAAAGCCTCCCCAGTTTCGATGCGCTGTACAACAGCTTTTCCGAACACGACGTTCGGGTAGAGAGAGCGCTACGCTTGGCCTATGCTCAGGCCAAAGCGCAAGGGCAATTTCCTGCCTCCTATTATACGCGCTCTGCTCTCGATGTGGTTCCGGAAAGCAATGCAAGCACAACATCTGCCTCCGGCGAACTCCCAGCTATTGGGAGTGAAGGGGCTTCTTAAGCCCCTTTGGTCGTTGACTTTCAGTGGGATTCTCCCGCTCGAAAGCGTCAACGACGTCACGGCAATCCTGCCCCAGGGGAGTCTCGTACTCCCACAAGTTCTGGGAATGTGGATACCCTTTCCACTTCACCAGGTACTGGTCTCACCCCGGTGATGGCGGCGTGCCATCAGGCGTTCCACATGGTAATGTGGAGTACCCTCCGTATCGAGCACTGGAGGAGGGGATCGCGCTCTTTCGGAGTGACTTCCACGAGCGCTGGGATAGGCACAGCCGTCGCATCCAAGATGCTCAGGAGGGACTCCGCAACGAATGGAGTGAGAATGAGCGCATCGAGGGGCGGCTTGCCTCTCTCGAGTTTGTCGTTGCGGAGCTTGATGGTCGCATTTCGACCCTGTCGGCGCTATTCCGACCTGTTGTGCCATTTGTCTATCCCGCTTCCCAGCCTCCTCCAAGAGGGGACCCTTCTCCGGGTTTTGGTATGACTTAAGCATACCCACATAGAAGGTTGGATGCGTACGCATCGCCTTCGGGATATCCAAGGTATACGCCAAGCCCTTTCGGGCTAGTACCTTGAAAAGCCCCACAAACCTGGGGCGCAGTTTGTTTCTCAACACATTAGAAACCTGCTTCCGCTTCTACTGTACTTTCAGTAGAAGGGCCATCGTTTTGTTCAGAAGTTGCAGTTGTAGGAAGGTTTTAGCGTTTCATAAAACACTTTCTACTACTTTGTACGCCCTTCTGTTACGCCGCCCCTTGCGGTCAGCTTGCTCCTTCTGCTTGTCTTGGCTTCCCGCCATGGCATCGCAGACGTGTCGTAAGACACTAAGGCGCGTTGATAAAAACTTATCGATGTGCTTTTGCACAGATACAGGGATGACATCGGGGAATCCTACCCCCTCAATCCCTGGGCCACACACACGTGGCGTCAACGGAACCCTCGGATTCACCAATCCGTTCACGTAAAACGGGGTAAACCCCGTAGATGCATGTACCGAATTGTTGATAGCAAATTCAACCATCGGAAGCATCTCACTCCAACTCTTTGGAGAATCCGGACATAAACTCCGGCGAATATCCTCCACAACGCGATTAACGCGTTCCGTCTGACCTTCCGTCTGTGGATGATCCGCAGTGGACATGAGGAGCTTGGTGCCTAGCACCTTAAACAACGCTCCCCAGAACTGTCCCGTAAAACGGGGATCCCGATCCGACACAACGGAATCGGGTAGACCATGCTGTCGAAAGACACGGTCTAGGAACACTTTCGCTGTTCCTTGTCCATCTATGGACTCTGGCACCGCCGCCAGGTGAGCCATCTTGCTCAATCGGTCTACAAAGACCAATATGCCGGTGTTCCCGGCCTTATCCTTCGGAAAAACGAAGATAAAATCCATGCTAATGGATTTCCAACCCTCCGTTGGAATCGATAAGCTCCCCAAAGGCGCAGCTGAACTTGCAGAGGGTTTAACCCGCTGACACGTCTCACAGGTGCGTATATACGCACCGACCCACTTATACATGTTGGGCCACCAATACAAAGCGCTTAAAGCGCTGTAGGTCTTATCCCGACCTAAATGACCCCCGGTAGGGGCGTCATGTGCCTCAAAGAGGACTCTATACTTCAATTCCTCATCATGAGGAACTACCACACGCGGAGTGTCCTCCGCGTTCGTGATATAAAATAGCAGACCGTCACAGTACCTGTAACGGTGTAAACGAGCTTTAGATCGACTTGACAGGGTTGGCTAAGACGAGCCAAGTCTCTTTTCACCTAACGCGCTGATTAGCGCCGTACACTGTGGGTCTTTCTCATACGCCTGGCGTATGAGATCCACCACAGATGTGGTGACGAATGTCGCGTGAGCGAGCTCGTAATCGGGACGACGCGACAACGCGTCTGCAAGCACGTTCTGCTTGCCAGGTTTATACTTAACCTCAAAGTTGTACTCCGCAAAGAAGGAGAGCCAACGGGCATCCGTTGCGATAGATGAGGCGACTTTGTCGCTGTCCGTAAGGACGTGTGGTCAGTATAAACCACGAACGGCTTAGAGCCGAGTAGGTGAACCCTAAATTTGACGAGAGCATACATCATTGCAAGTAGCTCCTTGTTATGAACGGGATAATTTCGTTCCGCAGATTTAGATTGCCTCGGCTCAAACGGGATCACGCGTTCCCTTCCTGCATCATCTGCTTGTAACAAAGCACATCCGATTGCGAAATCGGAGGCGTCGCAGACGACACTGAATGGTTTCCCAGAGTCTGGGAGAGCAAGAACGGGAGCTTTTAACAAGCTCCCCTTAACCGCTTCAAAAGCGTTTTGGTGTTCAGTTTCCCAACACCAATCAACATCCTTCTTAAGAAGGGCGGTCAATGGCTTCACCATTTCAGCGTAGTTCTCGCTGTACTTGTGGAGATAGTTGGATAATCCTAGCCACTTCCGTAAATCTCTAAGATTTACAGGCGAAGGCCACTCCACAATGTCTTTCACCTTCGCGGGATCCTCCCGCACTCCATCCTTACCGATGAAGCATCCGAGGAAAAGAATTTCCTCAGCACCAAAGATACACTTGTATGCGTTTGCATATAACTTATGCTCTCGCATACATTCGAGCAGTGCTCGAAGGTGTATCAGATGCGTCTGAACATCAGACGAGTCGCCTTCCGCACGACTATGGACGAATATGTCGTCGAAGTACGTCTGAGCGTACTTTCTATGAGGTAGGAAGAGTTGAGTCACCAAGCGATTGAAAGTCGATGGTGCATTCAGAAACCCCTGTGTCATAACAAGCCACTCCCATAGCATGCCACTAGGCGTGCTGACCGCTGTAAGCGGAATATCGGACGCTCGCATGAGCACCTGATAATACCCGTCCACCAGATCTAAGGCACTGTACACAGTACAGACCGCTATATTGTTCTGGAGGACATCCTTCCGAGAAATCGGAGTCTGCATGGGTACAGTAGCTGCATTCAGCTTGTTGTACGCATGCACAATGCGCCACTTTCCGTTCGGTTTACGAACACAAAAAGTGGGAGATGAGTGGGGAGACTTGCTCTCCCGTACCATCCCTGCCTCTTCTTACCCCTTGAAGAATGCGTCGATGACGTCGCATTGTTCCTTGGGGAGAGTCCACTGCCTCGTGACGCAGTATTTGGTTCCAGGAACCAAATCAATTTCATGTCGGACTTCCCGATACGGTGGTAACCCCATCGGTGGGTTGTCACTAATGACATCTCCAAATTCCTTTAATAAGGAATGGTAAGGGTCCTCAGGATCCGCGAGGATCTTGAGGCCGCTTCGGGCATTCAATGCCTGTTTGGTTTGCACCAAAACTGACTCATCCATCGTGGATGAGGAGTTCAACTCCTCTTCCGGACGTAATACGACAACCTCGTCGATTTCACCTGCTGTCAAAGCAGTTTCCAAATCTTTGAAGGACATCTCCTCCAACGACAACAGTTCGCCTACCCCAGGCAACCGTTCCAGGCTTACGCCTTCTGTGACAACACCTGTCACACTATTCATCATCCTGTAGGACTGCTGACTACTGTCCTCGGGACTCATCCCGACACCCAGATGGGGGGAGTCAATTGCCCCATCTATTGGAAGCGCCACGCGCCTATCCACAGAGGTCTCTACCTCTACCACCGGTGACTCGCCGGTCTCACCTATAACGGCGTAGTCGGAATCATTTCCGACGTGCGAGAGAGATGAACTTCGGGTCTCTTCGCTTGGAAGCGCCTCGCGCTTAACCACAGGGGTCTCTACCCCTACCACTGGAGTCGCAACTTGTTCTCCGGACACGGCGTGGTCGGAATCAGTTCCGACCTGCAGAAGAGACGAACTTCGGGTCTCTTCTCTGAGCGCCTCGCGCTTAACCTCAGAGGAATCCACCTCTACCACTGGCAACTCACCAGTCTCGCCTATATCGGCGTGGGGATTAACCGCTGAATCCCCCTCGTTAAGGAACTCTTCCTTGACGCCATTGGGAATGATCATTTCAGACATCCCAATCTCTGGCATCTCACTCCAGAATCGCTTTTGCGATCGAGCAAAGGTGGGTTCATGACTCGCCAATGCTTCATCCGACCGCGGGTGCGTTGAGCCAATGGACTTAGATTTCCGGTCTATCCATGGCTCGTGGCGTTCCAGCCACTTCATGCCCAGAACGAGTCCAAATCCAGGACTAGGCAACGTTCTAAGCTGTCGAAGTCTGCAAACTTCAGCTTAAGGTCAATAGAGACCTTGGGTATAGAAACATATACGCCCGTCGAAAGACGGACCGTGACAACGTCACGAGAATGTGCCTCTAGGGCCTCGACATACAGCCAACTCTTCTCCACAGAAGCTCGTCTGACATAATTTTCAGACGCTCCAGAGTCTATCAAGACTCTCCAAGGCTTATCAAAGCCTTTCACGTCCGCAACGACTACCAGCAAACCTGGCTGGTACACCAACTCGGTGCTAGAAAGCACCGCTTCCCTCGGGGATTTGTGATGTCTTCCCCTACCCTGGGGCTTAACAGCACTGAGGGGTCCCCCAGTAGAGCGCCCCGCACCTACTGGGAGCCGTCGTTTCCCGACGGCTTGGACAAGGGCTTTTTCCCTACCCTTGGTCCCTTGTAGCGAGTGTCTCGCTGGGGATTTTTCGGACATCTGTTCCTCAGATGATCCATGCTCCCACACAGGAATCATCTCAGCGGCCCATGTCGCTGCAGCATAGCTAAGAGCTCCGCCTCGAAGCTCTGCGAAAAAGAGTCAGTGTGACTCTTAGCGGGAGGTTTCTCCTCTGCCTTGACCTGACTCATGTCCATGGGTTCAGGACCCACCTTAGAGGAACGGAAGTTCCTCTCGGCGTTAAACGCCATCTTGAACGCCTCCTCCAGGGATTGGGGTCGGCATCGGAACAATTCCGAACGTGCTGGCCCTTCTCTCAGGCCTCCCATGAAGACGGGGATGGACACATCGTCCGAATACGCTTTCGCGTACATCCCTGCCAACAGGGTCTTAAGCTCCTGGATCTAAATCTTCAGGTCCTTAGTGCCTTGACGGCACCGCAGGAACGCCAGTTGATTCTGGAAAACCAGATCAGGCGTTGCGTACATGTCCATGAGCTTCTGCTTAAGGACCTTCCATGTTGGAAACACGTCCTTGACTGATTCCGAACACGTAAACGCCCATGTACGGGCTTTGCCCGTAAGATGGGTCAAGGCAAGTCCCACTTGCAAGTGATCAGCGGTCATGTTCGCTGTGGCGAAGGCCGTTTCGACCTCTCGCAACCACGCGTAAAGGCTGTCACCCTCCCCCCGGTGAACTCCTTTATCTTAAACGATAATGGAGGGCGCACCCCCGTGGAATGGCCTCCACTACAACTCGCCTCATGAGCGATGAGGGTATTT
The DNA here is from genome assembly GCA_026184515.1 of Peronosclerospora sorghi. Classification (NCBI taxonomy): domain Eukaryota; phylum Oomycota; class Peronosporomycetes; order Peronosporales; family Peronosporaceae; genus Peronosclerospora; species Peronosclerospora sorghi. Next base: position 22,815,031 of record CM047583.1, read on the forward strand.
ACCCTTGCCTTTACGGCCTCAAGGCCCTGCTCCACTAGATGCTTCATGCCTTCTTCCCCCGTTAAGGTAACAGCCTTTTAAAGGCTTCCTGCTGGACGAGGGTCAAACTATCCCAATCGTCCTGATTCATCCTTTGCAGAGGATGCCTAGTCTACCAACACAGGTGTTGGATTGACTACATGTGCTACCAGATGTAGCCGGTGCGTATACGCACGGTGCGGCTAGCGCACAGAGGAAGGCTTTCCTTAAAGCGGCGTTCGCCGCTACTTAGCCGATACGCCCTTATTAAGAGCTTAGTAGTAGAGAGCTCTCCTACTCGGGGCCAAGATTCCCGGGTTGGTTTACTACTTAGCCTTAACGGCTGTATTCCCTTTACGGGATGTAAGTAAAGGGAGGGCTCCCTCTTACCTACGACACTCACTGCGCGCGCGACCGGTCGAGGTCGCACGTCCGCAAGATAGAGTGAAATGTAAACTGAATATATTTAATATGTAATAAGCCTAAATTATTTTAAACTAATATAAACTATATGTAATACTAAGTAGAATATTCCAAATTCGTACCTAGCTAAAATGTAGTGTACACACCTGTGTACCGACACGTGGATGGCTGACACACCACCACACCAAGGGCCCCTGCCCTGATTGGTTAAAATAACCAATGGTTCGAAACCTTTCAAACCGGTCAATACTGACCTCAACCGTAGTGTACTCATGTACACCAATACTACATGTAACTCGAATGTAACCCCGTTACAATAATCATCTTGAAAAATGACTGAAGGCATAGATCAAGCTGGTGAAGGCCACACCAAATTTGGAAGAATCAAGGTTTAGCAACTTGTTCAAATCGTGTAGCTGCACCTCGAACTTTCCCGGTCATTTTTCTCTCGCCATCGGTTGAACTAGATACGATTAAATCTTTCCACGAAGGGCATAATACGTCGAGGATCTGTACGGCATGTAGAAATATTTGCATCCCTGTATGTATACTAAACACTGGAATGGCCAGAAGGTGGAAGTTATGGATACTGACTGAAACAAAGACGCGAATGCGAATATACAGGTAAGAAGTAGAAATATGGGTGGTCGTATCCATCGCCAGAGAGAAAGTCCAAACATTAGAGAGCATTTCCGAAATTTTCTGAAGATTCAGAGCACAAACAAAGCGAATGTAACTCGCAACCCTTCCTTCATTGACGCTTCCAATAGAGGCTAAACCAGTATGGCCCTTCATCATTTGCAGGATCTTGGAATCCATTCGAAAAGATACCCCAGTGCTGACATAGTAAACAAACAAATAAGATTGGGCCGGATTTTTTCAGAACAATACGGTGACAATATGTCTCCAGATGCGTCTCTAGGCCTGCTTCTTCTGGTCGGATTTCGTCTTCAAAAATTGACAGAGCGCGCTATCTTGTGATGTCGTCGTTCTGATCATCGGGATGATATAGCATCTCTCCAGTGATAATGTCAATAATATTCTTGTTCACAAACCGATTTACTGATGTCCGGGCCCCAGAAAAATGAGATTTGGTGGTATCTCGGTGCACAACAGGAGCATTGTTGTCGAAGAATGAGGCCTTTTGCTCCACAGACAGGGCAGAGTATTCTTAACAGCTAGAAGGATATTGCGACTCCATATGCCGACTATGGACGTCAGCCCGGAACGGAGCCTTGAAGTACGTTACGGTGCCGCTGGCCTTCCTCTTGGCACCATTTTTTCTTCGCGTCCAAAATGGAAAAAAATTGGCACGCAACAGACACCACAGTCTTGGTCTCAGGATTCCGCTCGCAAATCCTGAGACCATAAGTCATGATATGATCGAGACTGAGGGGTGTCTTACGTTTCGTGGTCATTTCGTCAAAAGAATTCTGGAGGTGTGAAAAGGTGGAACGCGTCGCGCTCTATTCCTGTACTTCTGTATTATATAATAGGTTATTTGTGGCGCCCCAAAAATTTTTCTTGTGTCAATTTGTTGCGTTTAGAGGCTAATCACAACAAATAAAGTGGCCTGCCCATGCTGCGCGACGGTCCACCGAGTGTGTAGCCACCCATACCAATGGGTACACAAGGTGAGAGTATAGAAGCTAAATATTCGGCGTCCTGCAGTGCTGATCGGTCTCCCGTTCGGAACACAGGCGAAGGTTTCGCGGGGTCCCCCGTAGATTAGTCGGCTGGGCGCGATGGTGGTCAAGTTCCGGACACTGCGGTGTTTGATTTTGAACTGGACTCCAGCACACAACAGGCAAGTAGAAGGGTTGCGGTGCGAAAAACCAGCCCTGTGGTATATTATGGATAAATATTATCTGTTTTTAACATTCAAATAACGCCTGCGCAAGGAATCATGTTGCTAACGGCCAAGAAAAGTACCTCAAGATAATGCATGGTCCGATCACTATCTTTACCTGACGGCGGTCGCTAAAGCAGTCGGGTCGAACTGTGAGTCGTTGGTGCTGAATAACGTGATCTATTACGCAGCACCGTAGAAGAGGCATATTCTCATCTACAAGTATGATTACACCCGTCAATACTACCTACGAAAGCCGAAGAGCTGTGTCAATTCGATCAAGCAGTGGAGTTTGAAGACGAGGGTCCAAGATCGTATGGTGGTGGTACAGTGAATGTTGTGCCAAGCAAAAATAAGAATTCAAGGCACCAAAAACGAGAGGATGTTAAGGATGTGGCGAAGTAGGGCATATCTTGCGCAACTGACCGAAAAAGAAGCATAAAAAAGAAGATTTTGTGCTGATGGTGTCAAGGCACACGCGTAGGTTGAGTGAAGACAAGTGGATACTAGACAGCGGTGCTAGCATGCACCTAACCCACGACGAAACTTCTTAAGTGGATGTCGAAGCGGTATCTGGTGTCTGCTACTAGGCAGACGGCCAGCGTTTAGTAATTAACAAGAAGGGGTCTGTCTACTTAAACGTGCTTAGTGGAAGCAAGGAGACACTTCTCAAAATAAGGAATGTTTTTTACGTGGAAGCATTGACAAGAAACCTTTTTTCTTATGGAATTCTTGAGGAAAAAAGATGTGTACTGTCGTACGTTAACGGCGGAAGAGCGTTAATCAAGCAGGACACTGGAAAGGCCATTGTCGACGTATTTATGATGAAATAACGTCTTGTCTGTGCAAAGAAGGATCGATACCGAGTTATATTTGGTGACACATTTATGGTCGTGTTGGAAGAAACTGAGACGGCCTTCAAGCTAACAGAGATGTACAAAGTGGTAACTTGATGTATTTTCATTCACGCATGGGTCATTAAATTATGACCGGATTATTGCAATGGCTAAGGAAGCAAGATATGGAATCAACATCACGGATTTCACGCGTCAAAATTGTTTGACCTGGGCACAGGGAAATCAAAGCAAGAACGACCAGTCGATGAAGGACACGGGTCAGCACGCACCCATAGACCGCATAGGTGGATTGATCTGTTCAGATCTTAAGGGATAAGTGACGCCAAAGGATAGACTGGAAAACCATTACTTGGTGAATTTCATTGATTACAGAAGCAATTACGTGCGGATTTTCCTGGCTAAGACGAAGGATATGCCCGCTAAAAAGTTTAAACATTTTCTCGCCTTTCTTGAAAGGAGATTTAGTTGTAAAATTCACGTGTTGCGGACGGACGGAGCGCGGAATTTAAGACGCTCGACTATTTATTTAAGATTACTGACATATCAAGGCAGATATCGTAAGCAAACAATCAAGCCAGTTACGGCAAGGCAGAGCGCATGCATCGGACTGTGATGAACATCACCCGATGCATGATGTTCGCGAGTTGTCTTAACCTGTCTATATGGGGTGATGCTGCAGAGTATGCAGCGTAAGTGTTGAATCGGACGCCGACTAGCGCAAATAAGAAGAGAATGTCACCATTAGAAGTATTGACGGATGTGAAACCTAACTTGGGAGAAATCGTGACGTTCGGGTCGCCTTGCACGGTCTATAGAACCCCGGAACAAAACGTTGGTGCATCTTGCGCAGATTGGCATTATCATTGGCAAAAGCGAGGAGACCAAGGGATGCAAGGTGTATCTAATGCGTGACAACAAGGTCACAGTAACACAGCACATCAAGAACATATAAACACTAGATCAAACGCAGAATCGACAGCTAAGGGATCTGTTCGAAGGTAAAACTGATGAAATCTCGGTGGAAAATAGAGATGGAAGATCAGAAGGAGCGGCTGCGGAGGCAACAGATCGAAGTTACGATGTGGAAGAAAATGCGGCGGAAACCAGCGCGAATAAAAATACCTGGCAGAAAAAAGCCGAATAGCAAGTCCAGGTAGACGCGGGAGACATTTAACAAGAAATGAGTGGAACGCATGGCCGCAGAAAAAAAATCGACGATGAAATCAAGGAAGACGAAGTACAAGAATTTAACATGGTACTGGAAAGTGACCCAACAAATTATAGCGAAGCAGTGAAGGGCGAAATTTACGCTAACTGGATGAAGGCTATGAAGTAAGTACTTCAAGCATTGGATGAACATCAACTGTGGAATGTAATTCGAAGACCGGATCACGCAAAACCACCCTACATACAAAGTGGGGTTTTAGACGAAGACCGATGCTAATGGAAATTTGGAGCGCTTCAAGGCAAGGTCGGTAGCCTGTGGAAACAAACAGCGGTATGGAATTGATTATGAATTAACTTTCGCGGCCATAATGGAGATGGCTACGGTGAAATTTATACTTTGGATTAGCAATAAAGTAGAAAGTTAACGCACTACATGGTGAAATTCCCAATGCCTATGTCAAGACCGTACTTACACAGGATCATTTCTATAGTACCTTCTTTTCTACTTGACTTTCCCAATGCCTATGTCAAGGCATTAGAGACGTAGCATTAAGTTTTTCTTTATTTACCAAGTTGCATAGAGATAGACAACAAGAATATTGATGAACTAAAAGTGGAAGACGCAAACAAGCTGGTGTTACGCTTAAACAAGACACTTTATGGTTTGAAGCAGGCGGGCAGGCATTGGAAACGCCTGCTACATGAAAAATTGATGAATTTAGGATGTGAACAAAGCATAACGGATGGTTGCTTGTATTTTAAGAAGATTAATGATGGTATCGTGGTCGAAGGCGTCTACCTAGACGACCTACTGGTGACGGGCACTAATGCAGGGTATGTGTAAAAGTTTTTCAATGAATTGAGTGTTTTGGAAGTGAAGAATCTCGGTCAAGTTTCGAAATTCCTTGGTATACGGATCAAGTATGACGTGAAGCTCGGATATTTCCTGGATCAAGAAGTGATGATCAAAGATTTATTGATGACGCACGGGTTGCAAGATGAAAACAGTACAAGGGCGCCGATTGCTGATGATTACGAGGATCAAGAGAGGAAAGTTTGAGTGAAGTAAAAAATCCAAGAAGTGTCTCGAATAAGTATTTCAAGTAGCTAACTGGAAGCTTGCTGCAGATCGCACAATTTACGAGACCAGATATCGTATATACGGTACCCAAGGCGACGCGCCGAGCACACGCACCTACAATTCTGGACTGGAATTTAGCGAAGAAAATTTTGCGTTTTTTTGGAAGTAACGATGGATTTAAAGTTACAGATGAAGGTTGCGGTGGAAGAGAAGGAGATGCGAAAGAATGAGGTCACGCTAGTTGGATATTCAGACGCAGATTTCGCTGATTCAAAGACCGATAGAAAGTCGACTAGCGGTGGACTAATTGTTATGGATGGCATAATAGTTTAATTGCTGTGAAATACAATCGTTCGTGTCACTATCTACGATGGAGGCGGAGTCCTACGCTGCATCGATCATGGAGTGTGAGCTGTTGGGCCTAAAGGAAATGGCGAGCGAAATTGGTTTGGCAGTAGAGCTGCCGATAAAACTCATGTGCGATAACCAAGCAGCTATCAAGACACTCGATGGTGATAACAAGAGTTCGAAGGCCAATCATATCGATGTGCGCGTGAAGTTTGTCGTCTCGAAGTGGCGTGAAAAACTGATTAAAGTCGAGTCCGAGCCGACCGAAACAAAGTTGGCGGACATTTTCACAAAGGCGTTGAGCGGACCAAGGTTGAAGTTCATGCAAAAAGGACTGGTATTGCGTGCGCTTGAATATGGATGAGTTCGTTTTACTGCAAAGTTGAGAAGTAGTGTTGGAAGGACCCGCGCCCCGCCTGCAGTCGATTACGGGCGCAAATGGGTCAAATGCAACTTTTCAGCAAAATGCATTTTGGGTATTACCCAATTTTATTGGTCATACCCAATTTTATACTTGCATTTATTAGGTAAGTATTAAACTTCATTCTGATATAGTCACTTTTTGGTTTTGTTCTTCGCACTCAAGTTTCACAAGTACACTTTTGGTGCTAGTACGTCCTATAAGGGCGGAAATCTATTTTATCTCTCGTGGAGTGTGGAACACTGTGGTTTGCTTACGTTTTACTTTGTGGAGTATTGCGAAGTGGATAATTGGAGTAAATAAAGTTGTTATTGCTTTTATTACGTTGTTATCTCGCTACCTTTGCCTTTGGTTTTTGTCTTTCACGTTTGGAGTACGTTATATAACTGGAAACATACGCATTCAAGCAGTAATGGCAGAAGATACGACTCACGAACAGATACAATCATTGATGTTGATGAATCTCGGAAGTGTAAGTCACTTTAGATTTTATCTGCTTATATTAATACTAAGATAATTCAAGATAAAGTAAATATTCCAGTCACTAGTTTCCTAGTAGATTAAGTGTATATATGAGGTGCTGTGTAGGATGATAGGTGTAGCGAGGTCCAAATGCTGGATATCTACAAAATATTAATATTGTTTCAGTGGAAAATGTGCAGCATACCGGTTTTATGAATAAGGTAACTTTCACTTTTAGCAATGTTAATTTAGACCTCTTTAGTCATACTTATAGTTGGTGGTAGTTACATAACTACTGTATCGCAATTTAGATTCAACGCAGTCTCGATTAAACTCATAACCTTCCGGTCCGTAGTGAGCAGTGAACCTCTCGACCACGTCGGTCTCTACAAATTCACATGGGGTGTTGTTTTCATCAAAAACGCTTACTTTTGTTGCGAAATTATTCTGTCGAAGTTACTCATAACGTCTTAGCGTACTGATACACGCGCGTCCCAGACCCTAGTAATACTTGCGCACGTAATTCTACAACAATACGAAAGCAGAGAAATGTAACAACAGTAATAGAGCGCAAAACAACTTTATTAACTCCACGTTATACGTAATAGCTTGTCACTCCACTTCAATCAAAACGAGACCGTATCAAAACCCACAATCCACGAGAATAAGAGAAACTTCCACCCGTAATCACGGCGTACTCAAACTCCACTCAACCACTTGATAGATATAAGTCAAATTCAAAAGTGATTGTATTGGTATTAAGATTAAGACTTAAACTAATAATATGTGTGGTGAAGCGGACTCAAGAATTCTGGTCGCTTCCGGTCAGCAGCAGACCGATGGTCTTATCGGCGATCGGATTGGTGGAAATCAAGGAGGCTTTTGGTCCAATCGTGTGCGGGAGGTGTCAAGAACACGGATTTTGGTGAGTCACATGATATGGCGTGCACTTACATATTTTTATGTTTTGTACGTATTGGAGACCATAGGGGATAGTTTTTACTTAGTCGTTAATTTGCGTCGTTTAATTTTCTTGGCTTTTAATACCCGACGCCCTTAGCACTCAACCGGAGGCCGGTTCGCCTTGTACATCAGTCGCCTCTGCACGCCGCGGAGTGTTTGGGAGCGGAGGGTCGAGTAATCCCCTCAAGCTCATTATACCCGGCCGGGACACGTTACAGACGCACTTGCCCCGCAGGAAGTCCCTCGACGGGAATACACTTTGGTCGGCTTCTCAAGTTCAAGTTACGCACGTTTGGAACGTGTTATTAAGTCTTTTGGATTATTTCGTGGAGATATCGTTCGTGGAGTCTATCACGTTCTCATTTGGATCTCCCTATTGGATTATTGGAGTTTATTTCGCATATTGGTTGGGCTCTGCCATCGGTTGAGCGATCTGCCGTTTGGAGTATACTCACTCCAAGTATAACCGGTCTGCCCGTACACAGGGTGAAGAGTTCCGCCCAGGGTACACCACCCAGCACGGTCTACCACATTTAGACCACAAGTCAATTCCCAGCACCGATCCACCGAGTGTGTTACCAGCCCAATCCATCGGGTACACAAGGTGAGATGCGGAACAAATCGGACCAGGCGTCCTGTGTTGATGATCGGTCGTCTGCCAGCAGCGGACGATCCGATCGGATCGAAGGCGAAGGTTCGCGGAGTACCCCCCCCCGTAAGTTGGAAGGCCGGTCACGATGGTGGTCAGGTTCTCGACACTACGGTGTTCGATTTTGAACTTGACTCCACCTAATATGCATATATGTAAGTTGGTGACCTACCATACGTTATGTACACCACACCATGATTTCATCGAAAGGTCGTCAAAAAACAATTCACGCGACTCGAGGTGCTGCATTAATTGCGCTCCCTTCTAACACTCCTTCTCGACTTTCCCCTAAAAGCCACTTACGCCATCTCCATCGCCATCAATTCAAGTCCTCGCCGCACGTGCTTCAGCTTCTCCGGACCCAATCCCTTCGTAAAAACATCAGCCAACATAGTGTTCATAGGTTCGTGCACAGGTTTAATCAATCCATCTTGAGCTTTCCAAACCAAAAACTTCACTCGTATGTGAATATACTTCGTTATTGAACTTTTATCATCACCACTGATCGACTTTATGATCGCTTGATTGTCGCAACGAAACGTCATCGGGAGCTTCACCTGCACTCCAACTTCCATCGCCATTTCTTTGAAACCAATCCGCTCACACTCGACTACCGATGCTGCGTGAAGCTCTGCTTCCATCGTGGACAGCGACACACACGACTGTCCCTTGGAAACCCAATGTACAATTCTCCCTTCCATCAAAACAAGGCCGCCGCTCGTATATTTTCGGTCATCTTTTGAGCCACCAAAATCAGCATCAGAATACCCTGAAATCACCACTTCATTTCTACATTGAGCTTTAGATTCAGAATCCACTTCCATTCGCAATTTTATTCCAGATGTCCCTTTCAAAAAATGTAAGATCCTTTTCGCTGTTGGCCAATCGAATTTCGTTGGCGCATGCGTTTTGTGCGTGGCCATATGTACTGCATAGGCGATATCTGGCCTAGAGCAGCGTGCAATCCACAGTATACTCCCAGTCAACGATTGAAAGTCTTTCACCGAGATTCATCGTCGTTAACACCATTTTTCAGCGTTCCCTGCTCTTTTAACGCTTCATTTTGTATTCCTCACCCATTAGTGTCTTGACAACGTTTGAATTTTGCATTCGATACGTTTTAAGTAGGTCCTTAATCATGACCTCTTCGTCCAACAAATATCCATCCTCTTCATTGTAATTGACCCGCATACCCAAAATTTTTGAAACTCGACAGAGATTTTTAATCTCCAAATCTTCCAATTCCTTGAAAAAATTCTTGACGCATTATTACTTGGTCGCAGTAACCAACAAATCGTCGACATAAACGCCAACAACCACGGTATCTCCATAAATCTTCTAGAAATACAAACATCCATCCGTAAAACTTTGTTGGTAACCATGGTCCAACAATTTTGAATGTAACAAACCCTTCCACTGTCGTCCAGCTTGCTACAATCCGTAGAGTGTCTTCTTTAACTTCAATACAACTTTTTGAACGTTTCAAACATGCAATTCATCCAATTTTTCTCGTTCGATTTGCATTCCATTTTGTGTGTACAAGTAAATATCATGCTCATCCTCCAACGCCTTTACGTAAGCGTTGGGGATGGGATGTCTCCATGCATCGCTTGAACCTTCCACTTTCGCGCGAGCTTCAGAATAAAGCGCACAATAGTCATTTCCTTATCAGCGACGAATCTCAACTCATAGTCGACCCCGAAGCGCTTCTCGTTTCCGCAGGCCACTAGTCTTGCCTTGTAGCGCTCTAAATCGCCATTCGCATCTGTCTTGACCTTGAATATCCACTTGGTATGCAGGGGCTTCACGTCGACTGGCCTCTTCACGACATCCCAGACTTGATTTGCTTGCAAAGCTTCAGTTTCTTCCTTCATCGCTTGTGTCCACTTGTCTGTATCTTTAGGGTTAATTGCGTCTCAATAATTGTTTGGATCGCCTTCGGTGATTAAATTTACCTCTCGGTGCTTTTCTTCTTTGCTATTATCTTCAATTTTCTCTTCTTCGGCGTTCCTTTCGGGATACTGACGCGTGACAACCGGGCCCTGGTCCAACGTGGCTTCTTCTTCTTCTTTTTCGCCGCTTCCTTCGTAAGAACTTGACCTTTAGCGCTACCTCTTTATTGACCTTTTCTTCACTTGACGCGCGCGCCGCTCCTTCTAACCCTTGTCTTTCTGGGGGATGCAGCCTAATACGCAGCGTACGTGCTGAATCGGACCCCAACAAGCGCGAATTCCAAGCGTATGTCGCCGCTGGAATTGCTCACAGGCGTGAAGCCTAATCTTGGTGAAATTGTGGCATTTGGGTACACGTGTACTGTGTACAGAAATCCGGGGACCAAAACGCTTTCGCATCGCTGTGCTTGTTTCATCATCAAACAGTACGTCCTTGAGCTGCCGATACTGAACTTCCGTCAACGTTTCCACGTTCTTCACGTGCTGTGCCGCCGTGACTTTCTGCTCGCGCTTGAGGAAGACCTTGAAACCCTTGATTTCTTCACTTTTTCCAATTATAACACCAATTTGGGCGCGATGCCCATGCGGATTTACTGCCGCGTGAAATCGCGCGCCGGAAACAACTCCGGGCCAAACTGCTAATGCCGAAGCAGTTCACTGTCAAGTCTTATCGAGCGCGCCTCGGGAAACAGACACGCGGTGCTGTCGTTGAGATCCTCCGCGAGGTTCCATACGTTCTCCTACGGGAAGAAGGTGACGAGGAGGCAGAGCGGACATTCCGATCTTGGGCAGAATGGGAGAAACGTATCCCTAACTTTTACGAGCTGTACAACAGCTATTCCGAACCTGACGTTCGGATAGAGGGGGCGTTGCGCTTGGCGTTTTCCCAAGCCAAAGCGCTGGGTCAATTACCTGCCCCTTATTGCACGCACCCTGTTAGCGCTCCTGCCCTCGGTGTGGTGCCGGAGAGCAATGCAAACTCTGCATCTGCCTCCGGCAAACTCCCAGCTACTGGGAGTGAAGGGACTTCTTCCGACCCTTTGGTCTTTGACTCGCAGCGGGGTTCTCCAGCTCGAAACCGTCAACGACGTCGCGGCAATCCTGCCGCAGGGGAGTCTCGGAATCCTACGAACTTTGTGAATGTGGATAACCTTTCCACTTCACCAGATATTGGGTCTCACCCCGATGATGGCGTCGCGCCATCAGGTGTTCCACATGGTAATGTGGAATACTCTCCGTATCGAGAACTGGAGGAGGAGGTCGCGCAATTGCGACGTGAGTACCACGAGCGATGTAATCGACACAGCCGTCGCATCCAGGATAAACAGGAGGGACTCCGCGACGAGGAGAGTGCAAATGACCGCATCGAGAAGCGGCTTGCCTCTCTCGAGTTTGTCGTTGCGGAGCTTGATGGTCGCATTTCGACCCTGTCGGCGCTATTCCGACCTGTTGTGCCATTTGTCTATCCCGCTTCCCAGCCTCCTCCAAGAGGGGACCCTTCTCCGGGTTTTGGTATGACTTAAGCATACCCACATAAAAGGTTGGATGCGTACGCATCGCCTTCGGGATGTTTAAGGTTTACGACAAGCCCTTTCGGGCTAACACCTTAAAGGGCCCCACAAACCTGGGGCGCAGTTTATTTCGCAACACATTTGAAACTGCATGTGTAGGAAGATTTTTAGCGTTTAATAAAACACTTTCTCCTACTCTGTATACCTTTTTGTTACGCCGTCCCTTTCGGTCAGCTTGCTCCTTCTGCTTGTCTTGGCTTTCCGCCATGGCATCGCAGACGTGTCGTAAGACACTAAGGCGCGTCGATAAAAACTTATCGATGTGCTTTCGCACAGATACAGGGCTGACATCGGGGAATACTCCCCCTTCAAGCCCTGGGCCACGCACACGTGGCGTCAACGGAACCCTCGGATT
>CM047583.1:22827546-22846045 GCA_026184515.1 Peronosclerospora sorghi
ATTTAATGCCTGTTTGGTTTTCACCAAAACTGACTCGTCCATCGTGGTTGAGGAGTTCAACTCCTCTTCCGGACGCAATACGACAACCTCGTCGATTTCACCTGCTTTCACAGAAGTTTCAAACTCGTCGAGGACATCTCCTCCAACGACAACAGTTCGCCTACCCCAGGCAACCGTTCTAGGCTTACGCCTTTTGTTACAACACCTGTCACACTATTCAGCATCCGATAGGACTGCTGACTACTGGCCTCGGGACACATCCCGAGACCCAGATGGGGGGAGTCAATTGCCCCATCTACTGGAAGCGCCACGCGCCTATCCACAGAGGTAACTACCTCTACCACCGGTGACTAGCCGGTCTCACCTAATAAGGCGTGGTCGGAATCAATTCCGACGTGCGAAAGAGACGAACTACGGGTCTATTTGCTTGGAAGCGCCTCGCGCTTAACCACAGGGGTCACTACCCCTACCACTGGAATCGCAACTTGTTCGCCGAACACGGCGTGGTCGGGAGCCCGACCTGCAGAAGAGACAAACTTCGGGTCTATTCTCTAGGAAGATCCTCGCGCTTAACCTCAGAGAAATCCACCTCTACCACTGGCGACTCACCAGTCTCGCCTATATCGGCGTGGGGATTAACCGCCAAATCCCCCTCGTCAAGGAGCACTTCCTTGACCTCATTGGGACTGATCATCTCAGACATCCCAATCTCAGGTATCTCACGCCAAAATCACTTTTGCGATCGAGCAAAGGTGGGTTCATGACTCGCCAATGCTTCACCCGATTGCGGGTGCGTTGAGTCAATGGACTTATACTTCCAGTCTATCCATGGCTCGTGGCGTTCCAGCCACTTCATGCCCAGAGTGAGGTCATACCTCGAGTCCAAATCCAGGACTAGGCAACGTTCGAAGCTGTCGAAGTCTGCAAAATTCAGGTTAAGGTCAATCGAGACCTTGGGTACAGAAACCTGTACGCCCGTCTCTAGACGGACCGTGACAACGTCACGATAGCGTGCCTCTAGGGCCTCGTCATACAGCCGACTATTCTCAACAGAATCTCGTCTGACATAACTGTCGGACGCTCCAGAGTCTATCAAGACTCTCCGAGGCTTATCAAAGCCTTTCACGTCCGCAAGAACGACCAGCAAACCTAGCAGGTACACCAACTCGGCGCAGAAAGCACCGTTTCCCTCGGGGCTTTGTGCTGTCGTCCCTTACCCTGGGGATTAAGAGCACTGAGGGATCCCCCAGTAGGGCGCCCTGCACCTACTGGGAGCCGTCGTTTCCCGACGGCTTGGGCAAGGGATTTTTACCCGACCTCGGCCCCTTATAGCGAGTATCTCGCTGGGGATTTTTTGGACATCTGTTACGCATATGATCCGTCCTCCCACACAGGAAGCATCTCAGCGGCCCATGCCGCAGCAGCATTGCAAGGAGCTCCGCTTCGAAGCCCTGCGGGAAGGAGTCAGAGTGGATCATAGCGGGAGGTTTCTCTTCCTCTTCGACCTGACTCAGGTCCATGGGTTCGGGACCCACCTTAGAGGAACGAAAGTTTCTCTCGGCGTAAACGCCATCTTAAACGCCTCCCCAGGGATTTGGGTCGGCATCGGAACAGCTCCAAACGTGCTGGCCCTTCTTTCAGGCCTCCCATGAAGACGGGAATGGACACATCGTCCGAATACGCTTTCACGTACATCCCTGCCAACAGGGTCTTCAGTTCTTGGACGTATGTCTCCAAGTCCCTAGTGCCCTGACGGAACCTCAAAAACACCAGCTGATTCTGGAAAACCAGATCAGGCGTGGCATACATTTACATAAGCTTTTGCTTAAGGACTTCCCAGGTTGGGAGCACGTCCGTGACCGAATCCGGACACGTAAACGCCCATGTACGGGATTTGCCCGTAAGATGGGTCAGTGCAAGTCCCACTTGCAAGTTATCCTCGATCACATTTGCTGTGGCGAAGGCCGTTTTGACCTCGCGAAGCAACACATAAAGGTTATCACCTTTTTCACCGGTGAATTCCTTTATTTTAAAGGATAACGGAGGGCGCACCCTCGTAGACGCAGGATGACCCCCGTACAAACTCGCCTCATGGGCGAGGAGGGAGTTAACCCTCTCGCGCACGGCGTCAAAGCCCTGCTCCACTAGGTGGTGCATTCCAGCCGAACCCAGTATGGGTACTAGCCTCTTAAAGGCTTCCTGTTGGACGGGGCTTAACCTATCCCAATCGTTCTGTTTCATCCTTTGCAGAGGAGGTTGTTGTCTACCAACACAGTGTCGGATTGACTACAAGTGCTACCAGATGTAGACGGTGCGTATACGCACGGTGCGACTAGCGCACAGATGAAGACTTTCCTAAAGCGGAGATATGCCGCTACTTAGCCGATACGCCCTTATAAAACTGCTTAGTAAGAGAGTGCTCTCTTACTCGGGGCCAAGATTTCCCTTGGCTTACAAGTTAGTATGAACTAACGCCTTGATACAAGGCTTCCCTAATAAGGGGGTAGATAAGGGAAGGACTTCCCTTACACTACAACACTCACTGCGCGCGCGACCGGTCGAGGTCGTGCGCCTAGCAGTCTTTTGAGTGAAATGTAAACTTAATGTATATTTAATATGTAATTAGCCTAAATTAATTTAAACTAATGTAAACTATATGTAATACTAAGTAGAACTTACTAAATTAGTACCTAGCCAAAATGTAATGTACACCACCTGTGTACTAACACGTGGCTGGCTCCACGCCTCCACCAGGGGCTCCTTCCTTCATTGGTTAAAATAACTAATAGGTCCAAGCCTTTCGGACCGGTCAATACGGACCTCAACCGTAGTGTACTTACGTACACAACATAACCGAATGTAACCGAATGTAACCCTGTTACAGTTAGGACATTGCTGTCCATGTCGCCCTTTACGATTCCTACACCGGAATAACGCCTAACCAGCGTTCTTCAACCATCCAGATATGAAAGGATAAGTCCACCTCCTCAAAAATCCCATACGAAAATATGTTTCTGGTCTCACCTTCCACGTAATACACATTTTTTACTTTCATACGCGTACTTTTGTTCCCGCACTTGAAGTGTATAAACAACGTGCCTTTCGTTGTAATTTCAAACTTCTTTCCATCTGCTTGACAGCACTGATGGGTCACAGTCTTGATGTGGTGAAGTGCTTTTGAGAATATTTGATTAGCATGTACCATTGTACCAGTTGTCAAGTCGGAGCGATCGGGTTGGCTAAAAGGATGGAGTGTTTTGGTCCAATCGTGTGCTTGGAGTGTTTTGTACGCAGATTTAAGACGAGGTACACAGTTTTGCATGTAGTTTACATATTTGATTTCAATTGGATATTAAATATAGTGTTCGTTTTACTTTGGGTTGAATAAGTCGCCGCTCCGCAGGAGTCATTGGGAGCAGGGGGCTAACACGGTCCCCTCTAGCTCATTTTTTTTTCGGCCAGGACACAGCTCCACCGGAAGTCCACGACGGGAAGAAATCCACTGCGTTCACTCACCCTTCAAGCCCCACACGTTTGGAACGTGTTATTCTTCTCTCGTATTAGCTGGGTCTCCCCATCGCGATCTGCGATCTGCCCCAGATATTGGCTGGGTTCCTCACTGCTGTGTGCAGTCAAGCCCCAGTATTTCTATTGGCTGGGTCCCTCACTGCTGTTTGCAGTCAAGCCCCAGATTTTCCTCGCATTTGGGGTGACATATTTCCGCTCCATTTTCAGATCGATTTCATTCGGATTATCTATCGCTGGTTTTCGGTACAAGTAACCCAGAAACGGTACACACATATATTGGTACCTACCAAGATCCCTACTAAGCGACGGTCCACCGAGTGTGTAACCACCCACACCAATGGGTACAAAAGGTAAGATGATTGAAGACAAACCGGACTCAGCGTCCTGCAGTGCTGATCGTTCATCCGATCGGGACACAGGCGAAGGTTCGCTGGGTACTCCCCCCCGTAAGTTGGTCAGTTGGGCGCGATGGTGGTCAAGTTCCGAACACTTTGTAGTTCGATTTCGAACTGGACTCCACCACATTGACCTCAATCAAACACGTCAAATCATACGCCAGATTCATGCTTGTGCCGCTGTCAAGCACCCACGTTTCTGTTTGAATTTTCTACCGCCTTCGGCGATCATTAAGGCAAAATCTTCTTTTACCGGCTTTTTCTTCGGGCAATCTTTCTTGAAATGCTCTTCTTCGACGCATAAAAAGCATCCACGTTTTTTGCTTGAATGTTTGGCCTTTTTGGCCACCAAATTCACCAATCCACCATGAAAAGTCTCAATCGGCCGGTCATTGAATTCGACCGCGTGTGCAAACTGGCACAGCTCTTCTTTTTGCCTCAGATAATCGGTCATTGTGTGGTCATACTTGGAGATGGGGATCTGCCTCATCTCCTGTTCCGCGTGATAAATCACGTTATTTAGCACCAATAATTCACAATTCTACCCGACCGCGTCCGCAATTGCAGTCAGGTACAAAAGGTGGTCCGACCACGACCTTCCAGGCGATTTCTTTTTCATAAAAAGTTTCATCCCCTGCGCCCGGGTAACTTGCACGTGAAAAACGGACAAGATCTTGTCCATGACGTACCAAAGAGCTGGTGTTTCGCACCATCACCCTTCCACCTGCCGATTGTAATAATACTCTGCTGGGCCCGCGAAATAATGGCCCAGTAGGTCAACCTTGACGTCTTCCGTCCACTGGAAGCCGCAAGCCCCTTCGTCGAGGCTAATCTGGCGCAGAAACTTGCGCCCACAGGCTTGGAATCCTGATCCTAGTCCTTTGTAAGTCTCCTTGACTTCGAAAGGCCTTATCCGGAGATTCTTTTCCTTTGGTGATGGCGTACGCGCTGCTCCAAACCCTTGGGCCGACATATTTCCTTGAATACCATACGCCTGATGGTGCTGGTTCACGTTGTGCCGCTGAACATGCGAGTTACCAGCATCGGTGTTGCCTGTTCGAATGAAGGCATCCTTGCCGACATGGCTGATGCCTTTGAAACTCATCTTGCGTTGTAAACCTGTGGCAAAACCCTTCTTATCGTCACCACTCTCTCCAAACGAGGCCAGACTCATCTTTGTGTCCCTTGGCCTTTGGTGCGATGTTTTCGCGCTGCCCTTCGCAGCTGCTCGACATTTTCGATATATCAAGATTATCGACAATGTTGCCGAGCAGCCGCATCATGTCGGCAGGCTTGACGTCATCATCCGACTTGTTACGGCCCACATTTGGGCTCAAAACCTGCTCATCGTCACTCATAACGTCTTGGCGTACTGTTACACGCGCGTTCCAGACCCTAGTAGTACTTTCGCACGTAATTCCACAACAAGACGAAAGCAGAAAAGTGTAACAACAGTAATAGAGTGTAACCACTTTATTAACTCCACGTTATACGTAATCACTTGTCACTCCAATTCAATCGAAACGAGACCGTAACAAAAACCACAATCCACGAGAATAAGAAACACTTCCACCCGTAATCACGGCGTACTCAAACTCCACTCACCACTTGATAGATATAAGTCAAATTCAAAAGTGATTTTATTAGTACTAGCATAGTGCCCTGTTGTAGCAACGAGGCAATTAATCTAATATTTGTAACACTAAAGAATGTAAATTGGGGTTGACCTGAGAAAAATGCGAAGTCAAGGCAAATAGATATACACTATATTCTATAGTTTATCTAATTGAGCGCCTCTTCGTATACAACGTTTCGCATGACGTGCACGCCAGCTCTGTTCTCAGCAAATAATAGTACTTTTATGTTTGCGGGAGACGTTGCTCTTGTATGCATATATGTAAAGGGGTGTACCTAACAGGCTGGATGCTATTCTACGTAAGTCAGTCAATTTCAGCCAATCAAAATGACGGCTAGGTACACCAAAAGACGGATCGAATTTTATTATATATAAAGTCTAGTGTAGTACCCCGTCGTACCGACGGGGCGGAGGGTATATAAGGTAAAGTCATAGAAGCAACTACGTGACCGGGAACGTCAGAGGGAGGAAAACTTTTAAATAGATGTAAAAAGCGCCATTTGTAACCAATTATTTACGCTTTAATACTGATCTTCATGTCAATAGTAGTACGACGGATTAGTGCGTTTTTTGAAGCCAAAATTGTATTTTATGTTTTTTGTCCGATAAACTGTAAAAGCGCATTTCTAAAGTCGAATTAAATTAGGTCCGATTTATAGTACAGTTGGAATTCGATTAGGTACAGCCTCAGCAGATGGACAGAAAAAACGGTTTTATATTCTAGAAGTAGAGCATATTTGTAAATATTTTTGCCTCATCAAACACACTTCGAATTCTATTATATACGAGTTTAAA
Source organism: Peronosclerospora sorghi (assembly GCA_026184515.1). NCBI lineage: Eukaryota > Oomycota > Peronosporomycetes > Peronosporales > Peronosporaceae > Peronosclerospora > Peronosclerospora sorghi. Next base: position 22,833,901 of record CM047583.1, read on the forward strand.
GCAATTTAGCAAGCTAAATGATGACCTCGATAGACTTTCAATTAACTCAAAAAAATGGCTCGTTTCGTGAACGGAAGCGAAACGAAATCTTTCCGCTCTGCCATTGTCCGGGCTTGCGTCTGACATTAGTTTAGAGGGGATATTAGTTTAGAGGGTGGTTAGTTTAGAGGGGATATTGTTTTAGAGGGTGGGAGCGAAAATGCAGCCAATCAGAGTATTGTCTTGTTAAAAAATCCAGCCAATCACTAATTTTCGTGACACAATTTTTTATATATGTAGACGAGTTTAAGGCTATTTAGAAAGCAAAATGATGACGTCGATAGACTTTTGGGAGCGAAAATGCAGCCAACCACACTCGAATTTAAGGCGATTTAGCAAGCTAAATGATGACGCCGATATACTTTTGGGAGCGAAAATGCAGCCAATCACAGTCGAGTTTAAGGCCATTTAGAAAGCGATATGATGCCGTCGATAGACTTTCAATTAGTGTAGTACCCCGTCGTACCGACGGGGCGGAGGGTATATCAGGTAAAGTCATAGAAGCAAGTACGTGACTGGGAACGTCAGAGGGAGGAAAACTTTTAAATAGATGTAAAATGCGCCATTTGTAACCAATTATTTACGCTTTAATACTGATCTTCATGTCAATAGTACTACGACGGATTAGTGTGATTTTTGAAGCGAAATTGTATTTTATGTCTCTTGTGAGTTTTTCACTTCACTGTAAAAGCGCTATTTCTAAAGTCGAATTAAATTAGGTCCGATTTATAGTCCAGTTGGAATTCGATTAGGTACGGCCTCAGACGGACAGAAAAAATTGAGAGCGAGGGAGCGGAAATGCAGCCAATGACAGTCTTGTTAGGGAAAATCCAGCCAATCACTAATTTTCGTGACACCAATTTTCCAGCCAATCACTAATTTTCGTGACACGTAATTTCCGAACGGACAGACACGATTTGTATGGGAAAAGTTTGAATTTTTTATATAATATAGACGAGTTTAAGGTAATTTAGCAAGATAAATGATGACGTCGATAGACTTTCAATTAACTGAAAAAATGGCTCGTTTCGCGAACGGAAGCTTAAAGAAAAGACATTACATCGCTGGTATAAAATACGACATGCCAACAATTAGTTCTACAGTGTTTTTGTCGCAAAACATCCATTAGAGTAATTGTAAAATAATTTATGCAGGGTTTTTCTTAAATAGCTCTATAATCGAATATTTTAAAACGTTACGCATTACATCTATATATAGGACCCTGTCAAAAAACAGAGAAAAAATGCAGCCATTCCCAAAAAACGGGGGAAAAATCTAGCCAATCAGTGAGGGAAACATGGTTAAAAATCCAGCCATCACTAATTTCCATGACACCAATTTCCAGCCAATCACTAATTCTCGTGACATAATTTTCGTGACATCCGTGGTAGTACTATTGACATGCAGATCAGTGTTATATTTTTTATATAAGTAGGCGAGAGTGTAAACCCATTTAGCGAGTTAAATGACTCGCTTCGCGCCCTTGCTGCGTATATATAGGTATCGCCGTTTTGGCGCCCACCCTCACATTTCATACCACCAATCATGTGGTAGCAGGACCCTGTCAAAAAAAGAGAAAAAAGCAAAAATCGAGCGAATCACGAAAAAACGAGAAAAACGAGAAAAAATCCGGCCAATGACTAATTTATGAGTTTAAGGCATTTATCAAGCTAAATGATGACGTCGATAGACTTTCAATTAACTGAAAAAAATGGCTCTACTTTAAGGCCTTTTAGCAAGCTAAATGATGACGTCGATAGACTTTCGGGAGCGAAAATGCAGCCAATCATAGTCGAGTTTAAGGCCATTTAGAAAGCTATATGATGCCGTCGATAGATTTTCAATTAGTGTAGTACCCCGTCGTACTGACGGGGCGGAGGGTATACAAGGTGAAGTCATAGAAGCAAGTACGTTACCGGGAACGTCAGAGGGAGGAAAACTTTTAAATAGATGTAAAATGCGCCATTTGTAACCAATTATTTACGCTTTAATACTGATCTTCATGTCAATAGTACTACGACGGATTAGTGTGATTTTTGAAGCGAAATTGTATTTTATGTCTCTTGTGAGTTTTTCACTTCACTGTAAAAGCGCTATTTCTAAAGTCGAATTAAATTAGGTCCGATTTATAGTCCAGTTGGAATTCGATTAGGTACGGCCTCAGACGGACAGAAAAAATTGAGAGCGAGGGAGCGGAAATGCAGCCAATGACAGTGTTGTAAGGGAAAAAATCCAGCCAATCACTAATTTTCGTGACACCAATTTTCCAGCCAATCACTAATTCTCGTGTCACGTAATTTCAAAACGGACAGACACGATTTGTATGGGAAAAAGTGTCAAGTTTTTTATATAATATAGACGAGTTTAAGGCCATTTAGCAAGCTAAATGATGACGTTGATATATTGTTGGGAGCGAAAATGCAGCCAATCATAGTCGAGTTTAAGGCCATTTAGCAAGCTAAATGATGACGTAGATAGACTTTCAATTAACTGGAAAAAATGGCTCGACTTTAAGGCCATTTAGCAATCTAAATGATGAAGTCGATAGACTTTCAATTAGTGTAGTACCCCGTCGTACCGACGGGGCGGAGGATATATAAGGTAAAATCATAGAAGCAACTACGTGACCGGGAACGTCAGAGGGAGGAAAACTTTTAAATAGATGTAAAAAGCGCCATTTTTAACCAATTATTTACGCTTTAATACTGATCTTCATGTCAATAGTACTACCACGGATTTGTGCGATTTTTGAAGCCAAAATTGTATTTTATGTTTTTTGTCAGTTTTTCACTCACTGTAAAAGCTGTAAAACCGCTATTTCTAAAGTCGAATTAAATTTGATCCGATTTATAGTCCAGTTGGAATTCGATTAGGTACGGCCTCAGACGGACAGAAAAAAAATTGGGAGCGAGGTAGCGAAAATGAAGCCAATGACAGTCTTGTAAGGAAAAAAACAGCCAATCTTTAATTTTCGTGACACCATTTTCCAGCCAATCACTAATTTTCGTGACATAATTTTCGTGACACTCCGTGGTAGTACTATTGACATTCAGATCATTGTTTTATTTTTTTATAGGCGTGACTGGGTACACCCCCCCTTTGCTGCGTACACACCCCCTCCCTTTTATGTGAGGGGTGTCTAGGCTCTCCCTATAAGTATCTAGAGTAATTACATAAAGGGAACTTTTGCGGATCCGTAAAAATTAAAGTGTGATAGTCGCCGCCAGACTGCCCAGTGTGACCCGCATGGAAAACGTAAACCAGTATCAGATGTTCATGCAATCAAGTTTTTGAGGTGGTGTTTCGGGATATTGCGAGATGATTGACGAGGACACAGGTAAACTGTTTCGCACCATGCAGCTTAATTGTTTAGTGTGACGTTTTCATGCGCGGATGCCTTTGTTTTTTTTGCTAAATTCAGATTTATGGGTCAAGTATCTACGAGAATGCATTAGCTCACAAGATGACAGATCCCGCGACGCTTTCAGGAAACAGTGGCAGTGGGAATGACATCGTTATGGTCGTATAGCAGAGACTTCTGACAAGTGTTTTTTTGCATATATTAGCGTCTTGCGATCCTATAATTGTGTGCTATCCTGTACGTGAGCCAAAGTTTATGTTTGAATGTATGAAGTGGGCGCCGTTTTTGCCGGACTACCGCCACCCTGAAAAGATACATTCAACGCAAATCATTACTTGGCAGCTCGTGGATCTTCCTTTATTGATATGTTAGAACAAGAAAGCGGTATTAACAGGAGAAAGGCTGCTGTAACACTTGAATGCTTAATTTGCTTGCGCGTCACCGCCGAGTTTCGACAAAATTTGGTTTTGGTTCACGGCGATAAAGATCTTTCTATACTGGCGTGAATAAAAATCGCAGACGCCACTCCACACGGTCCCATTTCCGCATCTACGAGTGCGGGACTCTAAAGAAACAGTTCTGCGGGATGACCTTGGTCCAGTTCGGCGTCGATGGCCTCGTGTTATTTCTTCACAGAAACTGGATGTTAACATGAAGAACAAGATACATGGTCCCATCTGCAAACATTTAAGTGGGAACAGAAATTTTCAAACGGCAATATGGGAAGTCTCGTGTTTCCATCGCAACTCAACGCATAATGAGCTACAAGGACATCAAGCAGAAATACCAAATCCGAGCGGCAATGTGTTTAAGGATATTGACTCCTGCTGTTACAGCTGAACAAATTTGCGAGCTATTTTGATATGACCAACCACCTGCCATTTGCAGAGCTTATCGATTATGTCACGAGACTGTTGATCTGATTGCTCAGGCACAAGGCTGCACGAATACTTAAATGCAATTTATAGACAATGTATCTTCATGTACTAGTAGACATTAATCAAACTCATTACATGTTAACGAAGATCTGACTTACTTTACATTCTCAGGCAGATTATGCTCTACCATTGCAGTATGAGCAATGCGATGGTCTTGCATTAATCAGAGGGAAATTTTGCGAATACTCCTCGTTTGGTTAGGGACACTCCATAAATTGTACTTCTTTTATTGGAACATCGAAAAAAGGAGTGTCCCTAACCAAATGAGGAGTGTCGTCAAAATCTCCCTTTATGTAATTACTCTAGATACATATAGGGAGAGCCTAGACACCCCTCACATAAAAGGAAGGGGGGGGTATGTACGCAGCAAAGGCGGGGGTGTACCCAGTCACGCCCTTTTTTATATAAGTATACGAGAGTGTAAACCCATTTAGCGAGCTAAATGACTCGCTGCGCGCCCTTGCTGCGTATATATAAGTATCGCCGTTTGGCGCCTACCCTCACCTTCCATACCACCAATCATGTGGTAGCAGGACCCTGTGAAAAAGAAGAGAAAAAAGCAAAAATCGAGCCAATCACTAATTTTCGAACCTACAGACACGATTTGTATGGGAAAAAATCGCAATTTTGCTTCTATGACTTTACCTTATATGCCCTCCGCCCCGTCGTGTATATAAGGTAAAGTCATAGAAGCAACTACGTGACCGGGAACGTCAGAGGGAGGAAAACTTTTAAATAGATGTAAAAAGCGCCATTTGTAACCAATTATTTACGCTTTAATACTGATCTTCATGTCAATAGTAGTACGACGGATTAGTGTGATTTTTAAAGCGAAATTGTATTTTCTGTTTCTTGTGAGTTTTTCACTTCACTGTAAAAGCGCTATTTCTAAAGTCGAATTAAATTAGGTCCGATTTATAGTCCAGTTGGAATTCGATTAGGTACGGCCTCAGACGGACAGAAAAAATTGAGAGCGAGGGAGCGGAAATGCAGCCAATGACAGTGTTGTAAGGGCAAAAATCCAGCCAATCACTAATTTTGGTGACACGAATTTCCGAACACACAGACACGATTTTTATGGGAAAAGGTGTCAATTTTATATATAATATAGACTAGCATAGTCCCCTTTGTAACAACGGGGCAATTAATCTAATATTTGTAGCACTTCAGAATGTAAATTGGGGTTGACCTGGGAAAAATGCGAAGTCAAGGCAAATAGATATACACTATATTCTATATTTTATCTAATTGAGCGCCTCTTCAAATACAACGTTTCGCATGACGTTCACGCCAGCTCTGTTCTCAGCAGGTAATAGCACTTTTATGTGTGCGGGAGACGTTGCTCTTGTATGCATATATGTAAGTTGGTGTACCTAACAGGCTGGATGCTATTCTACGTAAGTCAGTCAATTTCAGCCAATCAAAATGACGGCTACGTACACCAAAAGACGGATCAAATTTTATTATATATATAGATTAAGATTAAGACTAAAACTATTATTATGCATATATGTAAGTTGGCGTACCTACCATACCTTACGTACACCACACCATGATTTCATCGAAAAGTCGTCGAAAAACAAGTCACACGACGCGAGATGCTGCAGGAATTGCGTGCCCTTGTAGCAGTTACTGCGCCTGTCGCCTTTCTCTTTCGAGTGTCAACTCGGTGATGAGACTGACGTCAGTGAGGACACCGCGTCCATATGGAAGATGGTGTCTGTTACAAATGCAAACACAATCGTAGGAAAATGTGTCTTGCATATTTATGACGTCTCGAATATGCTTCGAGAATCATTAGAACGGCGTTTATATATACTCTACATGTAAATTCGACGATTCGGCGATAGTTCTAGAACATTCGATCTAGAATAACTATACATAGTATTGTCAGTAAAAGGGTAGGATAGATAACCTAACTGAATAGACTCACTTTCCAATCTACTCGCTAACTAGCAAGCCAAGCCAAGCCTCATCTGCTCAACCTCTGCTCTGTCTAGCAATGGGTTATGAGCCCAAGCTCAACGATGATGACGACGACCCAGACGAACGACATCATCACGGAAGGCAACTACTTCTTGTGTGCGTATGGTACGTAGATGACGCTGGAGAAGAAGGGCCTTCGTGGGCACATCGACACGAAGAAGGAGGATGTGGACATGAACACCGATCAGTGGAAGGTCGATGACGAGAAGGAGTTAGCGATGGTGTCCATGCGACTGGGCCCACAGTTCCAAATGATGGTTGGGAACGCAACCACGGCGAAGGAGGCCTGGTTGATCATCGAGCGCTACTTTGTGAAGAGCAACCTCCACAATCGCATCAGTCTACGCAAGAAACTGCAAGAGCTACGTATGGCACATGCTGAGGACATTGGTGAGCACATGCTCAAGTTTGACAACCTGGTGATGTCCATGGAGGCGATTGGTGATCTCATGGAGGAAGACGAGAAGCTGAGTGTGCTTCTCAAGAGCCTGTCAGTTTAATATGACGGGATCGTCAAGATCATTGAGAACAAGCAAGACTTCGATCTGATAGAGGCGAAGGAGATGCTACGCAGGGAGTATGAGCGGATGCAAGACCGCGAAGTGACGGAGAGCGCGCTGCGTGCGGCTCGTCGAGGACGAGGCAAGTTCGGCAACCAACGCCCGAATGGTGGACTGGGGAAGGGCAACAACGGTGACTCGCAGAAGAAGAGGGACGGTCGCAAGTTTAACGGCAAGTGTTTCGGGTGAAACAAGTTTGGGCACAAGAAATTCAACTGCCCACTGAAGAAGAGTGGTGAGCACGTGTTTCTGCGACGTGTACACCAAACCCTGGGTGGCTAGTGGATAGTGGTGCCACGTCCAACATGACTTATGAAGAAGGAGACTCGTGACCTACAAGCACTTTACCAAGGGTACGCCGGTTGAAATGGCTGATGGTAACCATCTTTCTGCGATCGGTTCGGGTACTGTGCGGCTCAAGGCGATGAACGGCAGTCGTGTAACGCTGACGCAGGTACTGCACGTACCTGGTCTCGACAAGCGACTTATCTCTGCCTCGGCACTGACGGAGAAGGATGCCAACGTGCACTTCAAGCGTGATTTGTGCACGATCTCGCACAACGGTGAGATGCTTATCCATATCCCGCGAGTAGCCAAGTCGTACACGGTGCGTGCCGAAGCTGCAAATCGTGTGCACGACCAACACGATCACGGTGTGGATGATACTGTGCGCATGACTGGTCATGACAACGGTTATGACGGTCTTAGGGATCTCTTCGAAGGTGTGTTTGGTGATGAGACGAGTGGAGATGAGGTGGAAGAACAACGGTGATCGTGATGTGTTCGAGGGATCGCGGTGTGTTCGAGGGTGATCCTGTAAAGCGAGGAGGTGACAAGCAGAAGCAGCACGGCCAAGCCGGGGAAACAATCGAGACTTGGCATGATCGAATGATGCACGTTGGAGACAGACGCCTCCGAGATATTGCTAGAGCGTGCAACGGCGTTCCTCCAGGACTAGCCAACTACAAATCTGGCGAACAGTGCGACGCTTGTGTGCAAGGCAAGATGTGTGTCACGAGCTTTCCGCATGGTGATTGCGCGATGGTGAAGACGACTGCGCCACTGGAAGTCGTACACAGTGAAGTCATGGGACCGATGCGAGCTCTTTCCAATGGAAAGGCAAAGTATGCCGTCACGTTCATTGACGACTACTCGCGGTTTACGCAGATCTACTTCGTGAAGTCCAAGTCTGAAGTGTTGACGCACTTCAAGACGTACAAATCTTGGGTCGAGAATCAACTGAGCCACCGCATCAAGTGCATTCGCACAGACAATGGCGGCGAGTAAGTGAACCAGAAGTTCTCCACATTCTGCCAGCAGCACGGCATCACGCACCAGCTCACTGTACCATACACGCCACAGCAGAATAGTGTTGCTGAGCGGATGAACCGGACGATTGTTGACGCGACGCGCTCAACTATGATCAATCGCAACATGGACAGTCGATGGTGGGCCGAAGCGATGGCTGCTGCTGTCCACGTGCTTAACTGAATTCCAACAACCGTGCGACCTGATCGATCGCCTTTCGAGCTCTGCTTTCGTGTGAGGCCGTTGCTGGCTCACTTGCATATGATAGGTTCGACCGGGTTCGCTCACATCGACAGGAACAAGCGTGGCAAGCTCGAGCCGAAGGCGTTTAAGTGCATGATGGTTGGACACTCTGACATAACAAATGGCTACAGAGTGTGGAATTTTGATGCAAACAAGATCGAGATCGTGCGATCAGTGGTGCTACAGGAGGTGGAACGACCACGGTACGTCCAAGTTGTTTCAGGTACGGAGAGAATTGTGCTGCCGCGTGACGACGATGTGGAAGTCACGACCAAAAATCAGAAGAGCTCGGACACCAGTGAACCGATGGACGTCGATGAAGAAGGTGGGCCGCAAGATATACAACCGCCTGCTGCAGCCCATGATCAATCGCCACCCCTGGAGCATCCAAGTCGTGTGGATGAGCCGGAAGATGTTTGGCAAAAGCAAGGGCGAATGAATATCGAGCAAGCACCGCATCCTGTGATGGTGTTCCATCCGTCCGCGCGACGACTTGGTCGTCAGACTGTTGAAGCTCTTCCAGCTCCACTGGAAGACCGATTAGTCGCCCTACCGACTCCACGACCGAGCGAGGATCCGAACCAACTTGTGCTACGGTCAACGAATGCTGTCGTTGTGAGGGGAGACGGCCATGACAACGACAGTGCTCGACGCGAACCCAAGCGAGCGAGACTGCTGCCACCCACCGAACACACAAACGCTGTGAGTGAAGTACCGACTTCGTATCAAGCTGCGATGAAATCCATCGATGGCAGTCACTGGAATCAAGCTGAGCAACGCGAACTCCTATCACTCAGTGAACATGGTGTATGGGAGCTTGTGTGTAACAGGGTTACATTCTGGTTACATTTGGTTATGTTGTGTACGTAAGTACACTACGGTTGAGGTCAGTACTGACCGATCGGAAAGGTTTGGACCTATTGGTTATTTTAACCAATGAAGGAAGGAGCCCTTGGTGGAGGCGTGGCAGCCAGCCACGTGTTAGTACACAGGTGGTGTACATTACATTTTGGCTTGGTACTAATTTAGTAAGTTCTACTTAGTATTACATATAGTTTACATTAGTTTAAATTAATTTAGGCTAATTACATATTAAATATACATTCAGTTTACATTTCACTCAAAAGACTGCTAGGCGCACGACCTCGACCGGTCGCGCGCGCAGTGAGTGTTGTAGTGTAAGGGAAGTCCTTCCCTTATCTACCCCCTTATTAGGGAAGCCTTGTATCAAGGCGTTAGCTTGTGCTAACTTGTAAACCAAAGGGAAATCTTGGCCCTGAGTAAGAGAGTACTATCTTACTAAGCCATTTATAAGGGCGTATCGGCTAAGTAGCGGCACATCGCCGCTTTAGGAAAGTCTTCCTCTGTGCGCTAGCCGCACCGTGCGTGCACGCACCGGCTACATCTGGTAGCACTAGTAGTCAATCCAACACCTGTGTTGTTAGGCTACGGCATCCTCTGCAAAGGATGATTCAGGACGATTGGGAAAGGTTAACCCTCGTCCATCAGGAAGCCTTTAACAGGCTGTTATCCATACTGGGTGACGAAGGCATGCAGCTCCTAGTGGAGCAGGGCCTTGAGGCCGTGCGCGAGAGGGTTAACTCCCTCCTCGCCCATGAGGCGAGTTTGTACGGGGGTCATCCTGCGTCTACGGGGGTGTGCCCTCCGTTATCCTTTAAGATAAAGGAATTCACCGGGGAAAAGGGTGATAACCTTTATTTGTGGCTTCGAAGGGTCAAACGGCCTTCGCCACAGCGAATGTGATCGCAGATCACTTGCAAGTGGGACTTGCACCGACCCATATTACGGGTAAAGCCCTTGCATGGCGTTTACGTTCTAAGATTCGGTCATGGACGTGTTCCCGACCTGGGAGTCTTTAAGCAAAAGCTTATGGACATGCATGTCACGCCTGATATGGTTTTCCAGAATCAGCTGGCGTTCCTGAGGTGCCGTCAGGGCACTAAGGACTTGGAAACATATATCCAGGAACTGAAAACCCTGTTGGCAGGGATGTACGCGAAAGCGTACTCGGACGATGTGTCAATTCCCATGTTCATGGGAGGCCTGAGAGAAGGACCAGCACGTTCGGAGATATTCCGAAGCCGACCCCATTCCCTGGGGGAGGCGTTTAAGATGGCGTTTAACGCCGAGAGGAACTTCCGTTCCTCTAAGGAGGGTACCGAACCCATGGACCTGAGTCAGGTCGAAGCGGAAGAGAAACCTTCCGCTAAGGGTCACGCTGACTCTGCTTCGTTGGGTTCTGAAGCGGAGCTCCTGGCAATGCTGCAGCGGAATGGACCGCTGAGATGCTTCCTGTGTGGAAGCACGGATCATCTGAGGAACAGATGTCCGAAAAAAAAAACCAGCGAGGCTCTCGCTATAAGGGGCCGAGGGCGGGTAAAAAGCCCTTGCCCAAGCCGTCGGGAAACGACGGCTCCCAGTAGGTGCGGGGCGACCTACTGGGGGATCCCTCAGTGCTCTTAATCCCCAGGGTAGGGGAAGACAGCACAAAGCCCCGAGGGAAACGGTGCTTTCTAGCACCAAGTTGGTGTACCAGCCAGGGTTGCTGGTCGTCCTTGCGGACGTGAAAGGCTTTGATAAGCCTTGGAGAGTTTTGATAGACTCTGTAGCGTCTGACAATTATGTCAGACGAGCTTCTGTTGAGAAGAGTCGGCTGTATGACGAGGCCCTAGAGGCACGCTATCGTGACGTTGTCACGGTCCGTCTAGAGACGGGCGTACAGGTTTCTGTACCCAAGGTCTCGATTGACCTTAACCTGAATTTTGCAGACTTCGACAGCTTCGAACGTTGCCTATTCCTGGATTGGACTCGAGGTATGACCTCACTCTGGGCATGAAGTGGCTGGAACGCCACGAGCCATGGATAGACTGGAAGTATAAGTCCATTGGCTCAACGCACCCGCAATCGGGTGAAGCATTGGCGAGTCATGAACCCACCTTTGCTCGATCGCAAAAGTGATTTTGGCGTGAGATACCTGAGATTGGGATGTCTGAGATGATCAGTCCCAATGAGGTCAAGGAAGTGCTCCTTGACGAGGGGGATTTGGCGGTTAATCCCCACGCCGATATAGGCGAGACTGGTGAGTCTCCAATGGTAGAGGTGGATTTCTCTGAGGTTAAGCGCGAGGAGCTTCTTAGAGAAGAGACCCGAAGTTTGTCTCTTCTGCAGGTCGGGGCTCCCGACCACGCCGTGTCCGGCAAACAAGTTGCGACTCCAGTGGTAGGGGTAGTGACCCCTGTGGTTAAGCGCGAGGCGCTTCCAAGCGAAGAGACCCGTAGTTCGTCTCTTTCGCACGTCGGAATTGATTCCGACCACGCCGTATTAGGTGAGACCGGCGAGTCACCGGTGGTAGACGTAGAGACCTCTGTGGATAGGCGCGATGCGCTTCCAATAGATGGGGAAACTGACTCCCCCCATCTGGGTCCCGGGATGAGTCCCGAGGCCAGTAGTCAGCAGTCCTATCGGATGCTGAATAGTGTGACAGGTGTTGTAACAAAAGGCGTAAGCCTAGAACGGTTGCCTGGGGTAGGCGAACTGTTGTCGTTGGAGGAGATGTCCTCAACGAGTTTGAAACAGCTGTTAAAGCAGGTGAAATCGACGAGGTCGTCGTGTTGCGTCCGGAAGAGGAGTTGAACTCCTCATCCACGATGGACGAGTCAGTTTTGGTGAAAACCAAACAGGCATTAAAT